>JBAMAX010001112.1:0-517096 GCA_037043745.1 Chymomyza amoena
CGCGGCAAACAAAAACTGCAACGCCTAGCCATGGCAGTAATCATTCAACACTGACTGCCAACCTAACCGGACAATATCAGGTTCTCTTAAAGCAAATTAAAATAACAGTTCGGCGAGATAAGCGAAAATGGGCTGACAGCTTAGCTCAAAAAGCAGAAACGGAATTGAGAATGCACGACATTAGAAAGATATATTCCATTACAAGAGAACTATCGGGATCAAGGCGTCGTAATGAAAAACCAATTCGGGCGAAGGACGGTAGCCTGCTCACAAATAAAGATGAGCAACTACGACGTTGGGCGATGTTCTTCAAAATCCGCTGGGCTAAGAAGAGCTCGAAGAACATCCAGAGACACCGACAGAGCCAACAGTCTTCGCGGGTGTTAACATTGGTCCACCAGGAAAAAATGATAATCTAGCTATTATTGGGACACTTAAGAACAACAAAGCTTCTGGGAATTTTTTAAGTGTAATCCTGATACAAAAGAAACACCTAGTTACCTATCTTACAGGAGATATGGAGAACCGAAATACTTCCGAAAGGCTGGAACGAAGAGATTGTTGTTAAGATTCCCAAGAAAGGTGACGCTGCAGATTGTTACAATTATAGAGGGATAACACTTCTTTCAGTTACGCGTAAAATTATAAGGTCGCTGATTATGAATCGTAACTCTCTTGCTGTGGAAAGTACGCTCCGGGAAAACCAATTTGGTTTTCGACAAAACCGTTCCTGTATAGATTTAATAAATACAGTTCGCACCATCTTTGAGCAATGCAGCGAGTTTCAATGCCCAATGCCTCGTTGATTTTAAGAAAGCGTTTGATAGCTTCAAACGCCCTTTTCTGTGGAGCACTTTACTCAACCGAGGCATGCCAGAAAAGATTTTCAAGATGATCAGAGCCACATATAATAACTTCACATGTAGGGTCAGCCATTCCGGTCTACTATCTGATCCATTTTGAATTAAAACTGAAGTTAGGCAAGGATGCGTGCTATTGGCTTTACTCTTCGTGTTGGCTTTAGACGAGGTACTTAGATCTTCACTGACGGGACGCAAAGGCATGCAATGAAGCTCGTTTAATCAGTTGGAATATCTTGAATACGCAGGCGGTCCAGGATTATTATGCCATAAGTGCTCCGATCTCCAAGACAATCTTGAAAAAATCAACAACTGCTCGCGGAAAGTTCGATTGGAAATTAAAAGGTCATGTGCAATGGATACGCCGTGACCAGGGGCGTAGTGAGGTAGGGGTGTGAAACATCCATCAGTTGGCAAATCTTGGATATTTCACGCAATAGTCGAGAAATAAAAATTCAGAATCGGTTATTTGTCGGTAATTTGTTGAATCGAGTCGGAATTTTGAGGCTCATCACCCTCCCACATTCAACGCTCTCACTTCGCCACTGGCCGCGACTACGGATCCCAATATTACACTACAGAATGAAAGGTTTGATAGGGTTCAATCCTTTGTGTATCTGGGTAGCGTAGTTGCATTTGCAAAGCGAGATCTGCTCCAGAATTAGTAGTAGTAGTAGTAGTATAGTATAGTGGATTGATATACTGCTATCTACAGATCCGTTCCAGCTTTTGGGAATTATCTTCGCGAAACACTGTTTTCAGTATTTTTGAGAATACTGTTAGGCCCGTAAAAGCACGCTCCAGATGTCCATAAGTTAGGAGCTAGTATGACGCCTTCCGACCAAAAAGTAACCTTGACGAATTTATCGAAAAACATGATAAAACAAATCAAAATAAAATCATTCGTTTTGGTTTTGTCGACGAAGTAGCACGTAAATTTTGTCATTAATATTTGGAATAAAAAACAAAATTTTCCAAATGTACACGATTTTTTGTATATAACTACATTGCGGCTTTTTAAAATTTTCATAATGCTTTGCGTCCAGTATTGGAGACTGTCGGATATATGAGGCACACATATTTTGGTACCAAGTGCAGCCGATTCAATGGAACCTCTAAGGCGTCTACCATGATGCCCTAAGTGGGTTTTAGTCGGAATGCAGTGGATTCTGGTCATTGTTATATGCCACCATAGTTGCGACTATGGTCTTTTAATAGCAAGAATGCTCGGTGGACGTAGGTGGCACGCTGCGGACACCCCGGTCTTGGAAGAACTTGTGTCTAGCCTAGACTTATTGAAGAGCCAGACAAGAACATTTAAGGAAACAGACGTCAGCACCGCAAGATTGTGTTTCCAACTCGCTTGGACTTAAAACGCCGCCACAGTAAAAGGTATCAGGAATACCAACAAACTTGGGTTGAATTCCCAGCATTCACCTACAAATCCAAGAAAGTTCTTTGCAATCCGTTAAAATAGTAAGTCAAAGTGCAAAAATTCAGCGACGCACAATGGCTAACAAGTCGAAGATTGAGGAAATTTGCCAGTTTGTTTCACCTCCTAAGAAGCCAAGCGCTCTTGTTTTAAATGGTTGCAAGAAGATCCGAGTGTGACCAAATGGCGTGATCTCCGTCCATTGTCACCTTGCGCCAGAATTGAAACCCCAACTCTGAGTGCAAGAAAGCTGCAAGTATAGGAATTGAACGAGAAGATTGTTTTTACTTGTATCCCGTGGCTCACTTTAATAGTTGGGCACGATGCGTCAGAGTTTTGACAGCAGCAAACACGCATCCCCCAATTATGGATTTAACTAAAATTCTTAGCATAGTCGAAAAGCGTAGAAATAAAATTTAAAGTCTATAAATTAATGCAGAAATAAGTTGCGTTTTTATTATTTGCCAGTTCCTACTAGAAGCTATTCAATAGTCCAAATGTCTATAGTCCAGAGTCCTGTAGAAAAAGGCACCAAAGATTCGTCAGTCTTGGAGCTTACTGTACAAATGACGCATTAAATCAAATATATAGACGTAAATGGAACCCTGTTTTAATATATATACTTTATTATTCGTCTATGATCGATGAATGCATTAATTTATTTACTTTGTCAGTTAATTAGTTAATAAAAATGGCGGACGTAAAGTCGGGCGCGGACGACTTTAGGATACCCTGTACCACTAGCTTGTAATAAAGTCCGATTTCTTCACAAAAAACTAAAAACAGAAGAATTTTTAAGCAAAATTTTTTTTTGACTGATCGTTCCTATGGGAGCTATATGATATAGTCAACCGATTTCAATAAAATTTGACACAGTGCTTAAATACCTTAAAAAGCTATGAATGCCAAATTTATTTCAAATATCTTTACAAACAAACAAAACACATCGAATTTTGTATAAAAACTGTGTTTTTTGGACCGAATGGTCCTATGGGAGCTATATGATCTAGTCAAACGATTTGGATTAAATTTGGTACAGTGCTTAGGAACTCTAAAATACTCACGAATATCAAATTTGTCCCAATATCTTAACAAACAAACGAAACACAACAAATTTTGTTAAAAAATCGATTTTTGGAAGATCGGACCTATGGGAGCTATATGATATAGTCAACTGATTTTGTTCAAATTTGGCACATTGCTTAAGTGCTCTAAAATTTCCAAACGCCAAATCTGGTTAGGATATCTTTATTAAAAAACGAAATATAGCGAATTTTTCTTTAAAAAAGTTATTTTGGCCGATCGGTCCTATGGGAGCTATATGATATAGTCAACCGATTTCGATCAAATTTGGTACAGTGATTGGGAACTATAAAAAACTTTCGAATACCAAATTTGGTTACGATATCTTCATAAACAAACGAATTATTCATCTAAAACGCTTTTTTTTTGTCGAGGTCGTCTCAAACACCCCCATGGGAGCTATATAATTTATCCCCGATATCAAAAAAATAAAATAAACTTGCCTCCTATCAAATAATATGGGATCTAATGTGAAAGTTTGGTAACTCTAGCTCTTACCATCTCTGAGATCTAGGCGTTCACACGGACGGACGGACGGACAGACGGACAGACGGACAGACGGACATGGGTATATCGACTTCTCTATTCACCCTGATCATATTTTAGGTAACTTTGGGGTGTCTCCGACGTCTCCTTCTATATGTTACATACATTTTCGGCTTGCACAAACTTAATATACCCTTAGTACCATATGGTACAGGGTATAAAAATGCAGACCATAAATTTCGCACACAAAAATGTTAAAACCATATTTCAGTGCTCCCCAATAAATCACACAAACAAATTATCTGCTAGTTTTTAACTTTATTATAATTTCATTTATTTTATGCAATTTTAACCATAAATTTATTAATTTTAATTTGCTCATTTCATCAAAAAACTTGTTTAACGGCGATTACGATGATTGCGCTGATAATTTAAAAGCAATAAGAAAAAAATTGCGCATAAAAGTGTGACCAGAGTTCCCCAGTAAAAACGCAAAAAGTCATCATCATAGAGCTCTATGATGCGCTGTTGCCCAGAAGCCATTGCAAGCCGTGTAAATAATTCCGTTTTAAACATTTTTTTATAAATTTTTATTTAATGAATTTTAAAGCAGAGCTGTTTTAAAAAAGTTCTACTTTAGCTCAAAATATGCTCTTAACTGTCACGTCTCTGTCAATCACTTGAGAGGGGGCCACAGTGGGCGCCATATTGTTCGAATTAACTTAATAATGATGAATCAGCAGTTTGCGGCATTTTGTTGTTTGTTGTCCTTGTTGTCCTTCGATATAATTAAATTTAGTGCTAATGATGGTTTTGATGCCTAGACGATACATAATATTATAGATTCAATACTAACTCAAGCAAACACTAATTGATTGATTATTTGATTGCATTATTGTCATACAGCAATGAAAATTATGCTGCACAGTGGGATAAATATGTATACTTCAGCCTGCTGTGACATTAAAGTCAATTTTGAAGCAGTAAATTTAAAGAGATTGGAGATTTTGTGTGTCTGCAAACTGAACAAAGGTGCAAGAACTTGTTGGCGCCATCTAGCAACAAGAACTGTTAAGCGCCACACTAAAAATAGACAAAAAACAGGGGGAGGGCTGACAAGGAAAAAATTGCATGCTGGAATTTCTCTTGCTTAATGTATTAAGGACCATCAGAATAGTTTAAAACCAAAATGGTAACGTTCTCCCCTCTTATGCTTTTCCGTTATTTTGACTTATGTTTGAGCCCATTTATCTCGAATTTCATAAGTCTTACATAAACATTTCCAAGGCCAAATATGTTCAAAATTGAATTAAAAATTTTATTTGTTATATAAGGTATACACAGAAGTTCGCACTTTGATGGTAGAGTTCGCCAAAGTTACTGAAACTCAGTTTTTTCCAATTTTAACTACGCCCATCCCATTCTATGTTTTTGTTGTGTATCAAAAATTATAGATCTCAAAAAAATGCTTAAAACTGTATTTTGAATCATGCAATTATCCTAAGTTATTCCCAAGTTGGAGCGCTTTAAAGTTATCTCGCGCCTTGAAATACGTTTTTTTTAACCACCAATCTATAGACATATTGAACGCCAGATGGCGCCAACTTGATGCGCACCGTTTGCAAATTTGTTAAATATGTTATTGATAAAATAAAGTTTCTTGTTCACGCGAACATACAAATTTTTTAGTGTATCTGAAACCCGTCAGTATTAATATATGAACGCAAATATGCAATATCTTGCTAGCGCCATCTAACGACAATCACTAATAAGCGCCATTATAACAGTTTGCCGCTTGATGGTACGACTAGTGGCTATAAATTAAATAATAATTATTATAATATACGGTCACACTTATCTAATCTAATGTCAAGCCGAGCGGAAAAAATTTAATACCGACAAACGGCTACACTAATCAGCTAAACAAATTTTTGAGTATTTTTACATAGTAATTTTTGTGTTATCGATCAATTTGGACTTCTTGGTCAAGAGAACTTATAAAAACTTTTTGTGCCAACTGAAACTCTGTATTATTAATATATGAACGCAAATAAGCAACAACTGACTGGCGCCATCTGGCGACAAACACTGCTAATCGCCACTTGATGGTACGACTAGCAGTTTTAAATAAAATATTTTTTATAATAAGCTACAGCCACATTAATTTTGTCACTGGATCTGGTGTCAGACCTAGCAAAGATAGTTGAATATCGACAAACGGCCACACTATTCATCCAAGCTTATTTTTGTGTTTTTTATTTGGGAGCAGCAAAATTTAAGAGATTATACTTTAGGTGTCATTGATAAATTTAGATTTCTTGTTTGAAAGCGAATATGCAACAACTAGCTGGCGCCATCTAGCGACAATAACTAATTAGCGCAATTGTAACATTTATCACTTGACGGTACGACTAGCGGCTATTAATTAAATATTAATTATTATAATATACGGCCACACTTGTTTTGTAACAGATAACGCAAATAGTTGAATCTTGATATACGGTCACAGTAAGCCCAAAAATTAATGATGACGATATACACGTCTAAAAAATATTTCCAATAAATAAAAGTTCATGCACAGACCAACATACGATTTATTTCAAATTAAATAATCACCTTAGAGTCCTGATAAAAACATATTTAATTTACCTTAATTATGCTCGTAATTAATGTTAATTAATTACTTGAACAGCACTGTCGCAAATGGAGCACACAACTATAATAGTCATATGCTGAATGGAAGGAATTTCTTATATTTAGAGAACATTTACTACGCATATAATGAGCAAATAGCAACCGTATCCAGTAGACCGAACCAAAATGAATATTATTTCACTTCTAGCAAACAATGTGGTCAAGTAAAGCTGGCCAAGTGCATAGAATTTATGGATACCATTTATGTTACTAGAAGTTACCGCCTTTATGCTTATAGCCGGTTATTTTGCCTTAACATGTGTTTTGGCTATAATGAAATATAATTTTGCCAAGCTGAAAATGTCTTTGAGCCGGATTGCCTTGACAACCGGGCTAAAACAAAATTACAGACATGGCCACAAATTTGGGCTGGCAGGGGGGTTGGGGAGTTGGCACAAATGTGTCTATATGTTGGAATGTGTTAAGCCTGAGTTTTGGTTACTAATTGAATTTGTGTACAAATAAGTTAAGTCCTGTGACTGTCAGTACATAGTTGCTAGGGGACAGTGGCGTAGAGAGGCTTCTAAAATGGGGTATGAGAATGGGGATCATACGCTGCAAGCCCAGCCATTACGGGCAGAATTTTGATTAAAAAATTTCAATGTTAGTAGTATTTATTTGATTATATTTATAAAAAATTTATGAGACTGGCATTCCCTGCTTTTTTTTATAAAAACGACTAAAAAATAATTTATATTTTTCAAATCGTCTTAAACCTCACTAAAAATAACCACAAAAGTTTTCTGTCAAGCCATCGTCTTTTCCCCATTGAGAGGCATAAATCTATTTGACACCCCCTGTATCCACACCACTGTGGCACCACCCATTACGCCACATGTGGCAACTCAGCGTGTGACTAAAATCAGCTGCTTCAGCAACGAAAACTCGCGAATTTGTCTAGACTTCCTTGAAAATTCTTCCTTCATGTGAGTTTATTTTCCAAAACAGTTTTGTCGTTTCTTGCCAAAAACATGTAAAGTTTTTTAATTGTCAATTACACAAAGCGCCAAGCTGAAAAGTCACAAAAGTTGCAAATAGCTGGAAAATTGTTGCCAAAAATTGTCAAGTATGTTACTTCTAACATGTTGCTTGTTGCACTTTTACGCTAAGAAGAAGAAAAAGACTTTCCCTACTTTTAATTATTTTTGATTAAAATTCGAAGCCAAAAGTAAGGTAAGTAACTATTTTATCCCTAATTTAAAATTTGATAGTCATTTATGTAATTTTTTCTGGCATTACCAGCTAAGTCTATTAATATAAGCAAAAATCGATTGAGTTTCTGATTATTTAGCAGTAAAACTGATATGCTTTATAATCCAACTAATTTTTTTTTTTTTTGACTGACTCACATGACTAAAATGTTCAAAAATTGACTTAACTTAATAATTTCCCTTATTCCACAATAAATAACGCCCACTTGAATTTTGTTCACTCCAGCATATGCCGAGACTGTCTTTTTTCAACCAGTCTGCCACCACTTGGCTTCGAACTAGTAGGTTTAAATAGCACTAGCATTGATATCTCCCGTACTGGTGGGAAAGCCAAAATTTCATGAATCTTGTGGTTAGCTGCCGGCAGGTGCACTTGACAGAGACGACGAATTTTAATTTATGTTCCAGTGGAAAGAATCATACGAGTCTCAAAGCAGTTGACAGTTCCTGGAAAACTAAAACTAATTAACACTTTTAACCGCAGCAGACGAATGAGACCAGACAACGAACCATAGTTATTATGATAACCACAATGAACTGCAGTAGTTAAAACCACAAATTAGTTTCTAGTCAACTTCTACTCTTTACAGCAATAATAAGTGTGAATTTTTTTGTGCACTTACTCCCATCAGAGCTCTTAAAAAACTGCCATAACCTCATTTTAAGGTTTTTAAATTGTTAATCGACAAAGACTTAACTAAACATTTGAATTTAGTATAATTTTCATTGGATCAATAAGCACAAGATTTAGCAGACAATAGCTCAGATGAAAATACTTGGGCACTATAAGTCTCAGCCTATTAGTAGGGGAGGTGGGGCAACAAGCGCCACTTTTAATATTATTGAATTTTTGTGGCAACTAAAGTGCTGAGGGGGTCTTAAGTAGGGGCAATGTTGTAGTTCACATATGTGGCTAAAACTTACCCTCAAACAACTTTTAGTTCTAGCTGCTCTAAGTGCCTCGAAAATTGAGTTGAATTTTTTGCCCACCCTGGGGAAAAACGCGCCACCTGTGGTGTGTTCGCGGGGTTTATTGCTGAGTGGGAAACATAAAACAATAAACTAAATTGGCAATTAATTAAAAGAAATTTTCTTTTGAAACGGTCAAGAAAATTCAAAATTTCTTCAATCTGTGATTTAACGCGGGCGGGCTCAATTATTTTGGTACGGATGAATTTTTTTTGCCTTGTTTCCCCTGTTTCTCCTTTACCAGAGCTTTTTAAGGCTCATAGTCGGTAAAGATAGCAGCTTGAATATTTTCCAAGTGGCGGCGAAAATAAGTGAAACTTTTTTCCCGACCTTCTCCGATTTATATGATTTTTACTTATTTGGTAGAGCTACTAGCCAATAGTAACCACGTCAGTTAATTTTTTTTGCAAAATTCCGATTTATCGAACTAAAATGCGTTTTTCCTTTTAAACTTAAGATTTTTTAATTATAATTTTGCTAATCAAAACGCTTTTAAAAAATTCCGTAATGCCTTGCGTACAGTATTAGAGACAGTCGGACACATGAGCTCACATATTTTGGTACATGAAGCAGCAGATTTAACAGCACGACCAAGCCGTTCATCGTGATGGAGTACAATATTGGTTTTACTCGAAGTAAACTTGATTCTGGCCCTTGTATAATGCGGCCGTAGTTGCGATTATGATAATTTAAGGGAAGATTGCGCAGATGACGCATTTGAAACGCTACGGATAACCAGGTCTTGCACGAATTAGTGCCTTGCCTAGAACAATCGAAAAGATCAAAGCCCTGAAAGAAAAATTTTACGGCGAAAGACGTTTATACCGCAAGCATGTGGCCTATACGAGATTGTCTAGTAAAAGACAAAAGCGATTATCCAGCCCGCTTGAATATAGAACATCGTCCCAGTTATAAGAATCGGGAATATCAACAAACATGGCTTGAATTTCCATGATGCACCCACAAGTCCAAGAAGGTTCGCTGGAATCCGCAAAAAAGTTAAGCTCCAAAAATGGAACAACGCACGATAGCTGACAAGTCGAAGACTAAAACCATTTGCCAGAATGTGACACCTCGAAAAAAGCAGAACGCTCTTGTAGACACAGAAAATCCAAAGCCCGGCCAAACGCCATAGAAACCGTCCATTGGCACCTTTCGCCAGAGTCAAGACCCCGACTACACAGAGTGCCGGTAAGCTGCAGGAGTAGGAACAACACGAAATGATTGCCAAAGCATGTATCCAATTGCTCTGTTAAAAATTGGGCAGATGCGACGAAGTTTTATACGCAGCAAACACGCAGCACCCAATTGTGGATATTATTAACCAAAACGCTCGGCATAATTTAAAAATTCATCGAAAAACGTAAAAATAAAAATAAGTTTGAATTTAGAAATGTATTCCGAAATTAGTTGATATTTATTTTTTGCTTACTAAACCGACACTACATATAAATTTGGAATTTAAAAATGTATCTAGAAATAAGTTGATATTTTGTATTTGACAGTAGTATCGTTGGTATATAGATTGTGCATTGTAGGCCGGAATTTGTATCTGTATATTATTACAAATAATAGAACCATTACTATCCTTAATTACATTAAGCAAGAGAAATTGCAATTTTTTCCTGGTAACAACCTATTTTTACTGTACTAAGATTGTAACACATTTTTATACCCTGTACCGTATGGTACAAAGGGTATATTAAGCTTTTGCAAGCCGAAAATGTATGTAACATATAGAAGGAGTCGTCGGAGACACCCCAAAGTTACCTAAAATGTGATCGGAGTGACTAGAGAAGTCGATATACCCATGTCCATCTGTCCGTCTGTCCATCCGTCCGTCTGTTCGTTGTAACGCGTAGATCTCAGAGATGGTAAGAGCTAGAGTAGCCAAATTTTCACATTAGATCCCATATTATTCCATAGGAGACAAGTTTATTTTATTTTTTTGATATCGGGGTTAAATTATATAGCTCCTATAGGGGTGATTCAGACGACCTCGCAAAAAAAAATTTTAGATGGATAATTCGTTTGCTTATGAAGATATTGTTACCAAATTTGGCACTCTTTAAAGCTCCCAAGCATTGAACTAAATTTGATCGAAATCGGTTGACTATATTATATAGCTCCCATAAGACCGATCGGCCAAAATAACTTTTTTTATACAAAATTCGCTATATTTCGTTTTTCAATAAAGATATCGTAACTAAATTTGACGTACAATAGTTTTGTATAGTTCCCAAGCAATATACCAAATTTGAACAAAATCGGTTAACTATATCATATAGCTCCCATAGGACTGATCGGCCAAAATAACTTATTTTATACAAAATTCGCTATATATAATTTTTTAATAAAGATATTGTATCTAGATTTGGCATTCAGCAATTTCTTAGAGTACCCAAGCATTGTACCAAATTGCAGAAATTCAGTTGACTATATCATATAGCTCCCATAGGGCCGAACTCCCAAAAAATAAATTTTTTGTCAAAATTGGTCGTGTTTTATGTGTTTGTAAAGATAATTTAATATGCCACTTGTAAGCTTTTTATTGGTCTTAAGCATTGTACCAAATATAATTAAAATCGGTAGAGTATATCATATAGCTCCCATAGGATAAATCGGTCCAAAAAAAAAAATGTTTTTTTTTACAAAATTCTTTGTGTTTCGTTTATTTGTAAAGATATTTGAACTAAATTGGGCATTCAGATCTTTTTTAAGGTATTTAAGAACTGTGTCAAATTTTATTGAAATCGGTTGACTATATCATATAGCTCCCATAGGAACGATCGATCAAAAAAAAAATGTTTGGTTAAAAATTCTTCTGTTTTTGGTTTTTTATGAAGGAACCGGATTTTATTGCAAGCTAGTGGTACAGGGTATTCCAAAGTCGTCCCCGCCCGACTTTACGTACGCCATCATTTATATTCATTCCGAGTATTTTCACTTTACTTGTTGCTGCACAATTAATTTTACATACGACGGGTTTCGATTTATGTATATTTCCAATTAAATTGCTGCTTTGTTTTACAACTGAACGGACTGCTGCATTTACTTTGAATTGAACAGCATTTGTCTAAGCATAATTACAATAATTTACTAATCAATTTATATTATCAAATTAAACTCTGCTGAATGAACATTACTTTAAGTTTTATTTATTTGGACGTCATTAATAAGTAAAACAAACAGCAGTTTGGACGAATTCCACCAAAATAACATCGCCGCCACAAGCAGCACTAAATTTCCTACTGGGCACTACATATTTACCGAACGCTACGAATGTGTATAAATAAATGCTTCACGTTTGTCTTGTTATACCGCAACGCAACCAAACGGTGAGTGCAAATGTCAGCTCAACGAGAGCAACTCTCATTTTATGCTCTCCCGTTTTTTGTTGTTGGGACTCGAACGCGAGAGCGTAAAAGTTAAGTGACTTGTTGTTGTTAAATATTTAGCTCGCTCATTTTTTCGTTTCTGCTTTGCTTTGATTTCGTCAGTCGCTGCTTGAAGAGTTTGTGTGACGTTGTAGTTGCTTCATTCGCTTTGCGTTGTTCATCGGTGAAGTTCATTTGTGTGAAGAAATTTATTCTATTGATGCCGCGGTTATTGAAAGTGTAAGTGTATAAAGTATATAAAATATTTTAAATTTTAGTCTGCTGCATGTACAATGTATGTATGTATGTAAATAAGTACGTATGTACATAATAAGAGTGAATAAATGTATTTGTTAATATATAATTTGTATAAAAACCAAGTGTAACAAATACCAAGGAAAATGTGTACAAGTAGCATAAAGTATTCCTCATAATTTTATTATACCAAATACATAAATACGTATGTATGTATGTAAAACATAATGTGAGCATGCGCTTCCTCTCACGTATGCTACCCCTGAAAAGAGTTGTGTGTGCACTAATACTATGATGACGTATGCATATACACGTCAGAGCGAGATTATATTTGAGTGAGCAAAATCCAAAACAAAAACCGTTGGCAAAGACAAAGCAACAATAACATTGTGTTGGCGAACAAAAGGGAAGGCAAGACTTGCGCGATCTGTTTTGTGCTCTTTGCTTTAGAAAAAACAAAAACAAAATGCTGTCAACGTTACAATAACGGACATTACCGTTAGCTCACTCTCTGAGTTGCTTACTTTACTCAGTATTGAGCGAGTGCTCAAAGCGAAAGGTTGCGCCTAATCGCTATAAACAAATTTTCAAATTTTATGTGTATACTAAGTGAAAAAAAGTAACAATGTCAAAACAATATTGTCACATTTGTCGTACCAAAGTTGCCAACACTACTTTACGCTGCGTACCAAAATGTGAAGTAAAACGCCAAATGTGGTCCGAATCAGCTGGCGTGACTTTTGCAGAGAATAACAAAATTTGTGATGTACATTTTGAAGAAAAAGATTTTTATTGTACCGGTCAAAACCAACGCAAACGTTTAATGCCCGATGCCATACCGAAGGGCTTGGAGCCGCAGTCGGAAAATGAGGAAAGTACAGAGGAAAATGCCATTTCAAAGGAAGAGTAAGTACACCGACTACTCCACAACTTTTTGATTTCTATTAATTAAATGAAATTTTTAGAAAGGAAAGCATCGCCGCTGGCTTGGCGCTTGAAAATTATCAAATGAAGCGCCGCATAGCTGAGCTGGAATATCAAAATAGGCGACTGCTTAAGAAAACTAAAGACCACGAACAGTTGAACAAATCTTTGCGCAAAATTTTTACGACTACGCAAGTGCGACAGTTGACAAACGGTGGCAGAAAAGTCATGTGGTGCCTTGAAGACATTGCTAATGGCGTTTCGTTACATGATGCTGGACCCAACGCGTACAGGAGCCTGGTGAAAAAAGGCTTTCCCTTTCCTTGCGAGCGCACCTTGAGGCGTTATGCCAGCCAGTTAAGAGAAAAGAATTTGTTGCCGAAATAGATCGACTATGAACTTAAAATAATTTTTCAATGGACGCCAAAAGTTAAATACAACTTTTAGAACAAAATTAATGAAATTAACGGGATTTCATTGTAACAATAGTTAAAGACAACAATGTTGCAAAGTTCGAAATCTGTTAAAAAGACAATTCCCAAAGAATGACATATTTTGATAAGCATTTGCGAATACAATACAGTATCTAAGCATATTATTATATCCTTTTTGAATAAAAAACTCTAAATTTAACTGATATTTTATTTTATGTAGCAGAAAAACAACCTTATCTTATTTACAGCTTAAAAATTTTTTGCCTGTTCTGTATATCCCTCTCTTTCTCGACATTTTTACCTGCTCTTATGCTTACCCTCTCTCGCTCTCTTCGCTTCCTCACGCTCAAACATTTTATTATATGCGCTTTTGTCGTTACCTGATATAATTACACCCATGATGTTATTATTTCACTATGATTACAACGTGCCCCTTACCATCAGTCTATGGGGCTAGCATTTTTTTGGATCAAATAAAAGTAGAAAGAAAACTTTTGGGTAAAAATTCGTTTTCAAAAGTATAAATACTATTATTCTACCAAGTTTTTCAAAGTTTCTTTGTCCTTGAAAATATTACGTGGCAATTATACATATTTATGGTGCGATTATGATTGGCAATGTTCTAAGCATTAATTAATTAATGTGTTGAACAGTATCTATTATTATCCTTTGAATGTTATCTTTTTTTCAGTAAATAAGTTATGGCACCCAAACAGCCTCCTCTTACCGGAGCTGAGCGAATGAAACGACAACGGGAGAGATTAAAGCATAAGGATATTTATGAAATTTACAAAAAAAATGAGGCTTCAAGATTGCGACAATACAGGCAAAATATTCTCCAGGATCCTGTAAAACGAAAGGCACATCGCGAAAAGGATGCTGAAAGAAAGAGAGCTTCAAGAGCTATAGTCAAGGAAAAAGAAATTTTAAAACCACTATTTTCAATTCAAGAAAATAATTCCGGTGTGTATTTCTGGCTAAATTCTATTACTGTCATCTTGAATTTAATAAGTCTGAACCTGATTGCAAAAAAAAACTGAATTCCCGTTGTAATGAAGCAATACAGTAAAAACACAGTATTTATATCATAAGTCCGTCCGTTACGTTTAGCTGTCCGTCCGTCACGTTCGCAAAGCAATTCGTTTTGTTGGATAGCCGAAAAAGTCGATGACTTGTGAGAGAATCATTTGCAAATTCTAATTCCTAACCCTGTTACCTAGAAACAATATCGATTTTATCTCAAAAAAGTTCATCTCAATTCGCAGAGCTATAAAGTGGAACAGAAGGTATGGAATATTCATGTAATTTGTGTCCGTCCGTCACGCTCCGTCTTTTTATTTTTAATCGGTTTTATTTAGGAAATTTCGAAATTTCCTCCTCTTTTTTCAGTACTTGATTCGTGTCATTTTTATTGCTCGTCTCAAATCTACGAATGTCAGTCCGTCGCGCGTGAAAACGCTCACCTGGTCTCTATATCCCTATCTTCCTCGACATTTTTACCTGCTCTTATGCTTACCCTCTCTCGCTCTGTTCGCTTCCTCACGCTCAAACATTATATTATATTCGCTTTTGTCGTTACCTGATATAATTACACCCATGGTATTAGTATGTCACCATGATTAAACCGTTCCCGTACCATCAGTTTATAAGGCTAGTATTTTTTTTGCATCAAATAAGAAAACTTTGGGGTAAAAAATTCGTTTTCAAAAGTATAAATGCCAACATTCTACCAAGTTTTTCGAAGTATCTTTGTCCTTGAAAATATTACGTGGCAATTATATATATTAAGCATTAATTAATTAATGTGTTGAACAGTATCTATTATTATCCTTTGATATTTTTTTCAATAAATTATAAATTTTTCAGTTATGGCACCCAAACCGCCTGCTCTTACCGCAGCTGAGCGAAAGAAACGACAACGGGAGAGATTAAAGCATAAGGATAACTTTGAAATTCACAAAAATAATGAAGCTATAAGATCGCGACAATACAGGAAAAGTATTCTCCAGGATCCTGTAAAACGAAAGACACATCGCGAAAAAGATGCTGAAAGAAAGAGAGCTTCAAGAGCTGTAGTCAAGGAAAAAGAAATTTTGAAACCACTATTTTCAATTCAAGAAAATAATTCCGGTGTGTATTTCTGGCTAAATTCTATTACTGACATCTTGAATTCAATATATCTGAACCTGATTGCAATAAAAAGACCTAAGTTCCAGTTGTAATGAAGCAATACAGTAAAAACACAGTATTTATATCATAAATGTCCGTCCGTCACGCGCAAAGCAATTCGTTTTGACTTGTGAGAGAATCATTTGCAAATTCTAATTCCTAACCCTTTTACCTAAAAAAATATCGATTTCATTGCAAAAAAGTTAATCTTAATTCGCAGAGTTATAATGTGGAGTAGTAAGCATGAAATATTCATGTCTTTTGTGTCCGCCCGTCACGCTCCTTCTTTCAACGTCCTTATTAGCATTAATAATTGACCTCAATAATTTTTAAAGATCGGTTTTACTTAGGACATTTTCGCCTTTTTTTCAGTTCTTGATTCATCTTGTCATTTTTATTGGTCTTTGCACCACGGCGCAAAATGTTCAGAAAAAAGCGTACGAATGTCCGTCGGTCACGCGTGAAAACGCTCACCTGGTTTCTATATCCCTCTCTTTCTCCATATTTTTACCTGCTCTTATGCTTACTCTCTCTCTCGCGCTCTCTTAGCTTCCTATTATTTTATTATCCCCGTACTTTATAAGGCTTTAATTTTTTTGCATAAAACTTCAACGATAATTTGGAAGGTAGAAAAAAATAAGCTCTCTCAGGTTTGATTACCATTGCCCTGCCTATGGTTTGCAAAGTTTCTTTGTCCTTGAAAATATTACAGGGCACCTATATTTATGTTCCGATTATGATGATAATTGGTAACGTTCCCAGCAGCTTTTTATTAAATACATTAGTATTCACACAAAACATTGTCTGTCAAATATTTTCCTTGACATGATTTTGAGCTCTTAAGACTCCAAATCTCAGCTTCAGTTATTGTAGGTCTCATAATCTCCATGATCTAGGCAGTCAGACAGACGGCAACAGGCTAAGTTACGATTTTTACCTCTTTTTTTTTTTGGGCATCCAAAATTTTGTATGCCAAATATGGGTGTTATGTAACTTCTTAAGTTTGCAGATATATAGAGATGGTACAGTTTAGTTTTAAGTCCGAAACTCCCAAACCTAACTTATTTAAATTTAATGAGAGTTACTTGCAGATAATATGTTTACCATAGAATTAACAAATCAAGACGAACCTCGAGAACAAAGTCAAAATTTAAATAAAAAAAAGCCAAAAACTAATGCTGAACGTCAACAAGTATTCCGGCAGAATCAAAAAAAGAAGCAGCAAAGTGAAGCATTAAATCTTGAAAGGTGAGATAACCGTTTACCTTGCAAATCAGCTTAAATTTAAAAAGATTAATTTTCATTATTATAACTAATTTTTAATGTAGAAAAAAAAGTGATGCTGAACGTGCTAAGAGGTACAGAGAAAGATTAAAGTTAAGAAAAAGGCAACAGGCGCAACTATCGCAGGATACTGATAATAGTCCAGAAACAAACTGTGAAGAATTCCAGCTGGAAACGAGCCCAATGGAAACGTTTCAAATGGAGTATAAAGCACAAGTAAGCAATGCAATCCCTTTTTCAGTTTACCTTTTCAACACCCTTTACATCAAGAGCAACGGCTTAAAAAACTCTCTTTTTATTTTTTCTCTCTTATTTTGCGCAGTGCTCATTTATAGAACAAGGCAGCATACGTCACAAGCTGGAAACAGGAGAATACCAAGCCATAAATAAGCAAGGACGTAGCAAGGTCTGGGAAATGTTTGCGCTCGTGGCAGATGCCGAAGGTTCACCCATCGACGGAGTTGCTTTATGCCGAATATGTGGCGGTATTTATAAGTATGCCGACTGTACCTCCAATTTGGTGAAACATAAATGCTACAAGGATGCGCAGAAGCCTCTTAAACTAGGCGTTTCCGTGGAACTAACCGATGAGACACAAATAATCGAAGCCGTTGCCGAGATCAGCACAACGGAATGTACTTCCGTGGAACAGGAGAGCATACTCCAAAAACTGCAATCTGGAGAATATAAATTGGTAAACAAACGTGGCCGTAGCAAAGTTTGGGAAATATTTGCTCTAATCGCACATGCAGATGGACCAACTATCGATAACATTGTGATTTGTCGTTCTTGCTCGGGCATTTATAAATATGTAGACTGTACCTCCAATTTGGTCAAACATAAGTGTTATATAGCTGCTAAAAATCTATTGAACCAATACAGCACACCAGATGCACTTGTAGATCCCGCTACTAAAGCCAAACTTGTAGAATCGGCCACCTCTTGGGCCATAGAAAACTGTCGAGCTCTTAACATCTTAAATGACTCTGGATTTAAGAGATTTCTAGCCGAATTCGTGAGCATCGGCGCACAATATGGAAATTCCGTCAATGTGGAGAAAATTCTACCGCTTCCTACGGAAGTAAGTAGTCAACTTTCGGAAACTTATCTGGAAGAAAGCGAAAGGGTCAAACTGGAAATCGATAAAATACGTACGGATGGATATGCTATAACCTGTGCTTTCTGGACGGCTAGCTTTTTGAGAGAATCTTATGTTTCTACCATCATACACTATACGAGCCAAGGCGTTTTAATAAATCGTTTACTGGCTATAAAATCCTTGGAAATTAATGCATGTACAGGTAAGAATTTTTAAGTTTTTTAGATTTTATTTTTTATGGTTTTAAAAATCTTGCAGCTGAAAATATAAACCGAAAAGTTGACAAACAATTACGCCGATTTGGTTGCAAATTAGATGACGAAAGTTTGGTCATTGTTACGGAATTCGATTTCCAACTGCTCACTGCCTTTAAAAACCAATTTCATATTCAGTGCATTAATCAACTTTTAAGTGATATTGTGGACAAAGCTTTTAAAGATATACCCAAACTCATGAAGCTATATAGACAATGCAACAAGCTGCTGGAATATTTTCGTAAATCATGCAATAATGGCGATCTAAAAACCTCGAGTCCAACACGCTGGAACACTATTTATAACACATTCTCTAAAGTAGTCGAAAACTGGGAAAGCATTTCAGATATACTGGATGAGCTAAGTGCCGAAGAAGAGTTGGAACATTTTGAAATTCATATCGTGCAGCAAATAGCTAATGTTTTAGAACTCATTGAAAAATCCATAAACGTTTTGGCTGGAGTAAACTATCCCACCTTGCATTTAGTTATACCTTATATAATTAAAATGAAAAAGTCGTTTACAAGCAATTCCGAAGATAGCGATCTTGCAAGCCAACTAAATTCAATTTTAGCTACGCTTTTGGACTCCACTGTACAGCCACACATAGGCAAATATCATAAAATGGCTTTATTTTTATTTCCACCTACAAATAAGTTATTACATTGCGATACAATTGAAAGAACTTCTATTCTAAACGAGTGCAAGAAATTAATGTCTACATATTGGACAGAGCCTGAGGTCGAAAACCAGGTTAAAAATGAGTTTAACGATGTTTTCGATGACTTTCTGGCCACAAATAGTTATTTATCGGCTGATGCTACAATTGATGCAGAAATTCGCTGTTATCAGGCTGCAAAAATTCCACTACAGGGTGATTTTAATGTTTTGCAATGGTGGTATCAAAATAAACATCAATATCCATTGCTTTTTAAACTAAGCTGTAGAATCTTTTGTATTCCGGCTACCAGCGCTGCTTCGGATACAACTATTTCAAAAGCAAGATTGTTAATTGCAGAAAAAAGTATATCCGGTTTTTACAATGATGATGTGATTAACGAGATAATGTTTTTAAACTCAAATTCAGAGTTAAATAATGAAAGTTAAAAATGTTGAAAGTGAATGTTGTAAAAAGATTTTATTAGTTATAAAATTAAAATACTGCGATTTTCGCTGCTTAGATTGATGACTTGTATCGAGCATCGCTTAAAGCAGTTGTGAATTGTACGGACTTTTTTGTAAAAATTAGCTTGTCCTATGCGATTAACAAAAGTTAAAAAACAATGTTATCTACAGTCGTGTCTGGATATCGTGAACTAATTATTGCAAGGCCTTTTCACAGTATCAATAATAATGTACTTATAACTTTTTTCTCCTTATGTTTTATTTACAACTTGTAACTTAAAAGCAAAATTTTAATGATACTTTAGCTTTCTTTTACTTACTTCTTTATAAGAGTACAAGCTAGTTTTAATTTATGTACAATATTATTTTACATTAATGATTATTTATAAAATATATAAGAATGTATTTAAATATTAAGCCATACCAAAATATAATTGCACAATAAAAATAATAGTCATAATTAATATCAACAATTGTTGCCGCAATATTTTCTAGCAGCGCATCTCCAACGAGCAACTTAACTTCAGTAAACACCAAATGAAACAAACCAAACACATGCATATGCTAAGCACACAATTCAGTTCATTAAAGTTTTTGTTTACTGTGCTTGCAAAATATTTCACCAATTGCGCTTTGCTTTGGCTTTCCCGCTCTGCAAAAATTCGCTTTGCTTTGCCTACTCTCTCAAAATTGACGCTCTCTGTTTTGTCTGTGTGTCATTGTGTTAGTGCATTTGGTTATCGTTCTGAGTGTAAAAGACTAGAGATTGAGCGCGTACTCAAATTACTTGTAAGACATTTGGAAGTTTAGCGTTTGGCGACGTGACGAAGTAAATGTACTCAAAGAATTGAGTAAGGCGTCAGAGAAATGTTTGAATGAGTGGAAACTTGAGTGAATATATAAAACATTGTTGGCGATTGCTTTATAATTGTTTTACGCAGACATTTTCTTTTGTTAAATGGAACATAAAATACATAGAACCCTGTTGGAAAATTTACACATATGTATTTATGTTTGTGCCTTATTTTGAGAAGGGGAATCTATTCCATCTATGCTTTTGGTTATCATTCGGAGCGTAAAAGACGATAAATTGAGCGCCTTCTCACATTACTTGTAAGACATTCGGAAGTTTAGCGTTTGGCGACGTGGCGAAGTAAATGTACTCAAAAAATTGAGTAAGGCGTCAGAGAAATGTTTGAATGAGTGGAAACTTGAGTAATATGTACTCATGTTGGCCATTTTGAGTAAGGGGTCTACGCAGACATGCTTTTGTTACATGGACGTAAAAGACGATAAATTGACGCCTTTGAATATTCAAACATTTGGAGTTTAGCGTTTACGTGACGCAGACATGTACTTTTGAGTAAGAGGAGAATAAAATACATAGAAGCTGTTGGAAAATTAACAGATGTAGGAGGGTAGAGAAGACGATGAGAAGGGGAGAGCGATTCATCGAGCGATTAATTGAGAGACATTTGAGAGAGTTGAAGACGATTTGGAAGAGCGTGAGGCGAGGAGAAGTAAATGTACTTAAAAAATTGAGTAAGGCGTCACAGAAACGTTTAAATGAGTGAGAAATTGAGTGAATACATAGAATATAGCTGGCGTTTGCTTAGTTATTGTTTTGCGCAACATGTTTGTTTTGTTTAAAGGAAAGATATAGTACCCTGTTGGAAATTTAGCACATATTTAAGTTTGTGCTTCATTTTGAAATGGGAATTCTATTCCGACTGTGTTCAATTGCAATAAAATTAAATTTTCAAACATGCAAAAAATAGCTCAATGTTCGTTATGGGCTGAATCAAATTAAAGCATCGATAATAAAAGCACTGCTATGGTTTTTGGTTTATCGAAACTAATTTTGTTCATTAGAGACGCTTGGTAAATATAATTATATAAGCTGGATTTTACATTTACAAAGTATTTTAAAGTAAGTATTAATTGAAATATATGGGAACTAAAATATGAGGCAATCAATTATAATTATTAATTTTTATTATTTGTAATAGTACTTGGTGAGTATAAAAAAACCTTTAGCGTATTGGAGTTACTTTTTATACCCTGTACCGTATGGTACCAAGGGTATATTAAGTTTGTGCAAGCCGAAAATGTATGTAACATATAGAAGGAGACGTCGGAGACACCCCAAAGTTACCTAAAATATGATCAGGGTGAATAGAGAAGTCGATATACCCATGTCCGTCTGTCCGTCCGTCCGTGTGAACGCCTAGATCTCAGAGATGGTAAGAGCTAGAGTTACCAAACTTTCACATTAGATCCCATATTATTCCATTGGAGACAAGTTTATTTTATTTTTTTGATATCAGGGATAAACTATATAGCTCCCATAGGGGTGTTTGAGACGACCTCGACAAAAAAAAAGTTTTAGATGAATAATTCGTTTGTTTATGAAGATATCGTAACCAAATTTGGTATTCGAAAGTTTTTTATAGTTCCCAATCACTGTACCAAATTTGATCGAAATCGGTTGACTATATCATATCAGCTCCCATAGGACCGATCGGCCAAAATAACTTTTTTAAAGAAAAATTCGCTATATTTCGTTTTTTAATAAAGATATCGTAACCAGATTTGGCGTTTGGAAATTTTTTAGACCACTTAAGCAATGTGCCAAATTTGAACAAAATCGGTTGACTATATCATATAGCTCCCATAGGTCCGATCTTCCAATAAATCGATTTTTTAACAAAATTTGTTGTGTTTCGTTTGTTTGTTAAGATATTGCGACCAAGTTTGACATTCGTGAGTATTTTATAGTTCCTAAGCACTGTACTAAATTTAATCCAAATCGTTTGACTATATCATATAGCTCCCATAGGACCAATCAGTCCAAAAAAAAACGTTTTTTATACAAAATTCGATGTGTTTCGTTTGTTTGTAAAGATATTTGAAATAAATTTGGCATTCATATCTGTTTTAAGGTATTTAAGCACTGTGTCAAATTTTATTGAAATCGGTTGACTATATCATATAGCTCCCATAGGAACGATCGGTCAAAAAAAAATTTTTGCTTAAAAATTCTTCTGTTTTTTGTTTTTTGTGAAGGAACCGGATTTTATTTCAAGCTAGTGGTACAGGGTATCCCAAAATCGTCCGCCCCCGACTTTACGTACGCCATTTTTTTTTTAAAGATTGCTTTATTTATTAGTGTAATATTTTTTTGTTTTAAGTTTTTTTATGAGCTTTAAAAAAAACAAATTAAATTTTTGTAATTAACATTACTTAATACTAAAAAAAGAGATGCAGTTTTTCTCCATAGAGCAATAATTATATGTCCATAAATCTTTATTTTGCTTAAAAATCCTACTAGATATTGCTTATTTCTAGAACTTAAAGTAATGTAAGTTAGATGTTGAATTTCAATTTATATTTTAATCAAGTTTTAGGCTGCAGGGCATTAACTCAAGCTAGAATTTTATAGGGTGGAAAAGTAATTTTGGGCGCAATCTACTGCAAGGTCACTTTTTACGTCTTCCTAATAGACATACTTTGTTATGATAACAAAAATGTTTTCAAATGCCATCTCTAAGATATTTTCAATCAGATTTTGGCCAGAGTTTGTCGTCGGCCACTCCATAAATGCAATATTTTTAACAATAAATTATGATTTTGGAGCATCTGCTCCGTGGTTTAAAGCCTTACAACGCTGAAATATCCTGTTTCGGTAAGTAGATCCAACGGATATGGGACTGAATCGCAGCGGATGTAATTTAATATATTCCTGTGCATATACTTGACCAGATACACCACGTGTAGAATCATTTCAAATAACGTTTATATCAGACTACATATATTACACTGTGCAACATTTCCGAGGTCATCGGCTGGAAACAACTTCTTTTTTCGCTTTTTTTGGAGTACATCCTGAAACTAGAGAAACCCCCAAAGGATTTTTTCAGGATGTACTCCAAAAAAAGCGAAAAGAGAAGTTGTTTCCATTTTTTGTGTTGCACTGTGTTATGAAGGGTTTTCGGCAATCGATTCGTTCTGAACATGTTTAAAAATTGTCATAAAATCTTGTAATTCTTGTTAAATACCATCAAAATCATACAAATTATACGTTTCCCATCAAATTCAGTGTTCTTTGATCCCTTTTTATAAATATTTTGAGCAATTGTTTGCTATAGTACATGAGCCTTGGCATATCATTGATATAAGACGATATATGGCCTATGGGACCGTATATTACGATTCGGACCACCTCATATTTTTATACTACATGCAGTTTAGTAATAATAGGAACAAATTCCGACTCAGTGATTTTGAATGTTATCATGTAATAAGTATTAAACAGCAGGATGGCCCATTTAGATCATCCTCCAATATTAGGAAATGCACCTCAGCCTTTGTTTTTGAGTAGATTTCTAAATTTTTTTAAAAGTTTGTGATGACTTATTGATATAACGAAAATTTGAAGCACTTTTAACCCATATAATAGGATCCTTTTAATCCTTTCCTGATTTTCGTGCTATTTTTTAATAAACGCAAGCATTTTTGCCTATTGTGATATCCTTATCGAAAAATAATTGTCCTTTTTTAAAGTTAAATGATTACGTTTTATTTGTTAACAACTCTTGAAACTTTTCCTGCAACATTATAGATCTAGTGAAACTCATAGAGCAAATAACTCTCTATGCACATATAATTATTTGCAATGAAAAGTAAAAATTTAATCCTGGACTTAACCTAAAGGTACCTGAATTGGATTTTACCAAGGAAGGAAGATTGTTTTATGAAACACGGACACAAATCAATCCTTCGATTCCATAATCCAAAGTGAGAGCCAGACGTATAAAAACATAAAATAACACCCCTTTTTGCGTCGGGGGTTAAAAAACTTGGAAACCCTTAAAATTTCTTATAGAGATTTTGATATCTTTTACACCAATCTAACGAAATCGGCTCGTAAACGATCAGCGCCATAGATCAAAACCACAGCAATGTTTATCCCCGCAAATTTTATTTCTCAGCAATCTGTAAGAGCATTCCTTGGTCACCACTCCCAATATGCTTTTTTTCCTATTTCGTATATGATTTCATTACTTGGGTTTCTTGTCATAATGTGCCTTGGAGCCCCTAAATTGGATATAGCATTACATAAAGTGCAACCAAATATGAGAACTGCAACAAGAAGTGCATCAAAGCTTAATTAATATGCAACTTGGCTCAGTTTGGAGTTGACTCTCATCCTGAAATGCAACACGGAAAAATGAAAATTTATCTGGAGCTGCTGGGAAGTCAATTTTGTTTGGGTTCATAACGCCTAATGAGAATGAATGGCTACCTAGACAACAAAATGAACTAAAGTTAAACAGCTGCCAACTTGTGCATTTTGGATTTCTTCTTGACTGGATTTTTAGGTATATTCCTGACAGAAAATTCTTACAAAACCAATCGTCCGGAACAAGTTTAAAGCTTGTAATGTCAATTGTTTACCAAAGCAAAACACTTGTATATGCCGCAGTAATACAAAGTAACAAAAGGAAAATAAGCAAGGCAATTGGAAGCCGAACACGCCGACTATGTAATACTCTATAATACTCAACAAACTGTATTTAGGAAGTTTTTCGCACAGATTTTTTGAGATTTAGAAGTTAATTGTATTTTCGGAGACAAATTTCAAACGCGATATTAAAAGTCGGTCTCTCAGATCCCTTCAAATAAGAAGAATTTTTTATTTGGAGAATTCGTAAGCTAACAAAAATTTTTTTCATCTTGCTGCTTAGTTTAGTACAGTTGAACCTTTCTATATATAACTAATTCTGTTATAACAAATTTTTCGATAAAACGAATATATTCCAATATTTTTAAACTTTTTAAGAGAAAGAACTCCTGGATAACGAACTTTCTATACAACAAATTAATTTTCCAAATTTTCTTTATGAGTTTTTCTTTGCTTTTAATATATCCCTTAGCGGCCTAGATAGCCTAGCGACAGTGCACAAGACTACCATCCCAGAGGTTGTGGGTTCCAATCCATAAGCATGATCCTGCACTTTCCACTTTTCATATTTCCCTAAATTTTCTGTCTATTCTATATCCTTACTTCCATTATCGGTATTACAAAGAGCCTGTCCCTATTGCCGCCTTAACCTATCTACCTAATATACCCCTTATGCTCTAAATACAGTGCATAAGAAGTCTGCTTTTATGAGCCCTATATCTGTGCACAGCAGGAAAATTGTCAGTGCTAAAAGAAAAGTCCAAACGGCAGCAACAACAACAACAACTCCATAGAGCAGCCAACCGGCAGCTCTTGTCTTGCCAAAGCTTAGCAGGCATCAAGTACAGTCGCAAAATGGCTTAAAGTATTTGTTCATTGGGTGGTGTGGGTCCTTTGGTTAGGAGGGTTTTTCCTAACTTGTAGCTACAAGTTTTGTGAAAATTTACTTAACAATTTTCACCATTCAACAATGGGAAATTGAGTTGCTCCTGTGGAAGTTGTTTAAGAATAAATGAGTTGCCTTTTAGATAACTGTTGAAACAACTGCGGGTAGATCTAATTTGGCTAAAAATTAATTAATTCTATGGCTAACCGACAGAGCAAGTTACTTGGACAGTTGTTTTGGTAACAGCCGTATTGCTGCAAATTTTGAATGCAGTGCAGGAAGGACTTGAATGACTGCAACTGGGATGGAAAGGAGTGGCTTAGAATGCGTTTTTAAATTGTAATATCTATGGGATGTGGTTCGAATAGTATACAAAACGGGCTAGCCATCAAACAATATATCTCGAGCTGCTCTTGACTGGAGTCCTCAAGGAAGCCGTAGAAGGAGAGAAGATCTATCACCTGGAAGCAGAGGCTCTGTAGGCCTGTCGCAGCTGGAGCAATATAAAGAGCTTATCAATAGATAAACCAAATTTAAATATCTTTGTAAAGGCACTATGATCCAACTAGGAGCTCAATTAAATATATGTATATTGGTGAAAATAAGTGAAGCAGCCTACTTTTGGTAGCTACTATTGGCTAGAAGCTCTACAAAATGATCAAAATCGGAGAAAGTCGGGAAAAAAGCGGCCCGATTCATTTATTTTCGCAGATATATACAAATATGCAAAATGAGCGTATTCTGGGCTTAATGTCAGTTCCTTGGACAGGCTTCTATAATAAAAAGCTTGTGCTTTATTTAATTGAAAATTTGGTTCACCCTAGTGTACTACGTAGGATCTTCTAAAGTAACATTGGAATTTTCTAATCTTTTTAGCATCATTATTCATAACGATGTTGATGGTAAAGATGATGAATTTCTTGGGTTTCATTGGCAGTCTGTGTGGCTGGCCCTTAAGTTTCTATAAAATCTAACAATAGCACCATTAAAGTCTCTATTCTGTGCTTTCTTCATTTATTGACATATTTTGTAGCAAATCGTCCCATTCAGATGCCATACATGGCAATGTTCCTTTCAATAATCGTGCACAATCTGCCTTATAGATGGTCTACAAAATGATGCTCTATGTTAGAAACAGAGATGATAGCTACAGATATGGAATCCGTGGGTCTCTTTCAAAATTTGGCAAGATGTAAGTATCTGCTTAAAAGTCTCAAAGTTGCCTTTGCCAATGAACTCATTCTTTCGTATAGGGTGGGCCATCTATTGGATTGTTTGTTAATTACGTTTTATATTTATAATATACAAAAATATGGAGCAAATGTATACGCTAACTACAAGCTCGAAACTCATTTATGTTTAAAAAATAATATCGAGAAAAGCTCACCACGGTTGGCTCTACAGGCCCTTATGTGAACATCGTAATTTTCGCTGATTTTTTTTGGGCGAAAACTCAGTCTGTATATATCCGAGCTCACGAAAAACTTGCAGCACATTTTTCTTTTGGGACGGTACGGATTCCAAAACACCCAACGTGGATATGCGCAGTGGATCTGCTATCTGCTATCTATGTTTTTTTTTTTCGCAGGATGACCATTTTCATAGTACGCCTGTAGCACTTTTTCGTGTTCTCCGGTTGTTCAATGATCCATGACTAAAACTGAGTAATTTTGAACTTTACATATGTCGAAGAGTATCCACTTTGTTTAGCAACCAAACCATCAGATGGTCTATTCTGTACCGATCTATAGAATCTTGTATGCGATAGAAGACAGAAATATTTCACAAAGAGCCCCAAGTGTTTAGCTTGAAAAACTTGGTACAAATCCACAGGAAGCGATCGATGCCGGAACCTTTGAAGTGCATAAGACGTTTCATAGTAACACGGACTTCATGATGGCTTATCGATGATTATGCTTATGCAATGATTTGTTTAAGCCGATTGTGTCAGGCTATATCACAATAAATCTAAAATCTAAGATCAAATTACGAACTACGAGAGGTCTACTGAATCCAGAAACACCCTTTCCTGGTAAGTAATTAGCTCCAAGTCGGCTGGCCTCCAAAAGGGCGACGGCTAGGCAATGGACTGTGTACTGGCTCAAGCACCAGAGTCAGGCAGTTCTCGTCCCTCGACGCTTGGGCCAGTGCTCAGTTTACCTGAGACAACAGCGCAGCAGTATCCGGATTTCCAAGTCTGCTGCTGCTACGTTGGGGCCATGGCCTGAGGTGCAAAGCATAAAATGCTATGGGATGGTTCCCAAAAACAAAATGCAACTAAGCCCCCGCTCGCTGGAGTCGTCTAAGGCAACTACTCGGGTTGGGATGTCAGCCCAAACGACTCTGTAGCGTGACTGCTACCACCGGAGGGCACGGAGGGAATAATACCTCTCTGTGTGTTGCCAGCGGTCACACCTCTGGTTGGATCTGGCCAGGACAGTTGTACATCTACTACTCAAACAAGAATAGAACAAATTGTGGCGCGGTTCTGCAGTCCTTGGAGACTCAGACTGCGAAATACACGGCTAGTGCAGTAAGTGTAGGAAGACAGAAGCCAAAGAGACTGTGGAGCATGTCATCTGAAGCTGCCCCGCCTAATACGCATCAAGACTGATATATCTAGGAAAACGCTGGCTTACCTCACTGAAAGAGGCTGCCGACAGGTCACCTCAAAAGTGGCGTTCACCAAGGATACGAGCCTACTCGACGACTAACGTGCATTGTACACCAGCCGCATTATCCGGTTCCTCTGAGCATTATGCAGTCTATGTGAGACTCCGCCCAGAAGTCAACCGGTATAATCTAACCTAACCTAACTCCAAGTCTCCTATTTTAGATGGATAAAATTGGAATGTTTTAGAAAAAAAATTTAATATTAATTCCTTGCAACTTTTCTTAATTAGGGCGTTTTTGGTTTTCGACCATTTTCGATTTATTGATTTCGTAATGTAGTCATAGAACGTCACGGAGCGCTCTTCGATCCAGCCAACTGCATATAAAAACATGAATTAATTTTAGCTAATGTCAGCCATGTTGTTTTTGGAAAATACGAGTATATCTACATAAATTTTGATGACCATATGATCCCAAAGAGCGTAAGTATGTCAGAATTGACAGGATACGCATTCGCTTGCCTTTTTTTTTAGAAACTGCTTATACAATGAGTCGTTAATCTAATCTCAAGCAGTCCTTATGATGTTCCCTGGCGCTCACCATACAGAGTTAACCTACTCAAGCATAAATTATTCATAGTTTTTTGCTGCTCTCAATGAACGCAAAACATCAACATTCATTTATCTTTGTGTGTGTGTGAGTATCTGTGTGTGTTTTTGTTTACGTGTGTTGTGTGTGTGTGTGGCATGTGTTGACAATTTGCAGCAAAGCAAAAGGCGAAATGTCAGCCAAGCAAACAAAATGCATTTTAGCAAGGAGTCTGCCAGCTAGAGCACAAAATGGCGCATCTAAGGATGCTTATACACATACAAATGCTAACACAAATACATGCTCATAAAAGCGTCAAGATGGAGACAGCCAAGAGAGAGATAAAGAGAGAGAGAGAGCGCAAACGACAGTGACTAGTTGTTACCTGATGCAGTTGCTTAGCAGTTGACCTGGCCCAAAATAAAACAGCAAAAAACAAGTGCAACCTTTTGTTGCAAGCCAGACAAATGCACACAGCTATAGATATTTATATGTATATATATGAGACATACGCAGACACTGACACACTGTGCTCTATGAGAAATCCATTAGCAACTAAAGTGAAATTCATTGTTTCAAAAGTACATGTTGAAATAAATTGAGTTGTGGCAGCAACAAAGTAACAGAACGGCAGCTGCTGCACCTGTTACTTGCTCTTGTACTAGTTGCCTGCTTGCCACATAGACATAGTCTGCACTTGCAACTTAAGGCCACAAAACAGCTACTTGCCACTTGCCACTTGAAATGCATAGAAATTGTTTGCCCTAGACGCAAACATAGACACTCATTGTGGCATAAGGGGCCACGTTGCGTATGCGCAACATTTTTATGCAATTTATTAGCCATTTTAGGAAAAGCAGAGCAAATATTTTCATTGCTGGTAGGAGCTGCAGTACAGTAGGCACTCGCAGGTAAGTAATGCAATTCATTATGCTATAAGAAAGGTATTATAATTATAAAATACGCGATTATCAATTAAAATTTGTAAAACATTTAAATTAAACTTAAGGAAATTACACTTAAATAAAAATGCATTCTATAAAGATAGAACATGCATTTCTTAATTTAAAAAATATTTGAAAATGCTTCTAAAGCAAATTGTATTACATTAAAAATTGCAAAAACAAAAATTACCCAAAAATTGGAAAAGATTTTAATTTAATTTTTGTAGACTTAAACATTTTCTTTGTAATTTATGAACCTTGTTAAATTGTAATCGATTTCCAAATTAAAAAATAAAACCAAAATACTTTTCTATTTTAAAATTTTCCTAGACACAGCCTGGCTTGAAAATCTAAACCGGCTTGAAATATTTTCATTTACACCAAAATTAAAACTCTTTGCCAACAATTAAAAAGAAAACAATTTCGATTTTAATGAAATTCTTGTTTTAAAATGGTCTATCTTCATATTTGCTGCATAGACTTAATTACTTATTGCCACAAACCCTTCAACACAAAATTTCAACTACATGACAACTGCTTGTTACCAACTAAACTGGCCTGACTATGTCGCACTTGGCCCAGAATGTTGCCAAAATTGTAACTCGTTCGATTTGCGCTTTCTGTGCACTCTTCTGGTCAAGAATTTTTAATTATAAAATAACTTTTTGTATTTTCAGGCCTAAATTGCACACTGCACCAAAAAGAATTCGGTCTATACTATATGGTAAATATATCTGTGTGCGGATGTCATGTTGCAGTTGCAATTGATGACACGGCCATGTAATTAGCCACAAATTGTTTTCAGCCTAGTTGCACACGCAGCAGATACCAGTAACCAGTAGCAGCAGTAACTCCCTGAACCAAACCATAGCGAACCGGTTCGACATTTTGGCCAGTTACAAAACCTAAAATTTGCGCACATGCAAAACCAAAGATGACACAATTCGTTCTGCTAAATTGTGGCTATCTGTATCAATATACGTAATTTTATTGGTATGTGTGTGTATCTGTGTGTGTAACTATGTGTGTGTGTGTTTAACTGTATTTACGCAATTAAGTAGAACCCTCTCTGTTGACTGCAACAAATTAAAATAAAATTTCCTGAACAATTTTGTGGCAACTTGCACGCACGTGGCGTATGCGTAACTTGTGGGCTGATTTAAAGATGAGTGTAAAAGTTGTTGTTGTTGAAGAAAAATGTGTAGGAAATATGAACTTTTTTTAACAAATACATGAGCCAGATTTTAGAACATTTTTACAAAGCAAAAACAACACAATGTATCTACTCATATAATTATGGCCATTGGAAAAAAAGGTTCTACGCATCCAGAAGGAGTTTAAAAAAGCTGATTGGGTTATACAAGCATTAAACAAAGAAAATATTTCCTTAAGTTTCTAGTATATTTGGCAAATAAGAGTCCAAATAAACTTTGGTGCAAATATTTGCTTATTTAAACATCTCACCAAATATTTTATGTTTTAACTTGAAAATTTTTAAATAATGTTTGAAAAGATATAAATCTCAATGTTGCGTCGCTAAACAGCATTATTTCGCAATGCGCCGAGTGTTCCAATAATTCCTACTGGGTTGCTTGGCAGTAGCGATTTTAGTAACGGATCTTTTGCACTGTGTGTTTGTCTCGCTCGCACCTGCGCTAAATGCGCAGCTGCAATAGCTTCTGCAGTCAAGCATGTGACCGGCTTCAGTTGGTGAGAGAACTTGATTAAGGGAGGTCAAGACCGCATCGAGGCGCAGGCAAACCATAAGTGTAAGTAAAAAATAATGTTTGATAAAATGAAATGAAATGTAATGAAATAAAGATTTCAGTTCCCAGTGTCCGCGAATCCCTGTCATATGTGGACTGCGTTGGAGCCGCGGGCGAAACACCACTTAACACACAAATTTATGATACATATCGCCTCATAGGTAAAAGCACAAATTAATAATTTTGATTTTCTTGAAATTTAGAATTTTGGAATTTTCGGCATCGCGTTAAAACATTTCATTTGCTTTATTTTCATTTATCTGCTGACGGTTTTTAAAGCACTCGACACTATCAACCCAATTAGCTAATTTATAAACGAGCATAAATTATTTCTCTAATAAATGAATCCAGCCTGGCAATAATATTTCATTATTATTTAATATAATTTTAGTATTAAATATTTAAATTCAATTCAATAATATTTATTATAATTATAGCACAAAATATTTAAATTCCATTTAGGAATAAAGCGAATCAGGTGCCAAAAATTTCATAAAAGCTGAATGCCAGCAAATATGGCTAATTACGTTTTTAAACATAAACAAGCATATTAAGTATACGCCGTGTATGAAAAAATAAACAAAATCAAATTAAATGGCAGCTTATGGACTAGGCGGATATGGTTTCAATCCGGCGTCCATAATAAAATCAGCGCAATATTGTCGAATTATTTAGATTCAGCGACAACAAAATAATAAAAAGGAACAACAGCAGCTCGACAAAAACCAAATAGAGGTGGAATCCTGTAGGGAGGAGTCCTCCCAACACGTGTGTTTACCATATTGTCAAATGAGCAATAAAAATGTTGTTATGGACAGCAGGCAGCTATGGTAGGGAATATATTAACATAAAAGGAAGAGAATGGAATCAGGATGTGGTTCGACACTGGGGAAGAGTTTTACAGGTACCTTTATAAATTGTAATTCTATTGAAATCAAATATGCGTAGAAGGGAATACTATGCTAATATGAAGGACATTTGCATATGAGTGCAATAATAATTGTGGCAAAAGACGGGGATGTTGTGTTACGGATATGTATCCTGGAATTGACCTACAAAAGGAAGTATGCTATGCATAAACAAGCCATTCAAAGTCAATTTACTTAAGTAGTTTTTCATAAAATTCCGCCCCTATTTAATTATTTTCCGTCAAGCACTTTCATTGGTTTTTTTGTCCCCCTTTTTTTAACCTGCTTTTAAACTGTTTCTTTGAAAACTCGACAATTTTATTTTTAAGAAAATTGTTTGCATAATTAATGCATAATGGTTGAATGCAAGGACTGCAGCTCATGTGTGGAGGAAAAAGTACATCTTGGGTGGAAACTCTTACTAGGCTACATTTACACGTTTTTTTTAAGTTTTTCAGAAGCGAGACTCCTGCTTCAGAAAAATACTAACTGCCGCCATTTAATAACTCAAAAAAAAAAGTTCGAATAAATCGATTGCAAGGCTATTATGCCAATATTAATAATTATTAATGATCTCCAAAAATAGGTTCCAAAAAAGTAAAATCTCCTTAATCTTTTAATTCTTGTATTTTGCACAACCCCTATCATAGCCATTCAAACCACAGCCAACTAATCTGCTTAAATATAATAAGAAAAGTCCCCCGTTTAATTATAAAATAAAATGGGGTGTGCCGGTAACCCCGTCAGGAAAGACATCCCTTCAGCTTCCACATTGCTTAGCCAAACGAGGGGATAGCGTCCCATACTTTTATACCCTGTACCGTATGGTACTAAGGGTATATTAAGTTTGTGCAAGCCGAAAATGTATGTAACATATAGAAGGAGACGTCGGAGACACCCCAAAGTTACCTAAAATATGATCAGGGTGAATAGAGAAGTCGATATACCCATGTCCGTCTGTCCGTCTGTCCGTCCGTCCGTCCGTCCGTCCGTGTGAACGCCTAGATCTCAGAGATGGTAAGAGCTAGAGTTACCAAACTTTCACATTAGATCCCATATTATTCCATAGGAGGCAAGTTTATTTTATTTTTTTGATATCGGGGATAAATTATATAGCTCCCATGGGGGTGTTTGAGACGACCTCGACAAAAAAAAGCTTTTTAAATGAATAATTCGTTTGTTTATGAAGATATCGTAACGAAATTTGGTATTCGAAAGTTTTTTATAGTTCCCAATCACTGTACCAAATTTGATCGAAATCGGTTTACTATATCATATAGCTCCCATAGGACCGATCGGCCAAAATAACTTTTTTAAAGAAAAATTCGCTATATTTCGTTTTTAATAAAGATATCGTAACCAGATTTGGCGTTTTTAGACCACTTAAGCAATGTGCCAAATTTGAACAAAATCGGATGACTATATCATATAGCTCCCATAGGTCCGATCTTCCAAAAATCGATTTTTTAACAAAATTTGTTGTGTTTCGTTTGTTTGTTTAGATATTGAGACCAAATTTGACATTCGTGAGTATTTTATAGTTCCTAAGCACTGTACTAAATTTAATCCAAATCGTTTGACTAGATCATATAGCTCCCATAGGACCGATCGGCCAAAATAACTTTTTTAAAGAAAAATTCGCTATATTTCGTTTTTTAATTAAGATATCGTAACCAGATTTGGTGTTTGGAAATTTTGTAGACCACTTAACAATGTGCCAAATTTGAACAAAATCGGTTGACTATATCATATAGCTCCCATAGGTCCGATCTTCCAAAAAATCGATTTTTTAACAAAATTTGTTGTGTTTCGTTTGTTTGTTAAGATATTGGGACCAAATTTGACATTCGTGAGTATTTTATAGTTCTAAACACTGTACTAAATTTAATCCAAATCGTTTGACTAGATCATATAGCTCCCATAGGACCAATCGGTCCAAAAACACGTTTTTTATACAAAATTCGATGTGTTTTGTTTGTTTGTAAAGATATTTGAAATAAATTTGGCATTCATATCTTTTTTAAGGTATTTAGGCACTGTGTCAAATTTTATTGAAATCGGTTGACTATATCATATAGCTCCCATAGGAACGATCAGTCAAAAAAAAAATGTTTGCTTAAAAATTCTTCTGTTTTTGGTTTTTTGTGCAGAAATCAGACTTTATTACAAGCTAGTGGTACAGGGTATCCTAAAGTCGTCCGCGCCCGACTTTACGTCCGCCATTTTTTATTTAGTTAAATTAATAAATTTATATAAAATTTTGAAACCGCACCGGCGTTAAAATACAGAAATGGCGTACGGTAAAGTCGGGCGCGGAATGACTTATAGGATGCTCTGTACCACTAGTCATTGCAATTAAAATCCGGTTCCTTCACAAAAAACCTTAAAACAAAGAAGACCATTTTTAAGCTTAAAAATTTTGCTTTTTGACTGATCGTTCCTATGGGAGCTATATGATATAGTCAACCGATTTTTTTCAAATCTTGGCACATTGCTTAAGTGCTCTAAAAATATTTCCAAACGCTAAATCTAGTTACGATATCTTTATTAAAAAACAAAATATAGCGATATTTTGACTTAAAAAAATTATTTTGGCCGATCGGTCCTATGGGAAGTATATGATATAGTCAACCGATTTTTAAGTAATCAAATTTGGTACAGTGTTTGGGAACTATAAAATTTAAATTTAAATATTATTTAAAAATGTTAAGAACAAAAAAGCTAAATTTTAATTTTTATTTTTTATTTTATTTTAACAAATTAAATATAGTGTAATTTTAATTTAAAAAATAAGAAACTTTATATTAATTTAAGGAGCACTAGCTTATGAAAAATTTAATTGCTTCAATTTTTATACATTTTTTTAAACTTTTATTATGCTCTTTTTTACATAGTCTAACTATAAATCAAAATGATTTAATGCAGTAAGGTTAAAAAAAATGTTTTGTAATTATTTAATTTATAGTATTTATTAATTTTTTTTATAAGTATACATATTGAAAGCAGCAATTTTAAAAGAAATAAACAACTAAATGATTATTTATTTATTAGTTTATTTTTATCAGCTCGAAATTTTAAAAATTTACCATATTTTTGTAAGCGTGTTAAAAAAAATTTTAAGAAATCAAATTTTAATTAAAAAACAAAAAATTATTAATTTTAAACATATTTTTAAAACAAAAAAAAATAATGTTTATACAAAAAATTTAATTGTTTAAATTTTTATACATTATTTATATTTTTATTATGCGCTTTTCTACATAGGTTAACTAACTATAAATCAAATCAATTTAACGAAACCTCATTTTAATACGTCACGCTTTTATATCAATTCACTTTATCTTTAAGCTCTTTTATTTCAATTTTAAAAATATTACTTGACGATTTTTTATTAATCTACTCTAGCTACCAGCTTCGTTATCGAAACCTTATTTCGTTACGTGACGACATTTCAATCAATAAATTCTACAACTTACATAACTTATCGAAATTCATTCCGAAAATATAACTATAGATAATATAATCTTTAAACATCTACTCATCAATACCTTATAAAGAATACCCGAAATATAAAAAAATATTTTATAGGTTGTTCACAGATTTGATATAATTAATGGTCTATAAACCAATTGGAACCTCTATGCTGAAGATATATCAAATAGCCCTTTAAGCGGGTTTTTCAAAAATGTTGCAAGACTATTAAAATTGTTTAAAATTTTAATACTCCCCCCTGCCATGAGCAAACCATTGAAGAAGTCTCTACTGCCTACAAAATTTGTCTGCCAAATTAAAAAAAAAAAATTCAAAGTACAATTTGCCATTATTTCTCGGAATATTGTCTCCCAAAAGCCCCAAATCCTTCCAAGTTTGTAAAGAATCCAACAAATATGCCAGATTTTCTGTGGTCTATTATTCAATATATCGAATAATTTGTATTTTATCTAGCTTCGATTGTTGTCAAACTTTTTGTTTTTGTTTTTCCAATATCAATTCTTTTTCTCTTGTCAAAATTTTACTTGTTGCCCATAAAATGCCTGAAATGTTGAACACAAAAGTTCCCATGTCTAAGTTAAGAACCAACAAATATTCATACCATAAAATACAATATTCACAATATGCATTGTTTTATATCTATCTATATTTGTTTACATACCAGCTGGATTTGTTAACATAAGTAAAACATCAAAAGGTAAAAATAAAATGCATGACATTTTATTCAGTTGTTTTGACAGTAAGAGAAATTTCGAATCGATTTCGTAACCTCAAAATGAATCAGTGTGATAAACATACAAAAGCAAAACATGGCGGCAGTGGCGTGGCAGAGGGGTCCAAAAATATGGTGCATTAAAAAAAAAGATTTTTCTTTAAAAATTTAAAAAAACGACAACTATTTATCGATATTGTTCTATTTGTTAGGTGTGCCCGATGACTAATTGTTGCCGCTAGATGGCGCAAGCAAGGTAATGCTTATTTGTATTCCCAGTCACATAACCGTTATTTAACATAGTCTTAAATGTAAATTATAATAAGACTAGAGGGCTGTACCCCCTACTCGCTGCGCGCGCCAGCCCCCTCCCAACCACTCGATCGCCTCTCGATCAGAACTATGTAAATCCTTATAATATATAAATGTCAAAGACGAAAAATTTGTTATATAATAGAGAAATTCGGATATGCGTTTTATTCGACTACTGTTGTAAACATTAATAAAAATCGAAACAATACATTTCTAGTTCCACAATAAATTTATTTTCATATCATATTTTCTCATCCCTCCCAAATACCATCTACGTCACTGGATTTTGTGCGTGTTTATGTTCGAGTTCGACTGTACTTGTATTTGAAGCTGTTTATGGTATTTTGCATAAATATTTGAATATGTATTCGTCCATTGTATTTTGGCATTATTTAGCATGTGTTTCAACAATAAAGGCACAAAACCAGTCAACATGCAACAACAAAAACATCAACAACAACATTACGAACCATAACCTATAATCAAGTACAACAACATTTACATAACTGCATAAATATATAACATTTTGATGCCTCCAAAGTTGTGCGGCTTTTCATTTTGATTTCAGACGCTGCAGTTGACAACGTTGCGTATACGTCATATTTTGCCACTGCTTTGGAACTAGATGAAGGCTGCGCTATCGTGGAGTTGTTCATATATATAGGAAAGAAAGATTTGATAATTTGCTTAAGACGAAGCTGGCATACTCTTTTTTACGATTTTAAAGATCTACGAAAAGATGTTTGGTTAGTTTATATGCAGGACATGGCGACTTGGAAGTTTTCTCTCCAGAAAAAACTATCAAGCATCAAGTTTCCGTTTCTATAAAAAAGGAGATTGAACTATTTAGTTCATAGATCTATTCTAGCTGGATCTATTCTTCATATCATATAGAGCTCCACAGAAGCGAAGGATTTTTTTTACTTCTGCCGCAGGTTTCTTAAAGTTCCAATGCAGAGCTAATACGTTACGTATACGCAACGTTGTCAACTGCCACATCTGAAATCAAAACCTTTGGAGGCATCAAAATATTACAACTATGAGTTGCTCTCCCTTGACATAGAGTATCAAAATGCTGCACGTACTTAATGGCGGCGTGTGGCATGTGGCAAGTTGTCGTTGTAGTTGCATTGTTATTATATGCATGCAATATAAATAATGTACAAGTATGGAATACCTTAACACGAACGAACACAGATCCCCTCCGGTTTCAATGCCATTGTTTACATTTGGTTTTGCCGTTGACAACAACATTTGTCTGCCTGTTTTTACCTTTGGCAACAACGACTAAAAACTATTCTAAAAGTATTCGGAATTCGCACGTGGTTTACGAGTATGCAGCACAAATGTTTAAGTTGTGTTTGTTTTTTTGCGGCTGCTGCGCTTCTAACTGTTGTTTTCGTATGCTCTCTGAATTTTTTTAGATGCAAATAGAACAAGTTGTTGTCTGTTGTCTCTTGACTGTTGACTGGATTGTTTTTTGTTATTATTATATGTCTCTTGTAAGTTTTAGTTGTATTTGTTTATTGAAAACAATGCCGCAAACTTCTTTGGCGTCTGATAAAATATTTTAGACGTAATTTATGGCAACGGCATTGCATCTGAGATTTTTTTTTGCGTTTAGTATTTAAATTAAATTTATACGAGAGTGGATTGTGGAACTTGATGGTTTTTGGAGCATTAGTTTGTGGTTGTAGAAACTTCTGTAAGCTACACTTGGAAAAACAAAAATTGTTGAAGACTCAAGAAAATTGTTCAATATAATGAACAGCTTTTGAGTTATGTTCGGTATTTTACCTTAGACCCAAAGGGATAAGAGGACATGCCAGACATGTATATTTAGAAAGGAATTTAATTATTTGGCAATATTGTTGGAAAAAAATTTCCTAGGCTACTTCGACGACAAACAAAATGGCGCTTCTTTAAGAATTCTCAAGTTGAAAAAACAAAAAATGACTAGCGAAAATATAAAATGGAGTCTTTTCGTGCCACATTTATGACCAGCTTTTCTCACACTGTATTTGTATCTTGTATCAATCAAAGAACTTGCCAAAAAACCAAAAAATGCATTCGTCTCTTGAAAAGACCATTAAAAATATTTTTTCTGCCAATTCGGCAATCAATAGAAATTTACATCACGTCTGAATTCCCACAAACATCCTCATATATCTATAGACATTTTGTTGTCACCGTCAACGCGTCTGGCATACTAAAATCCTTTGGTTGTTGTAGTTTTTGCAACTGTCTATTGCTGGTCAAACTCCCAAAACCAATTCCAACTTTTACCTGCCTAACCATAATAAAATAACCAAAGTAACAATAATAAAAGCAATAGAAGAAGCATTTGGAAAAATTTCCAAGGATAAAACTATTGCCTACCTAGGTATTTTCATTGTGCGCTGCGGAAAATTGGTTACCCTTTTCACAGCATTTTACGACAACAAATTGTTACTGACAACAATCACAGCGAGAAAAGGTCCTGAAAGGGTGCTGCCAATTTATGCAAATGTCGTCAGCCAGCTTTCATATAGAAAGAGCTTAGCAATCGCAACAAATTTCATAAGGAACAAGTTTAGGAGAAACTGCGAAAAAAATTTCATTTTCTCTGATTGCAAAAAAAAACTATTGCATACCCTCAAGGCGCAATGCGGAAAATAAAAATTCCCGCGAAAAACGCTGCCAAGTTCAAAGTGCCTCAAAAGAAATACAATTTTTGTTTGTTTGCGCTTTTATAAATAATGAATTAAAGAGAATTTTAAGGCTTAAGTAAATTTTGGCATTTCTATGGCTGTATTTTCCTGCATAATTTACAACTTGTGCGCCGTCCATATTTCAATAACGCCCACAATTTGATGGCATAACCTCAATTAAAGAATAATCCAAGACGCGTGCCAGGGCTGGGCTGGGCTTGACTATAAGCAAAATTAGTGGCCAAAAAATTGCGGCAGATTAGAGGGCAACAGGAACAAAAGATCCTTGTTAAAATATTTATATTTGCGCATTCAATGTAGGGGGCGTTTTTAATTTGTAGCTAGGCACAGTGGGCAAGGCAGCAAGTTTGATGAACTTAAATAAAATTGAGGCGAAGAACATGTCGAGTAGAGTAGATTTCTGTATTGAATGTATTTAAAGACTGCATAGAGATAATTAATATATACATGTACATATATATTATAATAATTAATAATAATAATTTTATATATTTTTTTTTATATTTTTAGACAAAAGTTTTTTAAGAGAGCTTAGACCGAAATCTTAAGAAAATTGTCATATGCTGTGTAAAGGCTTACTTCTCAATCGAGATAGTTTTTTAGAACAATTAGTATTTAATTTTTAACTATTCTTTAGTTAGTAAAGACAACTGGGGTGAATTCGGAAGTGAGCTAAATTCGGAAACCCATCCTAACGGATTTATGAGTAGGCAATTGACTATGATACCAATATAAACGCCATTGCCAACTGTGGTTTTTGATAATATTCCGAATCGATTATAAGCGTTTTTCTGTTGAGTATAATTTAAAAAAAAAAAAATAGTTACCTTGAAAGTTTTTATTTTAAGTTTTTGTGCAGCTCAAATCTAAACACTTCCTCGAGTATTATTAAATGTAAGTACCTCCATATTATTATTTATATTCTATGCTTCAAAAATGCTAAAGGATTCGTTTCGATTTTTGCAAGCTACTTGAATGGCAATACTCCGTTTTGAAAAAGTCGATTTGGGCTGAATCCGGAAGGTTCGAAATGAGCAAAATAATTATTTTGAATATAATTTCAGCACGGAATTCAACTGTCAATGCCGAGAACTAAAAAAAAGCGAATCAAACCCTCGTAAACTGATTCATAGCTCTGATGATTTGTTGGAAATGCTGAAGGCAGTGGAAATCGACATAAAGAGCGCTCTATAAGACGATTTGCAGGCAATAATTTTAATTCCACATTCATTCATTACAATTTATTGTTCAACCTGTTTTATGATCAAAAATAAAAAATTAATATGTTTGCCATGAAATTTATGGCGTTTTTTTATCATTTTTGGACACTTTGAAAATCACCCAAAAAAAATCGAAAATAACGGATTTGACTTTTTTTGTTCGGATATTAATCTGCCTGACGAAAATTTGTAATGTCAATCTAAATTTTGAAAAATCGAAATAATTTTATTCCAAATCTACAAAAATATGTTTCCTAGCTAAACCCACTGTATTTAAGATATTAAAAAAAAAATATTTTTTCAGACGATAAATAAAAAAAATAATTCTTTTAGTCTTACATACATTACTATTTATTATTCAACCTGTTTTATTATAAAAATAAATAATAAATAAAATATTTTTGCGATTTTATCATTTTTGTACACTTTCGAAATCACCCCAAAAATCGAAAATCAAGAATTTTTAATTTTTTGGTCGGATATTCATCTATCTGACAAAAAATTTAGTATCGATCTAAATTAAAAAAAATGTTCCTAATTTAATTCAAAATCTACGTAATTATATTTTCGAATTCAAACCACTGTATTTTGGATACAAATTTTTTAAAAAATAAATTTTTTCGTGAAAAATTAATGAAGTAATATTTTGCCTATTGGTTTTCATGAATAAATTTATCTACTTAAATTTTAAATTATTCGGCCGTGCTCCGAAAAAGGAATTCAAACATTTTATTCGAATTCTTTGAAGCCGAATGTTTGGTGTACCCTATTTACAAAATCGGATTTTTATACCCTGTACCGTATGGTACCAAGGGTATATTAAGTTTGTGCAAGCCGAAAATGTATGTAACATATAGAAGGAGACGTCGGAGACACACCAAAGTTACCTAAAATATGATCAGAAGTGTGAATAGAGAAGTCGATATACCCATGTCCGTCTGTCCGTCTGTCCGTGTGAACGCCTAGATCTCAGAGATGGTAAGAGCTAGAGTTACCAAACTTTCACATTAGATCCCATATTATTCCATAGGAGGCAAGTTTATTTTATTTTTTTGATATCGGGGATAAATTATATAGCTCCCATGGCACCCCCATGAGACGACCTCGACAAAAAAAAGCGTTTTAGATGAATAATTCGTTTGTTTATGAAGATATCGTAACCAAATTTGATATTCGAAAGTTTTCTATAGTTCCCAATCACTGTACCAAATTTGATCGAAATCGGTTGACTATATCATATAGCTCCCATAGGACCGATAGGACAAAATAACTTTTTTAAAGAAAAATTCGCTATTGTTCGTTTTTTAATAAAGATATCGTAACCAGATTTGGCGTTTGAAATTTTTTAGCCCAATTAAGCAATGTGCTAAATTTGAACAAAATCGGTTGACTATATCATATAGCTCCCATAGGTCCGATCTTCCAAAAATCGATTTTTTAACAAAATTTGTTGTGTTTCGTTTGTTTGTCAAGATATTGGGACCAAATTTGATATTCGTGAGTATTTTATAGTTCCTAAGCACTGTACCAAATTTAATCCAAATCGTTTGACTAGATCATATAGCTCCCATAGGACCAATCGGTCCAAAAACACGTTTTTTATACAAAATTCGATGTGTTTTGTTTGTTTGTAAAGATATTTGAAATAAATTTGGCATTCAAGTCTTTTTTAAGGTATTTAAGCACTGTGTCAAATTTTATTGAAATCGGTTGACTATATCATATAGCTCCCATAGGAACGATCATTCAAAAAAAAACTTTTGGCTTAAAAATTCTTCTGTTTTTGGTTTTTCGTGAAGAAATCGGACTTTATTACAAGCTAGTGGTATAGGGTATCCTAAAGTCGTCCGCGCCCGACTTTTCATCCGCCATTTTTTTAATTAAATTTATATGATCAATGACTTGCATAAAAAAATGTCCATGTCTTAATTGCTTCGAATATTGCATAGTAAAAATTTCGTAAATAAGGGAAATATGAGTGAATGAACTGGAAAAAATTCGGATTTGGGAGCACGCATAGACTAATCCGTATTAAATTGATCGTTTTGGGTTTTTGGTTTCCAAAGTAGTTTACAAATATAATGGTCATCGAGTAATCCGTATCGAGAAACACGAAAATTCTCTTGTTTTTCTTCTTAAGCGCCGTTTTCGGAATTTTTGTTTTTTGACAAAAATTTGTTCATGAGATATTAACGAATAACTTGAAAAAGGCCCAAAACTATGTTTTAAAAAAAAATATGAAAACAGTGTTTAAAAAAAATATGAATGTCTGCTTCATTTTTCTTGACCCGAAATTAACCTAAGAAAAAACTTTTTCCGAACGTATTATTAAAAATTACAAAATAATAGTTTTTTTCTGATTTTAAAATTTATTAAAATAAAAAATTAATATTTTACTATTTTTTTATTATTTTTAAAGGTGCGTCAAAACTTAAGTGGTTTTCTTAAATTTAAATAAAAAAATCAAGATATAACTAAGCAATGACTTTGATGTTGAATATTATAAGATTTCCGATTCCTTCTTTATAGTAAATAAGATCAGCAGCCTTATTATTATTATTTTAAAGGTTGGTCAAAACTTAAGTGGTTTTCTTAAATTTAAATTAAAAAATCAAGATATAATTAAGCAATGACTTTGATGTTGAATATTATAAGATTTCCGAATCCTTCTTTATAGTAAATAAGATCAGCAGCCTTATAAGGCTGACTTTAGTTTTTGGGCATCAAAAGCTAATGTGTTTTCACAAGCTTTTCACCAATTGAAGATTTGAACCCATAATCTTTCTTAGTTGCACATTATTATAATGACAAAAAAACATTAATTTTTTGCTCCAATTAAACTAATTCTGCTCCACCGTGCCGCGCCCTAGCTTCAATCCGCCCATCGCCTCATGAATAATGCCAGGCAGTGGAGCACAAAGAGTTTGCTGTAATTGGTTGATGCAGGTCACGCTGTTGTAAGTTCGCATCAGGTCACAATAGTCCTCCATACATGGACTATGATGGTACAGTACATAGAGTATAGTCTGGATGGACCCTGGCAGCAACAGCCAGCAGCAATTACATGAGCTGATTTTAAGAAATTAAATAAAATAACTACAACAACACCATGAATAACAACCGCAAATTGCTACAAAACCTTTGACATTGTTGTTGCCTTTGTTGTTGTTGTTGTTTTCTGCTGACTTAACTTGGTTGGTTGCTTTGCACGAGTGAAGCCCCCTACTTGGCCAAAAAGTCAGTGTCAGGCACGTGTCCTTTGCAAGCCTTGCAGCGAGTATGCTCCAAAGCACACACTTGGAGGATGGAGCACTGGGCATTGAGTGTGTCATAGCGAGGGAAAGAGCTGCGGTGGGAGGACATTAATGTCCTTGAGTCACTACGCGCTGAGTTTTCTTACTGATTTAGTTATACTCTTGGCTAGCCATGAACTTTTCATTTGCTGCTTTTCTCAGTCTGTCAGTTTGTGGATTTAATTTATTATGCAGCAAACTCATAGGAGTACACTGGCGAAAAAAAGTTATCGAACACCAAAGGAGAAGAAGTCGAGATAGTTTTTTTAGGTGTAGGAACTTATAGAAATGGCTTCATGTGCCTAATTAATAAAAAAAAGTGATTTAAATCTATGAAGTAACCTTTAAGGGAAATTCTTTTGGACAAACTTGAATGCTATAAAAAAATTCACATTTTTTAACGGGAGAGGGCTCTCACGGGGCATTATGTTATGGGTTGACACGCCAATAGACTGGCAGTGCCGCATTTTGACTACTGTAGAAGCTGTCAGGAGGTAGAAGAGGAGGAAACAGTGGAGCACCTCCTGTGTGGATGCATGGCACTATGTAGGAGAAGATTGAATACACTGGGTTCCGAAACTTTAGGGACTATTACTAAAATTGCAGAAATCAGAATAAATAGGTTTAATTCGTTTATTAAATCGATAAGTTGGTTCAAACAGGATGCAGGATAGTAGAAGACTGACTCAAGGGACATCACAACGGGCCTTTCATAAGCTTAGGTGTATCGGGATGGCAACCACTTCTACCTACCTACCTACCTATCACTTAGAGACCATGTGGTCTATTGAGTTCCCTAATTAAAAGAAAGAGAGGAAAGGAATTGAAGATGGGGAGGGATTGTGGAGGAGGATCAAAAATATATAAATATAATTATATTAATATATTTTTCGATGAATGTCTATCTTAGAAATCCAAAAAGTTTTTTTTTTACTGTGTTTAGTTAACGTAACCTGATAAAAATTCTTTGTAAGCTACTTAATATAAATTTCACAATAGTCTCAATAAAAAATGCTGACTAATAAATTGTATATGTAGGAAAACTTTTGACCAGCAGTGTACACATTTGTATGTAAGTGTGTGTTTCTGCGTTTCTTTCCAAACCCCAAGAAAATGCACAATAAATGACACTGCCGTCAAAGTCTTCTCACCGCCATTTTTCATCTCATTTGTGTTATGAGTTCTCTGTGTATGGGTTGCTTATTCTCTTCTGTTTATCAGTCACATAGTGTTGCCATGCTGACATCATAACTTATAGCATGATAAATAACTGTAGTTTATGTGCACAGTGTTACCCCTTTTTTTATTTTAACGGCCCAAAAGAAAACGTGTTCACATGAAGTTCTCTACAACCAGGATGAGCTGAAAATGAGCACTGATGAGACAGCAGCCTGACTTCCAGAGCAGACAAATGACTCTCTGGCTGCCTGCTTGCTTGTTAGCCAAGTTTGGTAACAAATACATATACACACACACACTCACTAACACACAGCCAGACGCACTCACTCTCGCACATACGCACACTTGCACCTGAATCTCTAACGAGCCGCCATGTGGCTTGCTTTTCTGTCTGCCTTTGTCGGTGTGCCATATTTTTTCTCTACTCTTTATGAATCGCAAAGTGCTTCATGTTTTTAAGAAAGTTTGGCCATTGCACTCAGCTTTTGGAAATCAAGGAATTTTTCATAAAGCCATAAACAACTCTAGCAGTCCTGACGGCTAAAAATATTCTTATAGTCCCATTTTGCAACTTACTCTACGGCAACGTGACGTATGAGTAATGAAACGAAATGTAAATTTTCTTGCTTTAAAGCAGAATAGTTTTGATTATCTACCAAGTAGTATTCTATTCTGAAACTTAAGCTCTTAGAGGTCTTTCGATTAAAGTGGACCTAAACAACAAACTTTTAAAATTGTTCGTAGTCTTTTCGACGAACGTTAACAATTTAGATTTAAGAGCATTCACGCTGCGGTTCTAGCAACTTTTTCTTCAATTTGTAAACTCTGTGTTCTTGTTGTCTACAAAGTTATCTTTGCGCCTCGTTACATCTTAGTCACACTGTGTAATAATTTTATTTTTCTTGAGTTAAGGTCTTGCTCTGCCCTTTTTTTTACAACGCTCGTAAGTTATTTAACGTTTGTATATTTATGAGTGCTTGTATGTGTTTACAGAGCTTTTTATGTAGAACTTCATTAAGTATTTTTCAGCCAACATAAAATTAAACCCAAACTGCTTACTTTAAAATTAATTGTGTATATATTGTTTACATGGCTGGTCATTTTAAAACGTAGTCGAGTGAGCTTAAAATTGATATTTCCAGACAGCTATATGTCTGCTCACTTGGCAACTCTGGCAACTGGCATATAGCTCTCATGTTGTGGCTGACCATTGATGCATACTACACGACTACAAACCAGACAAAGTCCACACGGCAACGTGACGTATGAGTAATGATATGAATTGTAAACGCGACTAGCTGCTCTGTGAGGCAGAATAGTTTGGACAAACTTTCCATGTAGTAGAGTCATATTTAACACAACGCAGAGGTAGCGGCCATAAAAAACAGATGAAGCTGAATTTTTAGATCTATATGTAGTAGCTGTACTATGGACATATGTAAATTGTAACTTTGCATTTATTTGTGATATATGTATAGAAATATTTATGTGTCCTGAAATTGTTGCTTGGTTGACAGCGATGGAAATGGATGTGCACTAACTACTCGGTTTTCGTTTTGTTGGACAGAGTTGGTTGTGTTTGTGAGCTTTAAACAAACAATATTTCTTCCTTTAAGAAAATTTATTATCACTACAGGGAAAACGATTTTTTTAGGGACTACAATTGGTTTAATAAGCCACCATCAAATCGGAATCTGAACCATTTATTAGAAATAAAAATTCCAGCTTAGACTATTTATCTAGGTTAGGTTGAATAGGTAGCTCAGATAGTGACTGAGATCACCCAGAGACCATGAGGTCCATTTTGTTCCTAATTAAAAGAAGGAGAGGAATGGAATTGAAGAAAGGAAGGGATTGTAGAGTTGGATCATAAACTGTACATCCCTAATCGTCTAAGTCTCTCATGTTGCAGAACCGTTTTGAGGATTCGACAAATCAATCAGATTCGCTATGGCCAAATAGGCTAGACTACCCAGATCCTCAAAGAATAGTTTACCCAGAAACTGGATTCGTCTTCTAAGAAGCGCTGGGCAGTCGCATAGCAGGTTTTGGATGCTTTGTGTCTCTTCCTAATATCCGCAGATGCGGCAGAAATCGTGATGGGGAACGTGCAACCTCTCAGTCATATTGCCTATGGTGCAGTGCCCTGTCGCAACGCCTACCAGCAGCCTAGACCTGTTTTTATGGAAGTGCAGCAGTTCTGATGTTCGCTTTGGATCATATCTCGGCCAGCGTGCTCGGGATATGCGACAACCGGATACAATGTCCCATTCTATCTACGCCAGAGCTTTAACCGTCTCCCGGATTTGCGATACGACGTCCTGCAATGATATTTTTATGTCTGTAACCGCAGGGTTAGCTGCCAGCGCTGCGACGTTCCTGGTGCACTCGTCCGCCGCATCGTCACCAGGGACACTTAAGTGACCCGGAACCTAGCAGAGGGTTATTGAGTGGTGATGGATGCGGTTGAGCGTTACCGTCGTACTACGGATTACTACTACTACTTATTCTGGACTCCAAAGTCGAACATAGAGCCTTCGTGCTGCGGATTAGTTTACTCTTTTAGGTATGCGATGACAGAGCTTTAATTGCAGCCAGACTATCGACAAGAATTACAATGTTCCTTCGACTTCCATCCAAGGTGCCAATAAGTCTAGTCGCTTGCCGGATGAAGTATAACGCTGTTTGAAAAACGCTACACCAGTCGGGGTGGCGGAATGAAAGCTGCTTCGAAAGCTCTCAGAGAAGATGCCTGTTCCTCATCCATCTTCGAATCGTCAGTATAGATCGTCAAGTCGTTCCCTATTTTGTCGTTATAACGTGAAATTAGCACCTCCAAATCCACTGTGCTGGCTGCCGTAGCAGGGGGATTGACTTATAATTGTTGGGTACCTCTTGGATACATGGTTCCATTATTGTTTTGTTATTCTGACACCTTTTATGAGAATCAATGAGTGATGGGCTTAAAGATTCTTTAATTAGAATATGCCCCTGATATTGGGAAATAGACGATTACCTGATTGTGGACTGTTCCTTGCTTTAGGACTCTTCCTCGACCTTTCCGGCATAGGTGGCCCTACCGATAGCTATGCTACTGCCGGCATCGCTCTTGGATTCATCGCCCCTGATGAGCCCCTCACCACGACAACGTGACAATCACCAATTGCATCCAATCTTCCCTTTGCCGGAAAACTGCGACAAAGTTGTCGATCCATTTCCGTGGTGCAGTAATCACTATCACCGATCTGCAAAGGTCTAACCAAACCCGCTTCTAGCCGCCGCCGACTTCAGGAAAGTTCCCACTGGTTTCAGGTTCAGAATAACATACAGAGCCGCCTGAGGTGTGAATCGCATGGATCCGGTGATACCTAGGGAATCCGTTGCACCCTCTGAAGGTAGATTAGTTGAGGTTTAGGACTAGCCGACTTCCACCAGACCAACGCTCCATAGCTTAGGATAAGTCTGACTACTGCTGTGTATAACCAGTGAAGTATACAGGGTGGCAGTCCCCATTTCCCACCAAATGTCTTTTTGCAGATGTAATAACCACCCAACGCCCTTTTCATTCTTTCTTCCGAGTTTCTCTTCCAAGAGTGTTTGGAGTCCAGAACAACATCTTGATACTACATAGACTATTATCTTACTTTTCGATATCTTAAACAGCATCGATTCCAGGGAACACTCTATCATACTCCAGTACAGTGGATCTAATAATAGATTTGCTATTATCCCTGCTCGTCGGTTATTGTAAGCTGATGCTGTTTAGCTGATAAGTTTAAGAGCTTTAGATACTGAGATACTTTTTATCAGGCATATCCCAAAGCTCTGGTTTTAAATCTATCGACTTAATTTTTTCTTCCATCTTGAATAATACTGCTTTAAATTTAGCTCATATTATATCTTGCCTTTTCTGTTTATGGCATTGTCTGTCTTAACAGTTTGTTAGTCTGGCTACAATGTTCAACTTTTTAATGGATTTTCATTAACTTGAGAGAGAGAGAGAGAGCTTTTAAGAAGTTCATTACATGGCCAGCATTGCCAATGGTCATTGTTAAGTAAAGTAGTTGCCAGCCAAAAGTTTATTTGGTCATTTGGTGGAACTGCCAAAACGCAAAGCAACCAAAACGCACAGAAGCTGCTGCTGCATGCAACTCAGCGTCAGATACAGATACACTGCTTAAGAACTGTAAGACGCTCAGCAGCTATTATTGGGGTGTGTATCTGTGTGTGGCAGTTGATGCATGTGTGCGTGCGTCTTGTGGCCAGCAGCATTTACTCGTATCTATCATGTTTGTAATCACTTTTCATTAGGTTTGTGGTTGCCTTTATGTTGTAGCAGTTGTTGTTGTTGTTGGCAACTGTTTCCGACTGTTGCCATTCGCATAAAGGATTTTCACACATGCTCGAAAATTTTCAAGTGTAGAAAAGTTTTTTAATTGGAAAACACATTTAAGTGGATTTCGTGTGCCACAAAGCAACACAGAAATAGAAAATGGCGTACGCACACATAGACAGACACACACACACACACACGCACACACTCACATGCAGCAAACTTTTAATGCTGTTTATTTTGCTTTGCAGTTGCACTTAGTAAACGCGCCCCTAGAAGTATGCAACGAATATTTTAAAAACGAAAGAGCAATATTTCGAGCTTAAGAAAAAAAAAACAAAATGGCTTATGTTTAAGTTGGGCGTAACCGACTAGAAGGTACTTTATAGTGATGTCTGCTAAGAGGTTCGAATTCTATATTTTTTGTTGCAAAGAAATGTAGAGGAAACGGAAAAGTGGTCCAGAAAATGGTGGACTTTAAGCTATTGGGTTTTGTTTGTGCTTTGTCTCGTTGGTATAATAGAATCAGTATAATCCATATCTCATTAATTTAATTATTTTAAGGATCTAAGAATGTTCGTTCAGCTACACTATAAAAAGAAATTCTGAATTGAGCGAAAAGAATGTAGAGAAAATGGATAGGAACTAATCGTCCTCTGGGTGAACTTTGCAAATAAAATTTTTTAATATTTTTTATACGCATATTTTTTTATCCTTCCTTTTGGTCTACAATTTTTCAACATTCAGACAGCTGCACATCTAGATCTGTCTAAACAAGTTCATTATAGTTCCAGCAAAACCAACTTCTGTCTGTTACATAAATTTGTTGAAATTTCAAATATCCTTGAGTAACAGGTATATGTTCTAAAAAGAGCAATAACTTTTTCTACTTTTGACTTGTCCTGGCCAGACTTGCCACACGGCGCATAATACAATTGCAATTATAAGCGGCAGGAGTAACGCAGTCCTGTAAGGAGTATAGTATGGCAATTTCCCTGTACATTACTAACTCATAGTTTATGCAACAGCTGTGCCTCATTTCATTAGCTGGCAACAGGAGCAACCGTAGGAGCAACAGGACCAAACAGCAGCACAACTTGCAACATGCATAAATAAATGTTTGCTACAGCACTAGAGATGGCTGCCAAAGTAAAGTAGTAAACAACATTTTAATGTTTTAATATTTCATATGTTGCAACTAACTTTAGTTGCATGTTGATGTTTGTTGGTTTGGTTGGCAGAGTTACGACAACTCGTCGAATGCGGCATGTAAGTTGTTTGCTACATGACCTCTGGGGCATTGGCAGCCTATTTGCGAAAACTTTTCAGGGACCTTGCAACAGTTGTGTGCATATTTAAAGCGGAGTCTTTGGAAGTAGGTTAATTTTCAATAGACACTAAATATTTGATGAGAAAGTTGTTTAAGAAAGGGATTAATGGAGGATTGTCTGCTAGTCATAAATAAGCTGAGTTTTAAGTTAAAAGAAGGTGGCTAAAATAATTGTCATATGTGTAAGAAGCTTTTGGCCTAATTTGCTGTTTCTGTCTTTTATACGTTCTGAGATGTAGGTGTTCATACAGACAGAAATGGATCCTAACGGCTTGAATTAGATAGAAAAATATTGAAGCTTTCTAAGGATTTATAACTAAGCAGTGGTATAGAACGAAGCTAAGATATACACTTTTATTTTCTTTCAATTCGAAAAAGATAACACTATTAAAGCTGATTTTAAATAAGATATTATACGAGAGAAATCTATCGCTGCCAAAACCAAAACGAACGCGGAAGATGGCTTCCACTAAAAGGGCCTTTCCATAAGGTCGAATTATATCTCCAATGAGGAGTCTGTTTTTTCATGTACCCTTGAGGGAGAGAAGTCCTTCAATGCAAAGACTATATCCAGGCTAGTATACTTATGGCACCTACGATTTTTTTAGTAGCTTAGAAAGATATATCGAAAAAAAATATAAAATACCAGATGTACCCATGTCCTCAAAAATGCCAAATAACTCGACAATTCCTATAGATTAAGAAGCTTCAAGATAATTGACCGAATTATTGGGTGTACAGGGGTACAGGGGTAGGCTTCGGTCAACAACTCCACAGAATCTCGGTTGCTTATTTTTACAGTGCTTTATTTTGTTCGTGTGCGAAAATGTCAAAATTTAAGCCGAACAAGGATCATTTGCGGGAAGGGTTGCTTTTCGCATTTCATTCGAAAAAAAATGCAGCTCAAACGCGTCGAATGATTGTAGAAACTTATGGTGAAAGTTGTATTAGTGAAAGAACGTGTCGGGAATGGTTTAAAAAGTTTGAAAATGGCGAATATGACGTGCAGGTCAAGGATCGTCCCGGAACCGTGAAAAGGTTCAAGGTTTTTTTGCATCGAATCCTGACCGGCGATAAAAAGTGGATACACTATGACAACCCGGAGCGGAAAAAATCTTGGGGGCTTCCCGGCCATGCAATAACTTCAACAGCGAAACCGAACATTCATGGCTCGAAGCTGATGCTCTGTATTTGGTGGTACCAGCTCGGCGTAGTGTACGATGAACTCTTGCATCCAGGCGAAACCATTGTAGTAGCCTTGTATCGGACGCAAGTAATGCGCCTGAGTCGAGCGTTGAATAAAAAACGACCGCAATACTCGAAAAGACACCATATAGTCATACTTTTACATGACAAGGCTCGGCCACTTGTTTCAAGGTAGTGAAAACATACCTAGAAACTTTAAAATGGGACATCCTACCCCACCCGCCGTAGTCTCCTGAAATCCCCCTTCTATACCTGGCCGAACAGCACTTTCTTTCTTTCGAAGAAGCCCAAAATTGGATTGATTCGTGGATTGCGTCAAAAGAAGAACAATTTTTCCGACGAGATATTCAGAAGCTGCCAAAAAGATGGGAAAAAGTTGTGGCTAACAATGGAAATTATTTTGAAGAATGGTTTTTACAGTAAAGCTCTCAAATCATGAGAAAAAACGGCGGTTTTCTATTTGTACACCAATTATTATTTAGGACATTAACTTGATTACTTACTGAACATAATGAACTTAAGGTTTTCAGAGCGCTTATCCACTTTAAAAGAGCATCGTAGCTTAAATAAAGCTACCTTAAGCTATTCCAAATAATTTTAATTATTTTCAAAGTTTTACGTTTGTAGTTAGCCTCAAGTTTTATTTTACCGCTACAGAAGTTTTCAAGAGTCACTCTAAACTATAATTATTTAATTTTTTACTAGCTATGCTCATCGTTATCTTTTAATTATATTTCTTTTAAAAAAATGCCACTTATTTTCCAAAGAAAAATGTATAAAATTTACTTTTTTCTTTCCTCTTTTCTTGGAATGCTGCGCTTGTTAGTTGCCCTCCCCTGGCTAACATGGCGTATGCGCAATAATTCGCACGTTCATTAGCAGTGCTCAAAAGTCCAGTATTTCTTACTTACTCTATAATTTATAACATAGCTATATAAAAAATATATAAAATTAACATAAAAATTGTACGCGAATTGTTTTGTAATTTATGCTGCATGTCCTTGGCCTTAAGCATTGCTTTCCTTATATAATAAAATAAAATACAAATTTGTGTGTAATAAAATAAAATTTACAACAAAATTTTTACGCGCCATTTCGATATTATTCACAGACTTGCTTGAAGCAGCATTAAATTACATGCCCCTAAAAGTTCCTTACCCCCAAATCCCTAAACCTGTTTCAGGTAAGATCAAACATAAAAACAAAGCGTGGGCACTTTGAAGATGTTGACACCCAAATTGTCCTTTTCTCTGGCCAGTAGAGAACCTTTTTTATGTCTTGTTGCTTTGACAGCCAAAAATTTGCTAGCTGGCATATGGGCGTGGTAGTGGGCGTTTGTCGTATGTTTATCGTTTGTATATGCTGAATGGTCCAACAATTTTGCAAAAGCACATAAAACCAATAAAAGTTTTTATATATATTGTACAAATGCCAAATGCATTTGAATTGTCCTTTGATATATGAAATTGTTTTAAGGCGGATAAGTAATCAAGTCAGTTATGTCAGCTCCCAAGAGCTTTAAAGCTATAAATAAGCATATGTTAAAAGGAAATGGTATACATATGTCTTTTAGGTGTTGAGATTTTAAATAAAAATCTTTTTGTCTACTTGCATTAATAAACTCAAGCAGCTCTTGGCAGCTTGACAAGCTGAATTAAATCGTTTTAAGGCATCAATATTGACATTGACACTGCTGCAAAATGCTCAAGAAACTGTTGCATACTTTTGAGCTGAGCATATAAATTTTATCCACGCTAGAGGCAAATGTGACAAGCGGAAATGACAAACAACAACAGCAGCAATGGCCGCTACAATGGCAGCAACAACACGCACAGCTGCTTGCTGTTAAAATGGCGACCAACACTCACTCATAAGCATCAAGGACATCAGCTCACTGCATAGAAGTAATTTAGTGTGAAAGCCAAACCCACCCAGCCACTAAGCCCTTTGCTACTGCTGCAGGTAGGTGCAACTGCCACCTGCCACCAGTCAAGGCCACAGCTTGCCACAACAACTTGCAATCACTGCCACAACGCAGTTTTGTTTGGTTAACCCGAGTCTCGGCAAACACACTCAAGCAGTTCAAGCAGTGTATTTACTTTAATCACTGCAAAGTGCAAAGCGGCGGCAAAGTGTGCAACACTTTCCACTTAAAGTGGACGCTGTTGCCATTTCAACTGCTGCCCCTGCCACAGCCGCTCCTTTTGTCTTGTGTTAATTACTGATGTCAACTTGCGGCATTTCTCTGGCAGCAGCAGCAACAACAACTGCAACTTTGCATGGCAAGAGTGCACACTGTAGTAGTAGTTGCAGTATCCTTTGAGTCTTTGTTGCATACTGGCCAAAATGAAAAACCAACACTGGCTAGTGGCGGAAGAAAACCCCATAAACCTCAGGCAACTAGAGAGCAGCAGCGACAGCGTTCCAAGGTAGTGCCGCTTAAAAACCGCTCCAAAACCAAACTACAACAACAAAAGCTGCTTGTTGACTTTTGACATAATTGCCGTGACCAAAGTGCCGCAAAAAAAATACAAAAATAGGGATCCATTGAGGTGGTATCCGATAACCCGAAGGTGTTATACTCTCAGCCCGTTTTCACAAAAAAAAAATACAAAAGTGAGTTTTGTATCGAATCGATACTATCGATGGAATGGGAGATGCCTGCATTACCAGGTCAAAAAGGATACACTTTCTTTGATCATTAGGTTCACATGAGTCAGCAAAATTACCTCGAGCGCTCTAGCTTCTCTCCCAAAGCAAGTTGCGGAGAATGTAAAATCAGCTCCTTAAAGTATCTCTACATAAGTAAAAAATTTGGAAGCCCAGGACTTGTAAGTTGCGGTGAAGGTGAAAGCGGCTCATAATAGTATCCCTCGTACAAGCAAGACCTTATTATTGAGTAATATTTAAAAAGCCATTTTTTTCTTATATAAGCGTTTATTATATAAAGTCGCTTGCTCGACATCTTTATTATTTTTTAAGCCTTTTGGTTTTCCTTTTATTATTATACGGCATTATTCAGAAGGTGCCCAAATTTAAGTTTGGGTATTATAGCAAACTCATCCTGTATATATAATATTTTGCTCAAAACCATATTTTGACAAGTACTTTGGAAAAATTGACTGAAGACTAGATGGTTATGATAATAAGGGTTTATATTTCCATTTGTTTCAATCACAATACAGTCGTGTCTGGATATAGTAAACTACCCACTACTATAAGTATCAAGGCTGTTAACTATTTCAAGGATTTATTTGCTCAAAATTGGCATTTGGGCAAGATATCATTAGAATAAATTTGAAAATAAATACGAAAATTAAAAGGTAAACAAAGAAACAGCTGATTTTGCAGCAATCAACAACAAAAGTGCAATTGAGCGGAATACCCGCTTTCGGTTATGATTCCTTTTTGTGTTTTTTCGTTCGTTTCTGCCTGAAAATGCTTTTAAAACTTGGTTCACTGCTTAGTGGTTGTCGATTATTCACTAAATAGTGTACTCTATGTAAAAAATTCGGTGTTCACTATATCGAGGTGTTCACTATGCCGGGTGTTCACTATGCCGGTTGTTCACTAAATCCAACCGCAACTATAATAACCTCACATCTATATTGACTGAAATATAGTTAAAATCTTCTAATCAAATGTAAAAGGAAGTATTTTGATTTGTATCTTGCTTTTTATCTTTGAAATATAATATTAGTTTTCCATCCCAGACAGCTTTTTCTTTTAAATCTTCCTTTGTCAGTTGTGTGTCAAATTTCTAAAACTCTATCAACAAATATGTCTACTTGCACTCATATATTTAAAAGGTGTCTGTAATTTATGGTTAAGACTGCCGTCTATTACTTTAAAAGAGTTAGAGTTCCAATTGGAATAATTATTCATACGTATAGCCCAACAACAACTAATTTTAAAAATCTTAAGTACTCTTTACGCCATTTTTACAGTGTATATAATACTGTTGATTTTATTTTGAATTATGTCAACTTAAATTATAAAATGTCGCTTGACCACCAACTGTAGCTGCATTTCTCTTTTGTCCTGTTTTTTCTTTTAATGCATTTGCAGCTCTGCTTGCAGCGCTGCTTTTATTTTTTATTTATCATCAGTTTTTATATACTTTTTGTTGCTCTGTTAAGTCTTGGTTGACAGCTACTGCAATTACTTTGCATCCTTAACAGTACACATCTAGCATTCGCCTTTCTCCTTTTCTGTTGGAAACACCCATGTTACTAACAGCGTTCATTTTTGGAAGTCCTTGCTCCAAGCATTGTTACTGTGCAGCTGCTGCTCTCGTTTAACATACCACAATACTCTGTTGGCTGTTAGGGCAAGGCAATTCTCACGCTGCAACGCGCTGTTACGAAGTTTTTGTCAGAAAGTACTCTCTGTTGTTGTGTTAGCTTAACATTAAGTGAAGCTGTGTTTGCCGTTAAAGTATTGCTGCTGACGCTGCTGACTGTTAACTTTGTACGCTGAAGATTGGTTGACAGCTGTTATGTTATGTTACCTATAACAGAAACCAGCTCATTTTGTTTTTGTTATTAAAAGGTTACCAGCGCTGGTTGCAGTGGTAAAATATTAAGTATAGGAATGTCTTTTGCTGGCTATGTTAAGTCTTTGCCTTTTGCAGGTTTTGGTAAGCTGATTGCTCTGTTTTCGCGTTTAATTTTACTGGAAATAAGCAGTGAAAAAGATTAGACTTGGGCTAGCTAGATAATAGATAAGCGTGTTTAGCAGCAACTGAATATTATATTTATATGTATAAAATATTATATTTATATATTACATTAGTACGCTTAAAAAGGCAGCGTTTAATAAGTTATTTTATCAATACAGCAATGACGGCATCAGAACAGTACTTAAGATGCGCTCGCTTTGATAAATAGTGGACGTGATTTTATGCTAATCGCGAAATTCCCCTGCATGCCTAAGTTTAGTTTATTTTGGTTTCAATAAGTGTTGGGTATAATATAGAGACTGAACAAGTAAAGACCTAGAGCCTTTATGAAATAATCGTCTGCACAAATTTGCAAATTTTTTTGTTTTGAAAAAAATTACAAAAGAGATACCAATTTGACTATTGGGCAAGATTTTGAACAGGTCACAAAAAATTTCTCATTAAGAAAAAAAAATTCGATAGTCATAAAAACGGTTGAATTAACTTTAAAAGATGGAAATAATGGTAGCGAGGTCTTATACCTCTTGCAAACCCTAGAGTACTGCTTTCACAAGAGCGGAAGTGCTGGGAAGTGAAACCTTTGGCTAGTTCTGTAACTCTTCGCGGTCTTTTAATTTGAATCGCCTCAAAGACTTTACCAGCCAGCGAGCAATATTAAGTTTCAAAGATTGCATCTTAGCAGATAAGTTCTTTGAAAATAAAAATAAAAAGTTAAAAAAAAAAATATAAAAATATAATTCATCAGATTACACTAGTTGACAAATTTAGCACTTATTTTTCTCCAGAGATGAGACTAATATTTTATGTTAATGCAATGTTTCAGCATTCAAAAAACCATTTTTGTTTTATCCTCCCATGGCTTTCTTTTTTTAAAGGAAATTTTTTTTAAAAAAGGACGTTTTTCGATTTCACATTGAGGTCATAAAAACTGTACTTATTCGAATATATTCATTATTTTGATTTTTCTCAAAAGTAGATTAGACTGCCTTTCCACAATATTCCCAAATTGGTAACCTTAAGAGGAAATTACAGCCGAAAGTGTGTAACTTCTCGTACAAATAGCTCTATTGCTTTCAGCAAAAATCTAAGACACTTAAAAAGTCAGCTATTTTATGTTATGATATCTAGATTTCTATATAATGTTGTCTTTTAATGATACAAAATAATTTTGCGAAGGAATTTCATCTTGTGGCTTTCATCTACATTTGATAGGAATGGGCATGCTCAAACATCGATATTTTGTACCGACATATATCGGACGAAAACGATGTGAAATATCTAATGAAATGGTATATTGTCAAGTATGGATTTCGATAGAAAATAGTCGACTGTCAAAGAAAGAATATCGAAATTTTGATATATCGATACACAATCGCCCATCCCAACAAATTTTGTTAAAAAATCGATTTTTTGGAAGATCGGAGCTATGGGAGCTATATGATATAGTCAACCGATTTTGTTCAAATTTAGCACATTGCTTAAGTGGTCTAAAAAATTTTCAAACGTCAAATCTGGTTACGATATCTTTATTAAAAAACGAAATATAGCGAATTTTTCTTTAAAAAAGTTATTTTGGCCGATCGGTCCTATGGGAGCTATATGATATAGTCAACCGATTTTGATCAAATTTGGTACAGTGATTGGGAACTATAAAAAATACCGATCGAATACCAAATTTAGTTACGATATCTTCATAAACAACCGAATTATTTATCTAAAACGCTTTTTTTTGTCGAGGTCGTCTCAAACACCTCCATGGGAGCTATATAATTTATCCCCGATATCAAAAAAATAAAATAGACTTGCCTCCTATGGAATAATATGGGATCTAATGTGAAAGTTTGGTAACTCTAGCTCTTACCATCTCTGAGATCTAGGCGTTCACACGGACGGACGGACAGACGGACAGACGGACATGGGTATATCGACTTCTCTATTCACCCTGATCATATTTTAGGTAACTTTGGGGTGTTTCCGACGTCTCCTTCTATATGTTACATACATTTTCGGCTTGCACAAACTTAATATACCCTTGGTACCATACGGTACAGGGTATAAAAGCTTATATCTTTCAAATAAGCCCATTTCATGAAATTCGAACTATCAAATGACACCAGTAGCTAATCTCAATTATTCACCAAAAATATATAAATTTTTTTTCTTATGTTAACATTATTGAAGCTAAGTTTCTTTTATTACACATTGGAATTTACGGTACCTAGGGTATATTAAGCTAGTAAAAGTTGAAAATGTCTATAATAGAGTAAGGAGCAATGGAGGCTCTCAGAATTATCGATAAGGATGACTAGAAAGGTCGAAAATTACGTGTCTTTCAGCGATAATAAGAGCAAGAGCAACCAAGTTTTCGAAAGGGTATATTAAGTCTGTAAATGATGAGAATGTTTGTAGTATTGAGAAGAAACCGGAAAACCACAAAGTTACCGATCATGGGGGCTAGAGATAAATACGTATCTTTCAGCGATATTAAGAGCTAGAACCAAATTATTCGAATTTAAGTTCATGCATTTTGATTTTATTTTCTCGATATTAAAGTTATCGTAACAATATTCATTGGAGCATTATAGAAGTAACTTTTAAATAAAGTTCAAGAAAGCAAAAAGGTCCTGTGGATTTTCCAATCATTAAATCAAGCTATATCGTTTAGTAAAAAAAAAGCATTTTCATGGAACAACGATTTTTATGGGCCCAGGTTATTTATAGAGAATATGTTGAGCCAAGTGAAATCAATATTGGCCAAGATACGCCAAATTTGCCCAGATAGACGCTAGGAAATTTTTGGCGATGAAATATACTGTTAAAAAATTATTTAAGAGAAGTGGGAAAGTACTAGTAACAAATACCACACATCTGCAAAATCGTCTCCTGAAAACTTCTATCTAAAAAAAGAAAATCAAATACACTACACAAATTCTCCTGGAAGATGGACTTGTTAGTTCCTGTGCTGCATGTATGTTAGTTCAGAGGCGCTATACATACAGAGGCGCTATCCATAAGGATAATAACTGCTTGGTAAACAACTCTACGGCAGGGAGCTCGTCTCTGGGGCTGCCATGAAAATGCATTTTAAAATTATGCAAAAAACTTCACAACAAATGAAAGTTTACGCGTATACATATACATATAATTATATGTATATAGGTTTATGTATATATGAGCATAAACTACGCATTGTACATAAACTGCTTTTGTTGTAGTGATAGTAGGTGGAAACCTTGATAAAGTGCCATTGGAAGTGCCACCCGTTGTGCCAGTTGTCGTTGCCAGACTGAGCCTGACTGGGAGCCACATCTGGCCAGTGTGCCCAGCCTGATGCATATTTGCATAATGGCTGCCAGTGTTGCAAAACTTGCTAAACACTCTTGATAGACAAGATAAAATACGGCGCTGTGTATTTTTGCGCATAATTTATGTACTGCATTGTTTCAGTACACAGGATTTTTTTTTGTAGCTTTTGTTTTTTCAAGGATTTACCTTCGGACAGGTGTACTATGTTGGTGTTGAAATTATTTTAATTAGTTTTACAATGTTTTTGCTGCTGTTAATTTTTGGCTTACCATTAAGCTTTTTTTTTCGACGTGGTATTACCACAACTCGCAATAATGCTCAACTTTTATGCTAGAAATTTATTTTGATTGAAAAATAAATCGAATTTATGCATTTATTATGAAAAGCAGCCCAGCTTGGGTGGGCGTGTTTTGAAGGCAGCTTCAATTTTCACACTGGGAATTTATTGTAAGACTTCATTTTTTTTCTGGTAAATTTTTAAGTGTGAGCTTTTGTTGTTGCTAGACACTTTAGCTTGAAAATGACATTTGAACTTGGCCAAATTGCCATCAGGGCTTAAATAAACCTTATGAATATTTATTTTGCCAATATTCGTGTGCATGTGTGTGTGTGTGTATTCATTTTCTACTCGAATGGGAATTTCGGGGCTTTGTAAGCTCTTAACTTGTAGGCCACTTGTAATGCTATTTGGGTTTATTTGCCTAATCACAAATTCAATAAGCCAAAAAGTACGACAATGAACTTTTTTGCCAATGACACTGTAGCTATTGTCGGTGTTTTGGCCTTGTTGTTAACAAAAATGTTTTGACAAGTTTACTAGAATTTATCGAAGTATGCCAAAAATTTCTATGTTTGGGTAATTGGTTTGTGCATTTTTAAATTCGTATAAATTTTACATAATATTTGGTGAGAGTATTTTAATTTAACAAGGAGTAAGCGTTAAAAAAATGTTCTAAAGGGTGATTTCTTTTTTTAGGAATGGTATCTTAAGTTAGCTTCAAATAATTTTGGCTGTAAGCCCTCATATACTCAATCACTAAATTTGTTTTGTTTCCTTAATATTATCTTCCGACTTTCTTCCGTATTTTTTCAGTTAAAATAGCAAAACACCGATCCTTCATACCCTATTTTTTCATTATTACAATACATTTATGTGAAGCTGATATGAAGTTTCCTACACTGCCAATGACCAGTTTTTATCAATTTAATTTAAAAAAAGTTAGTCTACAACTTTTTTCAATTCCGTTAATTTTCATCATCCTTAAAATATTATATTTGTTATTATAAAATAAATAAAATTTAGACCAAAATACTTCAATTTAGACTCACTGTGCACTTATTAAGTCATATAAAATCGATAATGGCAAATCCCACGGCCGTAGAGAGAATATCAATTTTTCTTAATTCATTAAAATACGTACAATTGTTGAAAAGTGTGAGATCAACATAAAGAAAAGTATAGTAAGGATTTCGGAGAGAATTGATGATTTGATGAAATCACTCTCGAAAAAAACTCTCGAGTCCGGGCCCCTCCGTGAGTTCCGGTCCCGGGGGAAAAAGTCCCCCCTTCCTTCTTCGGGCCTGGCCAATCCATAAAGAACTTTTTTTAAAAGAACTACAGTCACGGAAATAATTTTGTGGACTACTCATAAGTGCGACTACTCGTAAGTGCATAATTAAGCTACTCTATTCCAGGAATAAATATAGAATTAAGAAACAAAAATTGTATTTAAGTTTTGGAATTATTTAGTTTTCAAAATAATTTTATCTGTTTACGCCGAACCTTTCCAGTTTCCAGCCAATTAAGAAATCTTTCAAAATTTTATGAAAATTGGAAAAATTCAGTGAAAACAGTATACGGCATTCGAAAGATCCCTACTGTAACCGGATGATTTTATTATTTGTTTGTTGTAATGTTAGTTACACGCAGTATTGACTAACCAGAAAAATTATATTGCACATTTAATGAGTCATAAATTGTCAGCAAACAGTGAAAAATGGTCAAAAATTCATATTAGTATTGCCCATATTTGGTTACTTTAATTACATGATTATTTATTAATGTAATTTCATTTTATATAGATAATTTATTGCAGCAAATATTAATGAAAATAAGCTAAAAATGTATACAAAAGTACATTAATATAGATAAGTGTTCATATACATCAATAACTAAACAAATTATAAGCAACTCATATAAAGCTTACCAAGTCCGATTTTTCAACTAATTAAAGCAAGTTAATAATTATAGAATATTTATTATGGAAAATTTTGGTATTAACTTTCAAATATATGGCAGAAATTAGAGATGGGATGGGACGAGATGTAAAGGCGAAAGTTCAATTATTAAAAATTAATTTCAACATTTTGCATATCAAACAGAGCTTTTATACGCATTTTGAGAAACATAGGTATTACCTACCCACATTTGAAAAGAAGTAAAATCTAAAACAAAAATTATGTAAAACATCAAAAGCATCTAGAAATCTAAAAGTTATAGACTTGTAGGCTCTATAAGATTCCTGTTTTTGAAAAATTTAAATAAGATGTTCTTGAGAAAGGATTTAATAAAAAACAAATATCTAATGTATATACTGAAATCAGCCACCATTGAGATCTAGTTTTTGACTTTAAGTCCAATAATAAAATCGAAAAAATAGAAAATATTTTTTAAATTTGATAAAAAAATATATAAAGCTTTTACAAATTATCGTACCAGTTTTTGTAAATTAATAGTTTTTTTTTTAAGCACACCTTAATAATAAAAAGAAAAATACATGTTTTTTTAATGTTTTAGGAAGACGAAATAAATTTTAAAAAGAACCGGACAGACATTCTATATATGTATTGCAAATATTGAGATTCCCATTTACAGTAACTAATTGTTTCGTCAGGTTCCAATATCCAACATAAAAAAAAACAATAAATAAATAGGCATAAACCTTAAAAAAAAAATACATAACTACTTAGCTTAAAAAATTGCTAAAATGAAAAATATTGTTTTTTGCGAATAAATGGCACGGAAAGTTTGCAGCATAAAATAAGCTACGATATGAACTTAGTTTTTATTCTTATTACTTCTTAGATTTAAAAAAAAAAACATAAATTGCGTAGCTTTTGAAAGATTAGTTGATCAATCTTTCAAATTAATTTTAAATTATTTACAATTTCCATCAGATTGAAGGTGAATGTAATTCAAAATTAAAAGTATTTACTGTATTAAAAGACTGTAAGCTGCTGTATGTATGTACATATGTATGTATATGTAAAGTAACTTAATCACTTACCTGCATAATCCTTTATTTTGATTATGTAAATTATTATTATCGCATATGACATTTAACTATTATTGCACTGCTCACACTCGCATTAAAATGCGCCAAGCAAAACAAAATTAAAGCTGGTCACATTACACACTCTCTTTATATTTGCATGAGAGCAAATTACAGATTTTCGCTCATTGAACTCAATACACTTTAAAAAAAATAGAAAAAAAACGAAAACAGAGAGAGCAATATTAACGGCTTTCGCGTACTCACCTGCATTTATTACACTCACTTCACATAAACAAAAACACAAACAACTTGCTTGCATTTATATTCGCACTTCTTCACACCCACGCACATATTTGCATGAGAGCAAATCAAAGATCAGCCGCGCCGTTTACACTCATTGCATTTAATACACTTTACATAATTAAAAAAAAAACGAAAGCAAAGAGTGCAATCTTAACTGTTAACGCGCACACACATATTCACACTTGCGCTTATTACGCTCATTTCACATAAAAAAAACGAAAAAAAAAACAACAAACAACTTGCTTGCATTTGCTTGCGCACCTCTTCACACCCACGCACAAAATAAGCAACTTCGTTTTGCCTTCCTTTTTCTGCTTTTATAGCCAATTTTCATGCACATTTTATTTATCCACTTTAATTTAATTATTAAGCAATTGCAGCAATTTTCTAACACATTTCAATTGTTGCTAATAATATAAATAACCGACAACACATTTAACACATTTGACTTTATTTGGCTAAGCGAAAACTTATTAATTTTTAATAAAACTGCAGAGCAGCACCAGCGCGTGACTGCTTTAGGCGCGAAATTTACTTTATTTGACTCTCTTTCTTTAGGGGCGTAGCCATCTTTTAGCAAGAGGGGATAATTGCGCGTTCTCTTTGTTTGATTTATAAATGAACTAAGGAAAAGAGAGCATTATTAGCAATCAAATCAAAAATTTTGAAACTAAAAATTGTATCACTCTGTTGAAGCAAATGCAGAACCCTTTGACTAAGCCCCTGACCTGAATAAGCCTACAGTGACAGCATTGCCGGCGGTTCAGTTTTCAATAAGAGCAATAATTTAGCTCGATGACTTAGTAAGGAAGAGCGCGTTTCCTGGACAATGGTTTAAAAGAGAGTATGAAAAAGGAATGTTTATTAATTAAGAGTAAAATTATTAAATATGAGTTTATACTTGCGTTTATAGCAGTATAACTTGTGAGGCTATTGCAGCTACTGTGCAGCGCAGTCGGCTCAGGCACGGTCCGTGCATGTGAAATCTCTCACGCGTTTTTGCTTGATTACGGCTCTTTATCTCTCGTGCGCCTTTGCTTACTGTGCTGCTTACTTATACAAAGAAACGTTGGTTTGCATGAGTTTTGTCCCTCACTGGTTTATAGCTAAGCGCCTATTGCTGCCAAAATTTGATAGTCATTAAAAGCTGGCTAACAACATTTGTGACTGTGTGCGCAGTTGGCTTAAATTTTTAATGAATTAAAAAAGAATCACTTATTTAATCCGAGATTTGAATTAAGGGTGATTTTGGGCAGGCGTTCGAGTATGAGTTAGTTCCATTGCGACATCGATAAGGTTAAGACTGCTTGTGATATATATTTTTTTTATTTTAAGTTTAATGAGACGCTTCGGTGTTGTAAGGTCGACTAACTCTCAGAAAGACCTCTTTCTGCATATACTAAAATAATGGAACGGATTGGTGTTCACAAGGGCCTCACAAAAAGTTACGGCCATGATGGTAAAGGACCTAAAAGCAGGCACCAAAGGACGCATGCTTTTTATGAATTTGAAACTACGTCGGGACTAGAAATTACTGCCGGATCACAAGCACTAATTCTCATTTTAAAAGTTCCCTTTAGTGGAACCAAGTGTCAGAAACCCTGATGAGGGCTACATGAATCGCTGCAAGAGATATATTTAAATTTATTATCAGAAAAATCATATAAGGAAAGTGGAGAAGGCAAAGAATAGAAAAACATTTTTTGTAGACTTCAGCTTATCCCTTTCAATTTTTTCGTTTTTTTCGTTTGGTAAAAATTACTAAAATACGCAACTCCTGTAACCCTTAAAGTGCTTCAAATTGAAGAGCAGAAAAAATCTAACTCTGGAGTATGTTCCTACGAACTGGATGTCTTTGCAACTTGCCCTATGCCTACATTGCGCTCTTTATTAGGTTGCATAATTTTTGCCACATTTCAAAGTGCAGCCTTTGTTGCACTCTGCCGTATTTGCAACACAAATTTGACTTTTGCTTGGTTTACTTTGGGCCACTCTTAAAAATAACTCAAAATTCACTTGCCTTTCATTTGTAAAATTGCCTGAGAAATTTGCTTTTTACTTAGCTTTGTTCAGGTTGTTTGGTTTTCGGACCTAAAGTAAATAATTCTTTTGCCTAGCTTCAAGTGAATTAAAAATGCGGCCCCAAAACATCCTGTCACTCAGTGGGCAGTAGTCCTTTCAGGATTGGCTATTGTTTGGGTAATTGAAAAGTTCATCATAGTTGAGTCTCTGCTTAGCTGCTGTATAAGGAGACTGACTATTAATCAAGAAATCCAATTGCCTGAAAAATCAGTTTTTGAAAGCTGCATATGGAAAATTTGTGACTACAGCAAATTAAATTGCTTAAAGGAGTAAAACATAAGCTAGATGAATATTTATGCAGATGGATTTAATTTTATCTTTGGTAAATATGTTTTTCTGTGTCTTTGTTTCGGATAGATTAGGTATGCATATTAAACTGTTTAGAAAGTAAGGCTTAAAGGAGCAAAAAAAAGGCCTCAAGTCGATCAACTTGAATTGCACAGGAGCTTTAAATTTGACCAAATATGGTCGTCAAATTTATTTAAACTTGCTTGCGCCATCTAGCGACAAACACTGGCAACAATTTTAAATATCTACCTGAAATGTACACAATTCGCTATATAGAAGTTCCACTGTATTTAAAGCATATTGTTGAAAATATGTTTCTTTCATTATGTTCATCTTATTTCGAATGAATAAATGAATGCATGACAAACATTTTTGTGGCAACATGGAAAACAAAGACGAATCGTAACCAAACTCAATGAGAATAATACCTATAAAGAAGTACATAGCATTTACAAATACATATGTACTTACATGCATTTATAAATGCCTCAACTGGCACCTACCAGCTGGATATGGATACATACATACATAATTCCTGGGCTAGAGGCCATTTTGGAACAGAGACAATGCCAGGACCAACAAAGCATATTTTGCCTTGTTTCGTATTCCGAAATTTCTCAACTGGATGCATAAATTTTGCAGGAGGAAAAAGAGAGAGATCAGTTATTACTTTTTATGGTTTAACTTCAGTACGATGAACTAGCCCATGGCAATTGAATGGTTAGGAACTCATTTTTTGAGAGAAATAGTTTACTTCGTGTACACAAGCAGTGTCTCAAGTTGAGGTAGACTGGGGTCAACTGCTACCACTGCACTGCTTAAGTATTGTAGCTTTGGTTTAACTACGAACTAGTCCGTGTGAAATGAATGGTAAGTTACTTTTTTGAGAGAAATAGTCCAGTTCATGTATTCAAGCAGTGCCTTTACTGCACCACTGCACTGCTTGAGTGCTCTTTGTGGATACTCAATTCGATTAATCCAATCTATAGATCTCGCATAACCAATTGGCAGCATCCAATTTCAATTGGAATTTGAAATTAATAACAAAAGTTCACAAAAGCTAAATACTAAAAAATACCTACAGATTTATAAATGTCAAGGTAAAGACAGGAAAAATAAGGAATATAGGAAAAGTGGAAAATGCAGGACCATGCTTTACGTGGGATTTGAACCCACAACCTCTGGGATCAGAAGAACTAACTAAGTCAACTAAATGATATTGGATTCAATTGCCACCATCGTGGCAGACAGTTTGGATTGCAATTTGAAATAAAGATGTTGAGCGACTTTTTTTTGGCATTTTTAAAGTTTAATACTAAAAAATACCGTCAAATATCTAAGTAAAAGCCTGAACCTTGAGTCTTGAGTTAAGAGCAAACTCATTGGCTTTGGAGTGATATCCATAAATATATTAACAGTATTAAAGTTAGGTTTCGATATTGTGAAGGTGTACGTCCGTCATGATATCAAGGTTTACAATGTACAACGATGCCAGCATGGAAATCAAGCTGAGAAAAACTTTTGAGTATCGCTGCTTCTTTGGACTCAGGAAGTCTGAGAAGAAGGAAGGAACCCAACTCGAAGACGCTTTTACTGCTTTATAGCGCTGAAGCATATTGAATGACTCAGCATGATAGAAATGTCCTTAAAATGTTTGCAAAAGGTACTACGTAAGATTTAAGACCCTTTGCGCGAAGGTAACGCTACCGTATTCAATGGGATGACGAACTGTATGACCACTATGACGTCATTGACATATTCAAGCGGATAAAAATGCAGTGGAGCTTATTTAAAGAAGGTCTAAGGAGTAAGGGCTTTAATGCTGATGATGTAGAAACCCAGCGAGGGGTTGACGCCGGTTCACTGTTGGAAGGATCAGGAAGTTAACTCACTTGCTAACTTTGATATTACTTAGTGGAGATTGATATACCTAATGTCATCAAAGCATTCTGACAGCTTGTTGACCTGGTGGAAGAATACAAAAAACCAGACAGAAATAAAGCAGAGAAAGTAGAGATGGATTGACCATATTCACGAAAGGATCCCAGGAATTGCGTAAACAAGTGCATGAATGAAGTCCGTACGGGAACAGAAAGAATAGACGCCCTAAATGTACTTGTAAGCGGACACTCGAGAAGGATCTAAGGTCTACAGGGTAATCTTTTAAGGTGGTCAAAGTCATAGCGAAAGATGGTAGCCGATGGAAACGTTTTGAAGAAGTTTTGTCAAAGAGAGAGAGAAGTGGGGCCAGCCTACTTGAAACAGATATGACTGTAGGGACATTCTACTTCAGACCAGTTGACGATCTAAGGTTTGGTGTGTTCCTGACTTCGTAGAGTATGTATTTTTGGGTTCGCAAAAGACCCATTTTTCTGACATTTGGGGCAAGGGCCGGGATCCGAAAACTACCCTGTGGATCCGCCACTGCTCCATCCCTTAATCCGATAGAGAGTTTTCATAATCGTCTTAAAAGAAGAAGAAGCACAAATATAGTTGCAAGGAATTGACGAATGACTTTTAAAAAGTAGAGCAGTGGTGGCAATAGGCAGCAGCCAACGACTGAGGCTAATGAGAGAACTAGTCAAAGGGTTTGATGTACCCCTACGACGTACTGAAGGAAAGTCAAGGTTTTGTTGTTGTTGTTGGTTGGCAGGCAACTGAGATTGATTTGCATGCGACAGTTTTCCAGTTGACAGTTGCAAGTGCAGAGAGACCGAGAGAGAGAACAAAGTTGCCCAAAGAAAATTAGAAAATTTCAAATGACAATATGTTCTAAAGCCTCATGTCATATATTTTACTGGATTTGCTCAAGTTATTTATTCTACATACGCAAAAAAGTTTTCAAAACAAATTCTTATTTAACAAAAATAAAACAAGTTAAAATTTAATTGTATAACAATATTTAAAGTTTTTTGTCTTAGTTTTGCTTTCTTCTAGGCCATGTTAAATGTTTTTGGCAAATTTTGAAACAAATACAACAAATTTTATTTTCCAAGTATTTTGTGTTGTCAAAAGTATTTTCTCATATCTTTAGTTTGGCTTTTTGCGTTTCGGGGAAACTTTTGCTATAGAACAACAATAACAAACCAGGCAACAACTGCAACAACTCATCTACTTTGTCTATATAAAGAATAGCACAAACTGTGCATATCCAGGTATATGGGTTCTTCTAGTTTTCCCAGCTACATACAGCCTTGAGAATTTTGCATTTTCATTTTAGCCACGCTTCAAAGTTTTCAGTTTAGGTTTTCATTTTCGGCTTTTGGTTTTTGGTTAACTTTGCCTGCCAGGTGCGTTACGGGTTTCTATGTTTGCGCAAACTTTTCACGGCTTGCGATTTTCCGCACAAATTGAAAGTAGACTGAAGAGGTTTTCCAGCCAGCAATCAAATTAAACGAGTTTCCTGGCCCAAAGATGGCGCTTTATCAAAAATGCAGGCGCTGTGACAGCTTAAAGTTAAAGGCATGGTTTGTCCATTACCAGAGACTGTGTCACTGGGATGTCATTGTGACGTCATGCTTTTAATGATAAATTGTTGAAAGGGGACACATTTAAGTGGCTTCATAATTGCTTAAGCTTTTTGGGGGTTTTTAGGATGTTTTGCTAAGAGCTTAATAATTTATGCGACAGTTATTGCCAGGAGGCATTCGTGGCCAGGAGGTTGACCTGAAATACCTGAGCCCGTCTTATGTCTAGACATTACCAAGTTATTTTTATTTATAGGATTCTTCTTGGGTTTCATAAATTATTTGGGCTTGTTAAAGTGCCAAATCAATCGCTGTTATATGTATATAGCATTAATTAAAATGATTGAAAGTTGTGATTTGGGCCAACTGAATCCTTACAAGACCCTCAAATAGCCACTAATTATATTTATGCCCGAACTAATGCGGTTAAATGAACATCTGAAAATGGTCTAAAACATTTATTTGCTGCTAATCAATGCAGTATGCTAGTAATTTTGACAAAGTCCTTCAACTAAAACAAACACAAAGGACACAATGTTGTCTATCTATATATCTATACATATTTACTTTCCAAATATGCTGCATAATTTTGTGCATATATATATTGAAGATTAATGTATTTTAATTAAGAAATGTACAAGCATAATAAATATATAACCTCTTACAACACTAACTCGTTAGACAACACTGGCAGGGAATTGATTGATTGTCTCATTAAAATGCAAAATTAGCGTCACATTGAAATTTGATGTAGCATTTAAAGTTGAAGGTCTTCTTCCAGCTGTCTTCTGGTAAGAGGATAATGTCCTCGCCGTTGTCCTTTATGTTTGCTTTTAACAGCATTTAATTATAAAATCATAAGCTGTCAGCACACACTGCTATACACACACATACTCACCACACACACACACACGCATGTATCCTTATATAAAATGCATTTGACAGGATAACGCCCAAGGCATTTTATCTCTGAAATGTGACACTTCTATTTGTGAGATACAAAGATAGTTGCTGGGTAGAGAGAGTTCTCTCTGTTTGTCTGCAAATAAAATATTGCAACTTTGCAGTTTATTGATAAATGCATCATGTTGCGGTATTACAATATTGCATATATTCTTCATTCATACCTCGACCCACTTTCGCTCCCAACCATATCGGTTGTAACAAAAAATATATATCGAGTGTATCGAGTAATATTTGCATGCATCAAAGGCATGTCAACTGCAGTACAGTACGCTAAAAAAGTACACAGAGTTGGGAACGAACAGATGTTAAAAGTATGCGCTGGAACTTTGGATACATCCAACTTAAAGTACAGTTTACACCAAAAGCTGCCTGCTTTATATGAAGCTAAGATTGAACGGTATAGAGTGTGACGAACTGAAAAAGAAGAAATTATGTTGATTGGACAGAAAGGGCAAACTGTGGATGAGGAGACTGGATGAGATAGCAGAAGATGCCATGGGAATATTGTCAATATTGATGGGGAACAGCTCTATTACTATAAGATGAGAAAAAAGAGACATGATATGATAGATTATTGTAAAATATGGGATTTATCAATAAGAAGTGAATCAACAAAAATAAAATCACTAACAAATGAATGTCTTAAGATAGTTATAAAGCTTAAGTTAGGTTGGGTTGTAATTGGATAATCATGGAAAGAAAATTTAAAAATGAAGACAGAATCTGATAGAATTTTAAAGTACGGTATAAAGAAACTGCAAAGATGCAAAAAAGTACGAAATTGAACTTTGTTATCAATAAATAAGGGATAGGATTCATATGAATATAGGAGGTTGGAAGAAAAAGAAATATAAGACTGGAAGGAGAAACAATAACAACTGAGAATGTACGTTTTTAGCTTCAGCAACTATAATATAAGAATAAATAAAGCAATAAATATAACATTGGGTGGGTCGATCGAGAAAAATATTATATTATATACATAGTAAGGTAGGATGGGGCAAAACGTGCCACTTTTGATAATATTGCATTTTTGAGGCTGCCAAAGTGGTGAAAGGGTCTTAAGTAGGTACTATGTTGTAGCCCTCATATTTGGCTAAAACTTAGCCTCAAACAACTTTCAGTTCTAGCTGGTCTAAGAACCTCTAATATTGATTTCTATTTAAGACTATTTTTGGCGCGTTTTGTCCTACCCTGGGATAAAACGCGCCACCTGTGAGGCAAATCGCGCTATACCGGATAATGCGGTTTTCGCGGGGCTTATTGCTAAAAAAAAATTGGGAAACATAAAACAAGAGATTAAATTGGCAATTTGATAAAGAAATTTTCTTTTGAAACGGTCAAGAAAATTATGAATTTCTTAAGTTTATGAATTAACGCGGGCGGCCTCGATTTTTTCGGTGTTCCTCCTGTGCCAGAGCTTTCATAGGCTCGTGGTCGGTAAAGATGCAGAAAACGCGAAGTTTTCGCCAAACCGATTTCATTTTCGTGTTCATCCCCAACAAATTACTATAAAAGCTCACTTTTAATAAGGTTCGATTATAAAAATGTATCGAAATATGATATTTCCTTTCGCCGAAATATTTTTGATGCGGTGCTCAAACGAGCTTTCAGAAATATAGAGCTCTCCACCAAAGCTATGTATGGAAAAAATCTTAAGTCTCTATCGATTGCCAGGTTGATTAATGCAATTTGAATATTTCTAAAGTGGCGCGTTTTGCCCCACCCTCAACTTTATAAAGTATCTGACAAATATTTTTTTATTAAGAGAATACGAGTAAATAGAAGGATAGAGCATTAAATAAATGGATATATAAAAAATATTTAATGAAGATAATAATTTTTCCAAACCAAATTCGAATACAATTCCGATATTGCGATTTGTTATAGTATTATATTGTTGGATATAGTGGAATATATTAGGTAAAAGTGATATATAGTAAGATATTGTAAGATATCGTAAGATATTATAAGATATCGTAAGATATTGTAAGATATCGTAAGATATTGTTAGATATTGTAAGATATTGTAAGATATTGTAAGATATTGTAAGATATTGTAAGATATTGTAAGATATTGTAAGATATTGTAAGATATTGTAAGATATTGTAAGATATTGTAAGATATTGTAAGATATTGTAAGATATTGTAAGATATTGTAAGATATTGTAAGATATTGTAAGATATTGTAAGATATTGTAAGATATTGTAAGATATTGTAAGATATTGTAAGATATTGTAAGATATTGTAAGATATTGTAAGATATTGTAAGATATTGTAAGATATTGTAAGATATTGTAAGATATTGTAAGATATTGTAAGATATTGTAAGATATTGTAAGATATTGTAAGATATTGTAAAATAATGTAATATATTCTTAGACATAGTAGGATATAGTAGGATATAGTGCAAGTAGTGTGGGATATAATGGGATATAGTAGGACATAATAGGATATAGTTATATATTTTAAGTAGTAAGGTACACATATGTAGTTATGGTTGGATAAGGTAAGATATATATATGTAAAGAGTATGTCCTTTCGTAAAATAAAACATATGTTGAGGGTTCAGAAAGCAATACTGAAGAATGAATTGGAGTATATAAGGAAGAAGAAAATTAATGTCAGAATATTGTATATGGCTTATAGTTAGGAGCATGAATTTTTTTGTAGTTTTATTTAAGTGCCAAAAAATTTTTGTAAATTGATAGCTGTAGAGTATTGGAGAAGTAACATTTTGCCAAAATTTTAGATTGATACGAAGTTTCTTTGCCAGGAAGATTGATCTCCGAGCAAAATTTTACAAATTAGCTATTCTTTTTAATTGAATATAATCATAATCAAAAAATAAAAATAAGTAGAGAATTGAAGAATCATAATCAAAAAAGGTAGAGAATTGAAGAAACTACAATGTGCGAAAATTTCAGATCGATACAAAACTCTTTTTTATAGAAAAAAAAAAAATATAAGTCGAGAATTTGTGGCTGCAAATCAACGAGATACAATCTTTTAATCAGATATTTGTGCAATTCGGACCAGATTACCAATTAACTTTTGTTATTTAAAGGAAGGAGGATAAGTTAAAATAGTAATGAATATTTAAGAAACCTATTCTGGCTAGACTAGTATATTATGAGAATCCGTAGAGGGGAAGTAAAGGCAGAAAATGAAATATTTAGATTTTATTGTATAGAATATTATGTACGGCTAATAAGCCAAAGCCTGAAGATATAAAACTGCAGATGATGGTCTTTAAAAATGAATCTTGAGTTTCAGCAACTGTGGCAAAATTCCTGGCTAAGTCCATTGAGGTTGCATAAAAGGGTATTTAAAAAGTTAACGCATAAACCGAGCTCAGATAGTTTAGGTTAGAGCTATATTCTGTAGACATATGATAACATATTGATCTTTTAAAGACTTTAATAAAAAACAGAGTCCATTGAAACAAATCAACAAATAAAATTGCAAATGTGCCCCATAACACACTAAGCGTACTCAAAAGCGATATCAACTCTTCCATTTAAAAAAAAAAATGGGCGGCATACTGTCAGCTGTTGATACCCAAATAAAAAAAAACATGTCTGCATTTCCGGTTTCATGGCACACAAAGTAAAAAACTCTGCAAAATATTCCATAGCAGAAGCACACACACAAACACGCCTTTAACTTTTTACCCGGATGTGTGTGAGTTTGAGAGTGTATGCGTGTGTGTGTCGCTGTGTATAAAAGAGTGCGCGTGTGTGTGAGTGTTTTATATGTTTGTTTATTTGCAACTTCTAAACAGCTCGCAGAAGTGTGAAAGTTTCTGGTCTAGAACCAAAGCCCAAAGCAAAGCAAATACAAATACAAAAACGCATATCAAATTTTCCAAGTGATGCCAAAGGAAAGCGGAAAAAAGTGCTGAAAATAGACAAAAATGCTTTAAGTGTGTTTGTAGGAGTATGTGTAAATGAATGGGGCTCAAAATATATGAAACGTATTGAAAAAGAGTTGAGAGATTTCAATATAATATAATATAATAATGATTTAATATAATATAGTTATAGCCAAATATTACCTGCGACTTTTTAAAAATGTTTTTGTCTTTAAATTTGTATGAATGATTTTGCCATGAAAGTATTTAATAAATAAGTTGACTTTTGTTGAAACGAATAAAGCAGATTAATTCCTTTTTGTTTGTTAAGCTTAAGGCTTTGAGAATAAATAAATATTAATTGCAAATATATAAAAGACTTGACATTTATTGAGTATTGCGAATCTTTATAAATATTTAACTACAAAATGAAGCCATTTCATTTTTATTTATTTAAAATAAAAATATGTTTTTTTACGTTTTAAATATATATTGTTGCACCAAATGGATTTCATTCATATAAAGCTGGAATAAAAAGAGTAGATAAAATAATGATTGTTAATATCTTTCATATATACCTACTTCCAAAAAATAAGAAAATTGTAAATTTTTTTAAGAAAATATGTTAGCTACAAAAACAGAAAATTTTATTAAATTAAAATGGCAAAGACTGTTTATTAATTGTTTTTAAATTTATTTAATTTTTAGATCTATCGATTTGATAATAATTATCACAACAAATATAAAAATCAAAGGATGTATTTAATTTTTTTAATGCCTCTAAATCTTTTGCATCTGGGTAAAATCTGAAGCAAGTTTTTTAAATTGTATATACACTTGATAGAGAAAAATTATTTTTTGAATATTATTGTCAAATTTAATAATTTCGTTTTATCAGAAAATTTAAAATTTCTTAATTGCTTAGAAAAGCATAGTTTTATTTGTTCTCAAATTAAAAAAGAGGAGAATATTTTATTAATTGTTTTAATTCCCCCAATTTTTGCTAATTCTCAAGAAGATCTATAGATTTTATTCTATTTATCAATTTACTATTATTTATTTATTAATTGTTATTTATTTAATTTGTTAATGTTTTTTTTTTTTTATTTTTGTAAGTTTTTAAATTTAAAAATTTCAAGTTTTTAATAAATTTAAAATTTCCGGCTATTAACTCGGAAATATGATTCATTATGTTAAAAAAAATATATTAATAAATGTACTAAAACCAAATAAATATTTCAATATCTAAATTCTAATATCTTATTTGAAAGAAGATCTATCGATTTCATTATATATATTATATTACATTATACAAATCGAAGGCTGTGATATTTTTAATGTCTCTAAAGCATTTGCATCTTGGCAAAATCTAAGGCAAAACATTTTTAAATTCTTTTTTAATTTGATTTGGGATCCTCATTTTTTGAATAAAAAATTTTAAAGGGTCTAGCTGGATAAGGTACTGGAAACTGCCCCAGCGATTTTTGAAAAGTAATGATGCAATTCAATGCAGAATGGCAAAAAAAATTTTAGATTTTAGAAAAAAATTTTGCGGCTTAATTTAAAAAAACGTGTTTTTCACGTGCGACTAAACTACTGTATATTTTGTAGCCAATTTTTTTTGTAATCTAAGTTAGCACTAGGGATGTTTGTAAAAAAATAATTAATTATTTTTTAGCCCACATATTTTCTTAAAAAAAAATATGAAACTTTCTAATTTTTTTTTAAGCATGTTCCTTAAATATGTCAATCACCATTTTTTTTAAAACATGTGTTTTTATACGTTCCTTATATGGTGTGAATTTAAATCAAATCGATTTGGTGGAACAATGTTAAAAAAATAAAACGAAAATTCTTTAATGTTTTTTTAAAAAATTTATGAAAAAAAATGCATTTTTTTTCAAAAGATGTCTAAAATCATTGTTAATTTTTATAATATTTATTGGAAGGCATACTTCTTGATTTTATTTTAAAATTTTTGTTAAGTTATTAAATTTATAAAATTTATTTCAAAAATAAATGTATTATTAAATGTGCCGGATTATTTTATAAAATAATTATTATTAGAAAGTATCAATTAATTTAAAAATTACTTATTTAATAAAGATTAAATAAACTTTAAAACTAACTTAACTTATTACTATGCACTGCATAAGGCCTTCGGCAGAAATATTTATATATATATTTAATCATCTTATTTCAAAAATGAATTTAATTTAATTTTATAAATATTTTTAAGTTTTCATATTTAATCATTTTATTTCAAAAATGAATTTAGTATTAATTTTATAAAATAATAATTATTAACAAATATTAAAAATAATAAGAAAAATATATAAAACTGTAATAAAATAAAATATAATTTATACTAATTCGCAAGAATCCATCGAAATTTTTTTTATTTATTGTCTATAAAATAAATAATATAAATTCTTAAAATAAAATATTAAAAAATAAGTTTAATATTACTTTATCGATTTATCGACATCTTAGGAAATAATAATAATAAATAAATAGACCAACTTCTCTAATTCTGACCCATATGCAGATATGATTCAGAGTAAAGTCTGGAGCATTGAGCACTCTCAAAGGGACTTTTGACTTTGCGTGCAACTGAGCATATGAGCGTGATTTCTGTGCATTTGAGCTTTGCCAGGCATAAATGAGTCAAAAAAAAAGGAAAAATCGGGTTCAAGGGGTGCAAGTTTTTTGAGTACAAACTGGGTATGTCCAGTTATCCCTGGTTATATCTGTTTGCAACTGTGTCCATGTCCATATACTTCCATTTGTTGCTGTTGTGGCACACAAAAGCCTGCTGAAATTTCAAGTACTTTTGACACTTTCCCACGCACACGAACACAAATATCCAAAAAGAGTCACAAACACACACACACACACACACACATAGTCTGTTATGTAAAATATACACACGAACCTGGCCAACACAGTCACTGGGACAGTCACTCAACTCTGCCCGAGAGACATGGAGACCCGCTCTAGAGCAGCGCTCCGAACCCTTTGGTTTTGGCATAGTCTTACACAAAGATTTACGTACCAAATGTTGGCATAAAGTGCGCCAAGTGGAATTGCATTTCGCATGAAACTTGAGTATGCTCTTTTGTTAACATGATGATGAGACTTGGGTGCCCCCACTCCCAACAGCTCTCCCTATGGTAGCTGTAACTGCTGTTACGCCTGCTTTTTCACGCCCATGCCCTCGGACATGTACAGTAGGCCAAACAATCTTGGCCCTTTCACGCTTATGGCATTTTTAACAAGGCATTATGTGGCACATATACATATACGCACACACACAGATACACACACACATACACTTTTATGGCTTTAAGTGGCGCATGTGATAGTATTGTAGTTTGATAGCTTAAAGGCATGTTCCAACTCCTTTAAACTTTAACTTTGCTTACACAATCCAAAATGACTTGCAGGATATTTGAATAGAGCAATGAAAGGCAAATTGGAAAAATCCCCTAAGCTCACAAATGAAAAGAAAACAAATGAATCTTTGGCATTGTTAGCATGCCAAGTTGCCTAAGAAGGTTTGGTGTCAAATGGCTGGAACTCGGCTGTTGCCCTGGAGGGGTTAAAGGGGCAGGCATAGAAAAAGTCTATTTACAGCTTTGAGATTTTTGCGGAAGCGGATTTGGAAACTAGAGACAAGGCTTTAAACTTAAAAGAGAACTTAAAATTTTGGTGCTCTATGAATAACCTTAGAAGCCTATATAAGAAACAATAAAAAGTTGAAGTTTTAAAATAATCGAAGCAAATCAGCCATTATTTATTTGTTATCCTACCTTCTTTCTCTGACTTTTCTGAAACTTATTGAAGAACTTGCGGAGCTCGAGGAAGATGGAAAAGTCTTATAAAGTGTCCACACTTCTTTAAGAAGTAATTCTACCGATCCTGTAAATGATAAGTGCTCATCCTACCCGTAATCCCAAAGGGAAACAGTTTTCAGTTCATTCTAAGAATGAAGAATGACTTTACTCAACCTACCTATGGAGGGTTTAGATACTACGAGTTTCATTAGAAGGTTCTACTTAACTCTCCAAATTTATTTGAAAGCGCATCCATAGGCCTTAAAGCTCTAAAATCAAAGCTCTTTCGAACTTTATTCCCTTTCCGAGTCATAATTAGATATGAAAGTTATACCTTAGGTTACTCACTATATTGGACTGTATATAGATTGGTTCTACTCGGTTTTTAGGAGATACAATCCCCTTCGATGTAGATGGTCAAGTGGATCTTCCCGATATTAATGATCATCCTGTAGAAAACTTTTTTGATGGATGAATGAGGGTCTTTAGGAAGTTACTATACAATTTTTACGAATCCCTACTTTTAGATTCAGAGGCCATAAAGCTACCATACGTCTTCGTCAAATATCTTCAGTAAAATATGCCCCAAATTGATATTTGATAGTCCAGCAACCGTCCCCCGCTTTTTTTAAATGCTCAGTGTACAATGGAATCCCAGACAACAATTAATTTGACAACTCTCAACAGTATAGTCAACTCCCATGCAGAATTATCTGATGCAATCTTTGTTCCATAAAAATATACACGCACAACTTCAATTAAAGACGCAGAAGAAATTGAATCAGTAGAACACTTCTTCTGAAGAAGAAGTTGAATCAGTAGAACACTCCTTCTGGGTCCCATGAGGCTCTTAGTAGACTGGAAACTCGTACTAGGTCAAAGTGACTGTATTAACTTCTTCAAGAACAGCTTCAAGCTTAAACATGTTGGGGGGGAGTGTACGCTGAGGAACTAAATATTCGGTAGTCTTTCCGACTTCTGGACCACTGCAGTGTTCTCCAAGCAGAGATCCTTGCCTTTAACGAGGCTTTGATTTGCTTGCGCAACATCGGCCTGGAAACCGGTGTCGGTAAACATATTTTCGGATAGCCAGGCAGCCATAAAGTCACTTCGAGCACTATCCTCCAACTCGATGACAGTCAACAACTGCCGCAAATCTATTCAAAAGATGGCACTGCAGCTTGTTATTAGCCTCATTTGGTTGCCAGGACACCAAAATATTACAGGCAACGAAATAGCAGATGATTTGGCCAGACAGGGCACGACCTCCACCCTTCTACCGGATAAGAAGGATATTCGTATGCCTCATAGCTCTCACGTACAGGGACCACAGTGCTATAACAGATCCCATTGCACAATCAGTCTCCAAATACGTATGCCTTAAAATTTTCCAAAAAAGATCCATCAGGCTCTGCGGACTCAAACGGTCGCAGTGCTCGGCAATTGTCAGAGCGATCACTGGGCACTGGCATAGTCGGAACACATGCGACCAGAATGAATGTTTCGAGCCATGACTCTTGCAGAAGCATGCAAAGACGAAGAAGAGTTTGGAACCAGTAGAACACTTCTTCTGTTCCTGTGAGGCTCTTACTAGACGTAAGAAGAAGCAAATTACTTCCTTCATAGCATAGCTGAGCTAGCATCCATATGTCCGAGGTAGATTGCTAGCTGCATCGTGGCAACGGGATGAGAATCCTTATAGCGGGACATCTCAGGCGAAGCGCTATAGAGAGATCTGCAGTAACATAACAGCCCGGTTTCGGCCTAAATGAGCTGGCTTTTCCAAGCCCTTACCTAACCTAACCTAACTCCTTACTTCAATCAACAGTTTCACGATTTTTCATTTCTTTTCATGTCATATATAATCTTTTTTTAAAAATAAATAAAATAAAAGTCACCGTAGCTTCTCCGGCACCTCATTCAAACTTCCGAACTACATACTTAAACCATCTTCGTCTTTCTCAGCAAAAGGCTGCAGTAACGGAGTCAAAATATCTCTGATTTTTACCGTGGTCAAATCTTCGAATATTTCGATGCATTGCTTTAACTCGGTGACTTGTAACAGCTCCTTCCGGCGCGCTATGAACAGGCCAGCAGCAAAGAGCGGTAATATTTCCAGACTCTCAAATCCAATAATCATATCCCATAGAATGAGCAACTGTGGTGATGTTATAAAACCGGAAAATGCATAAACCAACCAATCAAAAACTATATGCAAAGGATTCAGAGACTTTTGCCGAAAGTGTTCGCTTAGTTGTGCATCTAGCCGTTCCAATAGATTCTCAAACAGCACACAAAGCGCTGCAATGCCTTGAGGATGCGACTCGATCGTGGTCAGCCGATAAAGATGTTTGGTATACACGGAGCGTAGGATGAAATACGCATCAGCAATATTCTCAGTGATGAAACAAAATGGAGCTACATAAAAGCTGATGCCAGCAAAGGGCACAATGCCCATGGGTGGACTGCTTAGAAAATCCGCAATACGGCTGCAGGGCAAAGAACGGTCGGTCTCGGCTATTAACTGGATCACCTGCTCGTCATGTGCCAGGCAGAGCAGCAACTGATGCATCTGTGATTCGAATACAAAGTATTCACTGGCAACAGCTGCATTGTCACGCACATCCTGCATCATCAGATTATCCAAGGCTGACGTGTTGTTGGCTATGTGATGCCGCAAATGCCACAAATACTGACGCCTCCTTTCCGAAAGCTTTGTGTGAATTTCTAGTGCATGCATCCATAAAGCTGGACGCCATGTTGCATCAGTGTGTCCACTACGAAGCACTCTCAATATAAGTTGTCTGGGTCCACCCTGTCTTATCAAACCCTCAACGTAAGCGTTCTTTGGCCGCTTTTCTATAATGCTTTCGGCAAAGTGTGTCAACAGCTCCTCGGCCTGCGCATTTTTCAAATCCAGATGTCCCAAAAAATGTTCCGATGTTTGTTGCCAGGCTGGTAAGATGGCTTCATTTTCTTTTGCCAGCAAAACTTTTAACAAATCTTTTGTACAATAGATAGGAGTATATAGCTGCAGGGAGTTCGCAATAATCTCAAAGTTATCCCAGCATGATCTTATAAGCTTGGATTCGTTTGGCTGACGCTTTTGCCCAGTCGGCTCTATGGAACGCTCATTGCATATCTTCAGTAGCTCATTGGTAAGAGTCTTAAACCAGTTTTTACGCAGTGCTCCTATGAACTGCTCAGTAAGAGCCAAAGACCTTGTCGTACCTCGTGCAATCATTCTGTGGAGAAAGATAATTAAATTGAAACTAGGTGACTTTAAATTTTTGTTGGTTGTATTGTGACCAAATTAGTTTGACATAAAATTAAAAGATGTATTAAACAAAAAAACAAAAGTATGGACGGCTTTGTGGGAATCTCTAAATTGTGAAATACCTTTGCAGTATTTTTGTGGTATTAATCGACGTTTTTTAGGGTAGAATCAGTTTTTGTCCAAATTAACTCTTGGACTGCATTACCAAGAATACTAAGGATTTGTTTTCATCTATTACTGCTTTACTACACAAGTTCTTTCCAAGTTCCATAATTCACTTTCCAATAGCATTTCAATGAATAATTCGTTAGCTTATACTCAAAGTACTACATAAATTTTATATTCTTGTAATTTGCTATAATTTGTTTGTTTAACAACCGAAGCGAGTTTTTTTGCAGCCCACAGTTTTCAAGTCCTGGAAACGCCCCACACAGCACTCGCTCTACGACTATATCTAGGGCTCCATCTAACTCGTTGTTTACTCAACTAAATTGAATTTTTTCAATTGACTCGGAATTGCGTCTGTCAAGAGGGAAATAACTCAAAACTGTCAGACAAACAAATAGCATAGAAATATGGGCGTAGTTAGGGGGCGGCATTGGAATTGCAAACTTGATTAATTAGAAGATGAACTAATTGAATTAGAATAACTTAAATTGAGTAAACAGACAGAGTACACAAACTACAAGCATATGTAGAACCACGTTAATGCTATTATTGACGAATTAAAATAAAAGAAAATTGGTTGGGTTGTAGTCGGAGCAGAACGAATTTTAAGTACTCTTTACAGAAGTACGAGGAAGATCCGTAGTTCAGTTCATATGAAAGTGAAGAAGCTTGGAATTTCGTGTATGATTTTATCTCGCTCAGACGGATGAAAACTCAATGTCCCATACTCCTCCATTCTTTGTTCTGTTGGACTCTCCTTACGGATATCCTAGAGAGATTTTTGTTCGCCATTCTGAATAGGCTGAATAGTCCCTTCATCAATATGTTAACAGATTGGAGTATTGTAGGTCTGGTTCACCGAAAAAAGTACCAACTTGGATCTTCGTCTATTGCGACAAGGGAGACCCTTGTCCAGTTTATGGGGAAAAGCAACAGCTTGAATTTTGGAAAGACTTGGGTCTGTATCTAGGTAAGATGGCTTAGAACACAATATCCGATCGCCATTCTGCCTTTCTCCTGGCTATCCCAGCCAATATTTCAGTGATGTCAGATCATCATCTTTCTATCCTAGTTTGGGATGCACATAAGTCCACTGGCCAAGACGATTGGGTGCTCCCACGGAGTCAACTTACTTTTGTTGCCCTTAATATGACTCTAAATTATTGATAAGATTTCACGTATTCCCTAGCAGCTCAAAGAGTTTATCTCTTCTTTAGGTTCGAAAGAGGGAATAAACTCTGTCTCAGTTGTCGCTTCAAAATATACCATATCCTTTGGCAGAGTATAAATACTTTGAAAAATCCAATTTGAAATGGCAAATAGCAAATACTGTCGGAAACATGCAGCACATATAGAGACACTCCACAGCCATTGGAAATTCATTAGGAGCATAAAAACTTATTGAACTGCACCAAGATGTGGCATAGACAGCGCGGCAGTTACGGCAGAAACTTGCATGCAAATTATTTAAATGCTAGGGAGTAAAAAGCAAAAGCTTGCCCCAACGACCATTTTGAGAGTTGAACTTGATGGAGTTGGTGGGAAACTAGTTGGGGTTACGCGGTGGCTTATGGAGCTCCTACTTTAGTAGTTTCCTGACGCTTAAAAGCCGCCACAGTAACTCATGCGTTTGGCGCACTCAACTGGAGGCAGTTGCTGCCATGTGGCATACACGTATCCAGCGAAACGTGCACTTGCCACAAAGCAACAACTGCACCAGGGAGAACCACTACAATGGTATCAGCATCTGTGTGTTCCAGAGTGTGCGTGATGGAAAAGTTGCTGCTGGCGCGTGATTCCAATCGAGTTATTACAGAAATTAATCATGTTGAACATGTAGGGGAATTATGCAATACGTTTGTGTGTATTTTGTACATATGTAAGCTTATGGTATATGTGTGTGTACCATATCATTTGTATCTCTGGAATACATATTCGCAATGCAGCATATAACCATGCATATCCTTGGAGTAGTGCTGCATGGTTGCGAATCTCTGTTGTTTTAAAAATCTGGATTTGTTGCTGGATGAGTACCTTATGAGCATCGGATGTCGTTCCCGCAAGCAAATCGAATCTTAAGGTCAGTTGCGTTTATGATGCAGCAATTTGTGGCAACGATAACGAACTTTTTTTTTTCTCTAAGCAAAAACCTACAAGAAAAGTCAGTCCTCCCAAGTCTATGTATAAGTTGTGCTTTAACGTAGCCGAGGAATTCTTTATGACGCACAATCCCAACCTCTTAGTGGCTTCCCGGAGGCTCTATGAGGCTCTTGAGTGTCTATGCACAATTTAGCTGCCAAGAATATTAGTAGTAGTAGTAGCGTATCCTAGACCTAGATCCCGATTCTCTTCGTGAGAGCTGATACTAGCGACAACGAGGATTTTAAACGGGTAAGCCCATAAATCCCAAAACATCGAAACAGTTTCCAGAAAGCTGAAATCGTTTAATATAATTCCCGGAAATGACAATTTGTCGCAGTTTTTCCGGAGGGGAAAGATTCGAAGCAAAACACCCCTTTAAAAGGGAACGAGCTGATTATCTATAATGACGGTTCGAAGATGGATGAAGTCACAGGTGCAGGCATCTTCTCTGAAGAGCTTTTGACAAAGCTTTCATTGCGCCTACCCGACAGGTGTAGCGTCTGCCAAGCTAAGATATACGCAGCCTGCCAAGCGGCTAGACTTATTGATATCTTGGACGGAAGTCCAAGAAACGTTGTAACCCTTGCCATAAGTCAGATTGTGATCAAAGCGATGTCATCGCATACCATGGAGTACTCTGATCAGTAACACGCCGCAAGCGCCCAACCGTATTCATCACAACTCAATCAGCCTCTGCTGGGAACCGGAACACTCAGGTATCCCTAGTTATAAAATGTTTTTATAACATGAACAGCTCAGCACTGGCAGCTAACCTTGCGGCTACGGACACACAAAGATCATTACCGTATCGCAGAGCAGGGATACAGACCGAACTCTGGTGGAAAGGGAATCGGACGCGGTGTCTGGCTGTCGCAACTCCCGAGCACTCTGGCCAAAGCGAACATTTGAATTCCTGCACTTCCATAAAAATTGGACTAGGATGGTGGTTGGAGTTGTAACGGGGCCATTGGCCGTATGGCTGAAAGGCTGCACGTCCCCATCACGAATTCTGCCGCAGATGCGGAGACGAGGAGGAGACGGAAACCATCCAAAACCAGCTATGCGAATTCCTTTCCTCCTTCTCTCACAATTAGGCACCACAATGAAACTCCATGGTCTTTGGGTGATCTAAGTTCACTAACTGAGCAGTCTTAAGTTGGCAACTGGGGCTTCGAAGTTTTCAACGAGAGCCACATATACTGCCAACCAAATCGCCTGCTCCATGTAGCGCCAGCTCTTGGAAGACTCCGTCTGAAGATGCGTATTTAATGAATGTTTCGAATGCAGTTAAGCGCTATGAAATGCTAAAATGCATTGACCATTTAATCACTACGTACAATGTTGGGAAAGGAACAAAATCGGAAATTCAAAACATGAAAACTTTTATATTCATTTATCCCAAGCCAAAACTAGTTCCATATTGTTCCAATTGCTACTTAAATTGTTTTTGAGAACTCTCCATTAAATCAGGGTCACTCTTAATGCATCTTCTATATTCAAAGTCGCTCTATCGGCTCAGTTATCTTAAACACTCTTGCTTTAAGCCAAATCCATCGAATTTGCTTAAGCTGCATCCACTTTAAGTGCTAACCCATGTCTAGTGCCCAGCCCAGCTCAATGGTATCTCATAATTTACATAGATTTATCATCCCGTCTAGTTGGAACACTCATATTGATGGATGCTACTTCAATGTCACCCTCATAAGAGCAACAACGAAATTATGTCAAGGTGTCAATGTGCGCGTTGTCTGTGTCCTTAGTCTGTCTTTTGTGAATGACGTGTTGCTTGGTTCTGGTGGTCTGGCCCGGCCCAGGCTCAGGCTCGGTCTCGAACAGGACACGTACATTCAATTAAACGCCCTTGAGTGACCATGGCACAGGCATTGGGCTAACGCCTTGTTGTTGTTTTTGTTGGCAGTGTCCGAGAGAGACCAAGAGCAATAAGCCCAAGTTAAATAACAAGCCTTATAACGCATACGCAGTGTGTGCATTGTGCGAACCGAAAGTGCTGCCAAAGTGCAGACATAAACGTTGTCCTTATGCAATAGGGAAGCGGATGTGGGTTTGTTGCATATACGTGTGTGAGGATGTGTTAGTGTGTGTATGCATCAGTATGCACAGTTGTACGAGGTTAGTTTGACAAGTCATTCAGAAAATTCTCGACGGTAAAAATTTGGTTTAATAAAAGAAGTCAAGAAGGACCCTTTGGAAATGATATTATTTGGAAAGTACAAAAATATTCAAAAAACTAAGGTTTTAAATTATGGAGCTGAATATTAGAATACTTTTATAAGTGTCTCAAATTAGGCTGATTAATACCTTTGATACAATTGAGCCTCACTTTTACAATAAAATATCTTTATTTACAAACAAATTCTTTTAAAAATTAATATCTTTTATCCACTAAGGACTATCCAGTGACTTCTCCAGGGCTCAACCGGTCAAAAAAAACGAACTTTTCAAACTACCCTCGCGTTCAATCGTTTGACAGAGCCCGGACAACAGTAAACAAGCATGCAACAAAAGAGAGAGCGAGAGAGTGGAAGAGCGAGTTACTCTAAGTGTGTGCGTATGCATAAAGTATACTCGTACACATACATATGCAGACTGCCAGCAGATGCTTTTTGAGTGTGGGAAGAACACACACACTATATAGTGGGTCCAGATAATACGTATACGTGTGTTTTTGTGCATGTATGTTATAGTATATGTTGCATGCTTTCGGGCGATGATTTCCGCAACTGCCAAGCTCTTGTCTTTTGATCTTTGTGGAGCGTGGAGCACCCGTTGCTCCACGCCAAACTCAATTTCAATTAAAATTTAAATATTTATGCAGCAAAAGTAAAACCAAAAGAAACAACAACAACAATTGTTGAGCAACATATGAAACAGTAACTACATAGTTCCTCGACATGGTCGGTTAGATGCCCAGAATTGGCAAAAAATTAAGAAGAGTTGGTATTCCTTTATGAAGCAAACCGACATTAAAAATTGGAATTTGTTGGTAGCACTTTCCCAAAAAAAAAGTTAACAAATGTTTTGTATCGCAATGTTGGGAGTAATGGCTGTATTTAAGGGAAGAGGTTTGGAGTTAGAAAGTCATTCGATTTTGTTGTTTTTTAGGATCACAGGACGACAGCCAGTTTAGACAGATTTAGTTTATATAGGTAGGCAGGTTAAGGCGGCAGTGGGAACTTCGCGTCTCAACTGACTTACGCCAAGAACAGGCCCTTTGTGATACCGATAATGGGAGTAAGTGGTATGAATAGACAGCGAAAAATCTAGGGAAATAGGAAAAGTGGAAAGTGCAAGATCATGCTTAACACGGGATTTGAAATCACAACCTCTGGGATGATTGCCTAGTGCAGTATCGCTAGGCTATCCGAACGCTTTAGTTAATATAAACTAGTTGCTTTTTTTTTTTATAGGATCATATGGCGTCACTAGATAGTTTTAGTTTATATAAGTACTAGTTGTCCCGACAGAAGCTTTCCTACACAAACGTTGACTGCAATAGGGTTTTTTAATAATCAATTATTTTTTCAAAGATCATTTAAGAAAGTCGATTATTATGATAAGCAGCCAATCTACAGTTGAGACATTAATGGGATCTTTTTTTTCTTAGAATGGCTTATGTACATTTATGCTTCTTTATTTTTTGTACAACGTGCTCATTTGTAGAATAGTCCGAAGAAACATATCTAACAATCTCTAAGTCTATTTTTTGTGGCTGGAACGCAAAAGCAAATTTTTTTATATTCATGACTTCATGTCCTCTCCTAATGGTCTCTCACTCTTATGAAAATAATAAAAAGACCTTTAAGCCTATATTTTTTTTGTAGCTGGGACACGCAAACACAGTCTTGTTTTAATTCATGAGTTTCTCTCCTCTAGATGGTGCCAGAATCAAAAAGTGCTAAAATCAATAGTATGGTGTGCTTCAGTAGAGAATCGCGGCGTCTTAATTCTCAGCTGACTCCAGGGAGCTTCAGCTTTGAGTCTATCAAGTAATTTATTTATCTTGGGTCCGCGGTAATAAACACCAATAATGTCAGACTGGAGATCAAGCGAAGAATAACTCAGAAGGCGAATGAATAGTACAGCCAAAAAGACAAAACTGATACTCTATTGGACACTCATCCTTCGAGTCCTACTTATATAGCACCGAGGCCGTGACGGTAACATCAGTCAAGATGACAGCTGCTCTTGAGGTGTTCGACAGAAAGAATCTTTCCTGATAGGTCTTCGAGTTCAGGTTACGTTGGTTATAAATATCATTCCCGATGGAACGGCGTACTGAATATTCTATACGGCAATAATGATGTAGCGAAGCGAAAAAGCCTGCAGTCTACTTCGCTGGTAGGGTCATATGGTTCGTATGGCCTCCATAAATTGCATGACGCTGATTTTCGTCAATATAGACCCTCCCTCCCCCTCGGTGTACAGTAATGAAATATTTTGTGTCCCGTGACGCTTTACCCCCTGAAGCATCACGTAGGCTATGAATGATCCCTATGAATGCGGAAGCTAAAGCTCTTAAGGTATTCGATGCGGTAGTTGGCGGTTACCAGAGAGGGGAAACACTACGGCTACGTTGGAAAGATCAAGTGGCCGAAGCTCTGTCAGCCCTTGGTCTCAACTGGCGAAGGCGCACTCAATGCAGCAGTGTCTGGAGGATAAATGCTGCGCCAAGGCTAATACATGTTAGGGCTGTAAGAAGAAGAGGACGCCGTGTTCACTATGTCATATAGCCTATAACCAGCTGCCGATCAAGTGGTATCCAACGATACTATACTTGTGAAATTATGATGAGCGGCCTAGAAGTTAAAAGCGAACAGATGAACACATTCAAACCTTCCTTATAAAGAAGAGGGATTTCCATACCATGACTTTACATAACCTATGATTCCAGCGATGCCTTATTTGTCAACTTTTGATGAGAGACGTAGAAGTTGACAGCGAACAGATGAACATATTTATACCTCCTTTATAAAGAAAAGAAGCCTATAACTATAAAAGCGAACAGATGAACATATTTAAACCCTCCTCCAGAGTCAAAACCGATTTAAACAAATGTTTTTTTAACTAAAACGGTTGATTTATACTTTTATCTCTCTCACTCTCTTATAAATAAAACCAATTGTATTTGTAGCATTTGCTAAAGCTCATAAGTATTTAAGCACTTTTATGTATAGCTATGGAATCTGAAAGATTTTTTTAAGTATTACTCCCAACTAAAAGCAACCAAATTCATTTATTTAATTACAAATTATTATGCCAAAAACAAAACTTTTATTCTGCCAACAGCATAAACTTTAAATAATAAAAACTTTATAGACAGTATTTAAGCTCATATCAAATCCTAACTCAAACAACTTCTCTTATCTCCTTCAGAATGTTAAAAATAATTAAAGCATTAAGTTTTATGCTTCATATACTCGTATGTTGGTATATACTTACCTACATATAAGTGTACTAAAATTCCAACCACAGACACCTTAAAATGCTTTGCCTTAATTACTACAGGCATCCTACCTAGGATGCTACCGAACAGCAGAAGGCGGCTCCTTTTTCAGTCTACCGAACACATTTTTCAGCACTTAAGTGGCCTTTAACACCTGCTCTGGTTGCTGTTGCAACAGTTCGTCGCACTTGTCTTGCTTTTGTCGTTTTTGTTGCAAATGTTTGTTGCATCAACTAAGTGGATAGTAAAGCTGGTTGCCACTACGTGACCATAAATAAAATTGACAAATGCGTTGGGTGGCAAATTTGGGGCTTATATTAAATTTTCACGATAAAATGTAATTTTTTTTTCTATAAAATTATTGAGAATTTTTATATTGATGCCATTTCGTTGACAGCCCGCAGACAGGATTCCATCGTGGGTAACTCAATTAGCTGAAATGAAGAAATGACTCGAAAAAATGCAAATCACATAAAAGACATTGAGTGGCATCGGCATCGTTTCTGGTAAGATTTTTCATAATGATTGCATAATCAGTTCCGCGGAATATTTCCAATGCCCGGCAGACACAAATTTTGATTTCATTGGGCACTTGATTAGCATTTGTCTACCAATATTCCAATATGCTAATAAGTATTCAAAATGATCAGCGTCGAGGCATTGTTATAATTGAACGAGCTTAAACGTAGCCGGCGGCGTCAACTTGGTAACTCTGTCAAGGATTAACATGCAAATGGATTTCCGTGGGAGTGGTGCATATAATATTCATGATATTAAAAGTAATTGTTAGATAGGCTGAGGAAAATATGCTAAAATGAATCTAAATATAGGGAAAATATAAAATATATATATGACCAACACAAGCTAGAAATAGTATTGGTAAATAATCAAAACCAAAAATATCGATAAATCGATTTTCTTTTACTCTACGAGGTATGTTCAAAAAGTATCGCAAATTTTTGAATTTTCGCGGGTTACGTATATTCGAATTTCAATATTTTTGTGGCGTTATGTTGGTACTCATGTCTCTCACTTATGCCGACAAGCTCGGCCATTTTGAATGTTCACTTAATTGTTGACAGCTGCTTTGCTTGCACGTGTTTTGGCTCGTCTTCGATTTTTACCTATTCAAAAAAATGGATGAAAGAACCTGTATCAAATTTTGTGTGAAAATCGAAATTAAGTGCGCGAATGCATTCCGAATATTGACTGTGGCATACGGAGAAGCTACCTTGGACCGAAGCAACGTTTATCGGTGGTACAAAATGTTCTCAGAAGGCCGAGAAGATGTGAAGGATGAAAAGCGTGCCGGACGCCCGAGCACTTCAACAACAGAAGAAAAAATTTATGAAGTGAAGAAAATGGTATTGGCCAATCGTCAAATCACCGTTAGAGCAATTGCTGAGGACCTAGACAGTTTTTATCAATGATTTGGGCATGAGACGGGTCGCTGCGAAATTCGTACCAAAATTGCTCAATTTCATGCAAAAACAGCATCGCATGAACATTGCTAATGAGATGTTGGACTCTGTCCGCGACGACCCAAATTTGCTCCAGAGGGTCATAACTGGAGACGAATCGTGGGTGTATGGTTATGACGTGGAAACCAAAGCTTAATCATCTCAATGGAAGCTGCCGCACCACCAAGACCAAAAAAAGGGCGCCAAGTTCGGTGGAATTTGAAAGTTTTTCTTACAGTTTTCTTCGATTGCCGGTGCGTGGTGCTTCATGAGTTCTTGCCACAGGGTAGAAGGGTCAATAAGGAATATTACCTGCAAGTTATGCGCAATTTGCGCGAAGCAATCCGCCAGAAACGCCCGGATTTGTGGAAGAACAAAAATTGGCTTTTGCACCACGATAACGCCCCTGCTCACACATCGTTGCTTGTGCGCGACTTTTTGGCCAAAAACAACACACTATTGATGCCGCAGCCACCGTTTTCCCCAGATCTGGCCCCCTGTGACTTTTTCTTGTTCCCTAAACTGAAGAGGCCCAAGAAAGGACGACGCTACGCTACGATTGACGAGATAAAGACGGCATCGACGAAGGAGCTCAACAAGATAAAAAAATGATTTTTTGAAGTGCTTCGAAGATTGGAAAAACCGTTGGCACAAGTGTATAATATCTCATGGAGATTACTTTGAAGGGCACCAAACAGATATTCATGAATAAATAAACAATTTTTGAAAAAACACAAAATTCGCGGTACTTTTTGAACACAACCCGTATACCATATGATACATAAGGCATATTAAAATTTACGTCATTTTTTAATAAATACAAAAAAAAAGGCAAAAGCTTAGTTTTATTTCTCGCTAGCAACTTGGATATCGTCTTAGAATTAATTTTTTTAAAATTGTATTTTGTTGTTTCCATGACTTATAACGAATATCCTTTTAACTGTTCCACTTAAATTTATTCAAATATAAAAGGAGCCCTAACTAAAATTACTCCACTTCAGCTTGCACATTTAATTATATCTCCCCTTAAAAATTCTGCAATCTGACTTATATATAGACATGTCCTTTTGTGCTTAATGCGCATTATTTGATTTCCGCTCTTTTAAGAAACATATCGTCTAAATTAAATTATGTTTATTATTTGTTTCAGATTCATTTCACATTTGCATACAGCAACATTTTTGCTTGCCTTTTGAGTGTAAATTTGCAGGCAAATGTCAGAGGGAAATCATAATTTACAGTCTCATAAGCGCCCCCAACAAGCACGTAAATCAAGGCAGGATCGCGTTTTCAGGACTTCTTTTTGAGTTACTTAAAACAAACACTTGCCACAGGACACACACAACAACACAAACAACAACTTGCTGCATATTGTGGCACGGTTTATTCAGAGCTATTCACTGCCACATAACGTTTCAAATAAATCTAATAAGGCCGCATAATTTGCATAATTTTCGTATTTAATAGACGTAGCGCAGCAATTGAAGCCTGAAAGCGTTTCCAGTAAACAGAAGCCGCCATTGCGCCACATTCATGAGGCAGGTAATCGTCAGATGGCTTTGTTCCTGTTCCCAACCAGGGTACAGCCGCAGTAGCTACAGCAGCAAAAGGTGCTTGTTGTTGTTGTTGTGGCTGCTACTGTTGTCGTATGTACAGGCAGCATAAAACACTCAAAGGATATGCTGACAATGAAGCTTAACTCACACACATACACACAAACAAGTGGAGAAACCAGAGAGGCAAAGAGCGGCACAACAGCTAAAGCAAAAGCTGCAACGGCGACAGCGCACAGTGGGACAAATTGGAAATAAATTGGTGACAAGAAATTCACACTTACTTTTTAAATTCAATAATTTTGAAGAAGTAGGTTTTATTTGGTTTTGAGATATAGAATAGAAGAGATATAGAATAGAAGAAGTAGAACAAAGTTCTTCTTTCTTCAAGTCCTTCAACCCCGGTTGGGGCATAGGGCAGCGACAAATTTCCTCCATCCTTCCCGATCTGAGGCCAGATACTTCAACTATGGCCACGTTTTATGCTGTGTTGCTGCTTCGGCCAGTACTGTTGATTTCCAAGTAGTTCTTGGTCTACCAACTCGCCGTGTACCTTGAGGATTCCATTCGAAGGACTGTCTCCTCAACGTATTGCCAATCCAGCGCCACTTCCGCTGTCTAATTTCGACCTCCAAAAGCTTTTGACCCGTTATGCACCACAATTCTTGATTCGATATAATCTGCGGCCATCGGATCTTAAGAATGTATCGAAGCGGTTTACAAATGCCTATAAACTTCTCGTGATGTAGGTGGAGACTTTCCATGTTTCACAGGCATACAGCAGTATAGATTTGAAAAGAAAGTTAGCAAAATATTATAATTAAGTTTTTTTCCAAGATCCTACTTTTTTTTACTTATTCTTTTTATTTCCTTGGCGTCAGTCTGACTATTTTGGAATTCGGAGTAGTCATAACATAAAATTTATACAAAAAAAAAATGTTGTTAGCCTTTAGGAGCAAAATGGGCTGTGGGATTTGTTTCTTTATAAGGCAGTCACCTCATGAAACGCCCGGAAAAGATTTAATTAATTAATTTTTAGTTTTTTGTTCTTGATAAAATTTACGATTTTTTGCAATAAAACTGTTGCATACGTACGAAAAATTTTTAAAAATTTGTAGTTCCTAAAGAATGGTTCTTCATAATCAACAAAATAAAATTTATTTGTTTTATTTTTCAAACGGTTAAAAACTGTTTAGTCTCAGAAACGAGGTTTTAGGAAAAGGTTTTTGTAAAATACAAATGACTAACAACATCCCAGCCACTCTATCCACTACTTCTTTAGAAATATTCCGGACTTCCATCTTAAATTTTACAAGCTCTTTCTCGGATAGATTTTCTATAAACTAATTACACAAAAAAATATATATTTTTTGGTGTTTTTATGAGGAGACTCCCTAAATATACCTATAACTAATTCAATGGTCAATTGATGAATACAATTTTTTAAAATAGAATTTTGTCATTAACGAAATGTTACAAAATTGGCTATATTAAAGAAAAAACACTTAAATAAAGTAGCAAAAATCACGGCTAAAACAATAATTTTTTTATTTAGACTAAAATATTTTATTTTACTTATTCATGAGTTGGCAGCACCAAGAGACTTCTGCTAAAAATCAGAACACGATTAAAAAAAAATTTGTTTTTATACCCTGTACCGTATGGTACCAAGGGTATATTAAGTTTGTGCAAGCCGAAAATGTATGTAACATATAGAAGGAGACGTCGGAGACACCCCAAAGTTACCTAAAATATGATCAGGGTGAAAAGAGAAGTCGATATACCCATGTCCGTCTGTCCGTCTGTCCGTCCGTGTGAACGCCTAGATCTCAGAGATGGTAAGAGCTAGAGTTACCAAACTTTCACATTAGATCCCATATTATTCCATAGGAGGCAAGTTTATTTTATTTTTTTGATATCGGGGATAAATTATATAGCTCCCATGGGGGTGTTTGAGACGACCTCGACAAAAAAAAAGGGTTTTAGATGAATAATTCGTTTGTTTATGAAGATATCGTAACCAAATTTGGTATTCCAAATTTTTTTATAGTTACCAATCACTGTACCAAATTTGATCGAAATCGGTTGACTATATCATATAGCTCCCATAGGACCGATCGGCCAAAATAACTTTTTTAAAGAAAAATTCGCTATATTTCGTTTTTTAATAAAGATATCGTAACCAGATTTGGCGTTTGAAAATTTTTTAGGCCATTTAAGCAATGTGCCAAATTTGAACAAAATCGGTTGACTATATCATATAGCTCCCATAGGTCCGATCTTCCAAAAAATCGATTTTTAAACAAAATTTGTTGTGTTTCGTTTGTTTGTTAAGATATTGGGACCAAATTTGACATTCGTGAGTATTTTATAGTTCCTAAGCACTGTACCAAATTTAATCCAAATCGTTTGACTAGATCATATAGCTCCCATAGGACCAATCGGTCCCAAAACACGTTTTTTATACAAAATTCGATGTGTTTTGTTTGTTTGTGAGGATATTTGAAATAAATTTGGCATTCATATCTTTTTTAAGGTATTTAAGCACTGTGTCAAATTTTATTGAAATCGGTTGACTATATCATATCAGCTCCCATAGAAACGATCGGTCAAAAAAAAAATTTTGCTTAAAAATTCTTCTGTTTTTGGTTTTTTGTGAAGAAATCGGACTTTATTACAAGCTAATGGTACAGGGTATCCTAAAGTCGTCCGCGCCCGACTTTACGTCCGCCATTTTTCTTAATTGGTTTTCTCCTGAAAAAAATTATCATTACAAAACCATTTTTAGGTATGTATGCGATCCACTTCTTGCGTGTCAACTTTATTTAAAATTTATTTATTGGTGTTACTTCTATAAACGCTTTCCAACACTATGCTGTCGCTTAGCAACTTGTGTAAAACAATCTAAGTCTTAGCAGGCTTGTAAAATACTTCAAAGTACAAATTTTATTTAAAATACTTCAGTCACTTCTGATTTTTCATTTTATTAGTTTCATTCCAAAATTTCACAGTGCAATTAAAATAAAATAAATTTTTAAGGCCTTAAATATTTGAAACTATTTACATTCGAAGAAATTATTATTTCTTTCGCGATATACTGTGGTGCGATTAGAATTTATGTGCAAATTGTTGACGCTAGTAAGTAGTATAAGAATTTCTGGAAAATATGATTCGGAACTCACAAGCTGATCATAACTTTGCAGATATTTGAGAGTTATTTCAAATAGTGCCCTGGTTCGTTTTCTTTTTTTTTGTATGATGGCCGTGTATGCTGACAAGCTCCTTATGTTTGGTTAGGTGTTGATGTAGCTCTTATTCTACTTTTGGATGTCAGACTCTCGAACTGAAATTAGTGATGGAATTGCGTCGTTTTGGGCTCTGAACTTGTTAGCTCGTTTAATGCGAGCCGGATTGACTTATACCGATATGGAACATCTCAACCTGAATTACTAGCATTTTGGAATACCTACATGTACGAAAAAAAGGATGCCAGCCCTGGAGTCTACACAACGGAGAATAAAAATGATGTACCCCTCGGAGCTATGGTACTTGTCTAAAGCGCCCAAGTGTCTCAGTTTGTTGCCTCAAATAATGCGATCTCTATACTAGGAGGGTGCCAGAATCTTTGCTCAAAATTTCAAGATAACCGCTCCATCCGATGCCGCTTCAAGTGCGTAGGTTGCCTAGACCTTGCCTTACGCCGACAGTTACCTTGGGGATGACGTCGAGATGTTCCCTCTTTTTAAGAAGCATTCGGTCAGTGTCTTTTGGATAGTAGTGCTCATGAGAAAAGATTTTCTTATGAAAATAGTGTCATTTGGTAAGTATTTCTTAAATATTTGTAGCGTTTAGTACGCTGAACGAATATTCTATAAGTTATTGACTGGTAACATGTAGGAATTCTTCATCTTTTTAGATCTTTTTCGACATGCGTTTATGTTGATGAGCGCTACGGTCTAAAAGGCACTGAACGAATACTTCTTATGGAAAGTGCGCAACTCGACATTAGCCTCGAGACAATTGTTGTACCAGTCAATATCCAGCCAACGAAGGCTCTTAATGTGGCAATAGATGATAATTCCTCTAAATTTATATCATTACTATTAAAGTAATCTAGTGAAATATTTTATCAAATATTATATGATAAAATTTTCTTTTTATTATTTTTTAAATATATGTCATCAATATATATAAAAGAAACTTATGTTTTACGTGTTACGGGTGTTCACATGTACGCGTTGATGAATTTCAACTGATTTTTGCGTGTGTTAGAAGTTGTCAATACGGAGGTTTTAAACCTATTTTGATGTGTTTGTATGCATTAGTTCATGAGATATACGTATATTTTTGTGAATATCGGTGCTATGTATTTATATAAAATCTGGTTACACCCTGTACCGTATGGTACTAAGGGTATATTAAGTTTGTGCACGAAATGTATGTATGATACCCCAAAGTTACCTAAAATATGATCAGGGTGAATAAGAAGTCGATATACCCATGTCTGTCTGTCCGTCCGTCCATTTGAACGCCTAGATCTCAGAGATGGTAAGAGCTAGAGTAACCAAACTTTCACATTAGATCCCATATTATTCCATAGGAGATAAGTTTATTTTATTTGTTGATATCGGGGATAAATTATGTAGCTCCAATATGGTGTTGAGACGACCTCGACAAAAAAAGATTTTAGATGGATAATTCGTTTGTTCATGAAGATATCATAACCACATTTGGTATTTAAAAGTTATTTATGGTTCCCAAATACTGTACCAAATTTGAACAAAATCGGTTTCGTTGTTAAGATATTTGGACCAAATTTGATATTCGTGAGGTCCTAACATGTCGTTTTAATCATTGACTAACAGTGAATGGCGCATTCTGTGCAACGTATCGAGAGGCATGGCAAAAATTGAATTTGTTGGAAAAAGATTTGCACTGGGATCAAACTTTAGCAAATGCTACAATAATATTACTGCTCATCCATATCAACTACGTGTTCTATTTGCGATAATTTTGGCAACATTTTTTCCATCAAATCCACCTGAATTGTAGATAAAATATCAAGATTATTTATCAGAAGATATTTTGTTTCGAGTACGTCAAGCAAAACGTAATGCAATGATGGAATTTACGCCGGAAGTTTACAATGAAGCTTTAATTCATATTGGGGATCTATGCTTGGAGATGGCTAATAAGCCATTAGGACAATTGTGAATACGGTCTCCTAATCGATCAATGTCATTATGTATTTCAGTTGAACAAAATGCAACGAATCAAATTAATTATCAATCTAATCGTACTATCCAGGAACGTTGAAGATCGCAACGAACGTAAAAGAATTCGGTTAAGACAGACCCGTGAAGCGCGTCATTCGACTATTAATGGGGCTAGATTGAATCGAGCTGCAAACTAATCTAAAAATCATATATTTTTCCAGTTAAGATAACTTATCTTACGATGTTTATTCACTTTAAGAGCATTCTCAATGTTTGGGCAGGACAACGACTGCCGGGCTCACTAGTCCTTTATGTATTCATATATGATGTTCAAAGGTTACATTTTCTTTGTTATATTTAAAGGCAAAACAGTGAATTTTATTCTATTCATCAAAAAAATTTTAAATTGCATCCTTTACATCCTTTCCTTTGAAATTGGGTTAGCTCTAATCATATATATCATATCACCAAGAAATTTTTCCCAAAACGCCAATTTAAACCACAGTCCCCTTAAACAAAATAAACTCAATAGAAAACATATGAACTTGCTTAGTTAATAAATTTCACTTCAGAAAAAAAGGTACCACTGTGCAGCACCCGCAAGTGTACTGCCTACTGTGTGATTGTATGTGTTGTGTGTGACTGTGTATGAGTGTGTGTGTGTGTGAAAATGCGCCTAAAAGCGCGCTTAAATAAATTCAATTTAACGTGACTAATACCATTTTATCGCATTGTTTAAAGCGCTGCTATCGCTGCATTGAGCTGTATATACATACTTATGTACTTACATACTTATGCACATATGTAATACAACATGCCGACATGGCGCTACTCTTCTCCGCCCCTCTCACCACTACCTGTATCATCAACTCTCTGTCTTATGCCTTTTGTGAGCCCGCAATATTGTCAAAATTTCATGCACGTGCATGCATGAACTGGCTATGGCTGAGGGCGGATGGAGACGGAGGCGTGGCCGTTTATATAGACCTACCGTTGTGGCTATGTGCGTGTGTATTTGTGTGCATATGGTTGTTTACCTGTCGCGATTTACAGACTGTCTTCGAACATTCAATGACTGTCGTCGCCTTCGACTTCCTTGTTGTTGCGAAAGTCCTCGACATTGCAATGAGGAAACAATAAATACAATATTTGAGGAAATTGAATTGTGTATACAGATGTCTGGATTGCTGAACACCAGACGGCGGGTTAATAGTAAATAAGTTAAATAAACTAAGTTTTAAAGAAAAAAATTAAGCGGACATGTGCTAAACTCTGTGCAGCGAGGTTTTAAAAGAAGAATGAGAAGTTTAAGGAAAGGATTCAATGCGAACTTGAACTTCTTTGTGGATCAATGTTGAGATAGGGTGACCAAGGATCGACCTGGTGTCATACCAATTTTGTTTTTATACTTTTTGGGGATACATATAGCCCTATTCCAGCAAGATTGAAATAAAATGTAGAAAATGTAATGTAGAGAGCAGTGGCGGATCTGTTCCGTCCCAATCAAAATTTGGAAAAATAGGTTAAAAGTCTTTGCGACTATACGTACTCTTCGAAGTAAAGAATCATCCCTCCAAGACCAAATCTTAGACGCGCACCTAGTAGAGAGTTAGCGAGATGAAGGTAAATGGATTTTTAAGTACAATTGATGCAATTGCCGGAATCCAGAATAGCCCTTCCTTTACAAGGAATAAAAAGCTACGAAATGTATTTCATTTGGTGGTAAAAATTTAGCTTGTCAATCCCAAAGTTGCTCCCTTACACTGAGGGGTGTGATGTTGGGAGACGGCCCAGCCTGAGGCAGACGATCTTGCAGTATTTGAGACCATGGCGCTCCATAAGATCTGTGACCCTGAACGAACCATAAAGGGATACAATTCGTAACTTCGAATAGCCATAACTATGCAAAAAAAGAATCGTTATTTATCTCCTGAACTCTTAATTAAAGAGTAAGAGTGGTACTGAATGATGCAATGGAGAGACAGACAACAATAGTAGATAGACCGGTGTTAGGAATGCACCTGATCCTCTTTGAACCTTCCATGTCATTACTTTGAATGTAACATTGCTTCCTTTCAGTATCATATTTCAAGAAGGCACTAAGGAGCCTACTTACAAAGCCGATGAGTTGCTTAGTTTGCTTGGATCTCTCTTGTTCTCCAAATTGGTACTTGGCATTCTGTCTGCTTATGCCACAGTAGGACTCTAGCTTTATTATTGGCTCCACAGTCCCAACTCTCGTTAACTTGTTCGATTTTTTCATTCTCAGTGTATATTTGTTCTGTCAGGAATCCACTGAAGACCATTGTGACACTTAATATTTCTTGTAGACAACCTATTGACAAAACAACCCAACTATCTTGTCATAACCTCTCAAAAAGCTTTCAAACACTTTATTATTGTTCCTTTTTTAAGTCCCTAATGTATTCGATCTTTGTTGTCCGCCTTAAATTAAAAGTAAATTTCCAAAAAAGGCTATCCAGGCTATTTGAGATGGGATTTTGTGCTCAACCAAACTGTATCCCACAACTGCTAGCCGGTGGCCAAACAGTCAGATGGTTCGACTCTCAGAGGGTCAGACGTTGGCCAAAGCAACAATACAAACAAACTTATTGACAGCTGTTTGTGCAACAAAGCAACAACACCAAAAAAAAAAAAAAGAAAGTAACTGTAACTGGCCACAGTGGTTAGCAATGGCAATGACTTAACGGATTTGCAATCTCAGTTCAGCGAGAGTCCAGTGCGGACAAGGAGCGCCAGCGAAATAGCCAGCTGGTGTGGTTACACTGACAGAAAAATGTTAGCTAAAATTTGAAAATTAATTTGTAAATTTTTTTAAATACCTTTCTTTTTTTTTTCTCGAATATTTATTATTGGAAATCAAACCTTGATTTTATGGGTTATAATCCAACATTTATGAAAAGTAAGTCACTATACACTTAAAGAAACCTTTTGGGTGGTATCATTTAGATTACTGTATATATGCACAATATTTAAAAAAAAAATCAAGTAGACTCTATGATATGATACGCCTTCTGAGGTCGTTTGGATGAAGGCGTTTTAGGCGTCTACTTGGTCTATGACCAAGAATTTAGAATCTGAAAGTATACTTAGCTTCGCCATGTCTATGGAACAAAATGAAGAAAGCAATTCCGACATTAATATCTTGTACTAATTAAAAGAAGGGTAGGAAAGGAAGAAAAAAAGGGGGGATTGTGGAGAAGGATCAAAAACTGTAGTACATCCCTAATTGCCTAAGTTTCTCATGATGCGGAGCCATTTTGAGGATTCGTTGAAAGCAGCCAGATCCGCAATGGGCACATAGGGTAGACTACCCAGACACTCAAAGAAGGGTTTACCCAGAAACTGGGTTCGTCTTCTATGAAGTGCCAGGCAGTCGCATAGCATATGTTGGATGATCTCTGGCTCTTCCTCATCTCTGCAGCTACGGTAGAAATCATGATGGGGAACGTGCAACTTCTCAGCCATATTGCCTATGGTGCAGTGCCCAGTTACAACGCCTATCACCAACCACCATAGATGCGACAACCGGACCCCATATCCAACTCTCTTTCCGCCAGACCTTTACTCATCTCCCTGATTTGCGATACGACATACTGTACGGTGCAAAATTTTTTAAAATTATCTACAAAATATCCGTACATTGAATTTTTCGGGGTACCGATTATACAAGGGTGGTCCGATAAGTAATTAGACTCACCCCCCGCTGTATCGCGAGTTTTTAGGAGTCTTGAAACTACCACAGGGGGGGTTTGCGTTTATGTCAAGTAGTCATAAATATTCGATTCCAGAAATAATGGAACTTTTTTCTTACTTATTAGTTCCACAAATTTTCACATTTTCGAGCGAGGGGTTCAATCATTGGATTACGTAATTTGGGTACGGTCTATACGTAGTTATCGGATACATATTGTATATAGTCGTCATATGCTATTCTCTTTTAAAGCCACCCCCCCTTCACACTTACATTTTTTAGATAAATCATAATTTTTTTGATCTTTTCGTTTACTTTTTATTTTATTGAAATTTCAAAATGGCGAAGTTAGAATGGCTACCAAAGCAAAGAAACTCTGTAATTTAATAACTATTTATAATCTTATTATTATATTTCAGAACAACATTATTGAAACCCCTTTTATATTCTTTTCAGACACTTTAAAAATCTCAAAATGGCGGACCAAAGATGTGGTTTTCATTTTTGTGCTTAAAGTTCAAGTTGGTTATGAAAACATAGGTTATGGATATAAGATGGCCAACCTAAACTTTAAAAAATTCCTAGTTCCGCCATAGACCTAAGCTTGCCGTTAAAAACTAAAAAAAAAATCCTAGGTACGCCATTTTGTACGATTGAAATTCTGACCTCGTGATTAGCGCCAGCACTCTATCAATTTATATTTATCGCGTTGGCAGCTATATCAGTGTAGCGTTGCCAGCTATGCTCAAAAATTGTGAGCGTTAAGTCCGCGCATTTGATAAAATTAAGCTTGCAAATTATAATATATAAATGTGCACTAGATCCATTTACGTAAAGAAAGGATGAGAAAATAGCCTCAAAAAGAATTTAAAAAAATATCTGCACCATTAACTCCTTACAGAATTTTATTTCTTTTGCAAAAGTGGCTTGCAGCCCTTCACCACTCATATAAGTCTATTGTAAAGAAAACATTTTTTTTTCTCTCAGTGTACATCGTTGCTGTGTCTATCCATGTTGGTATGTCGTTGCAAAGGCCACTTTGCAGCCAATATTTATATTTATTTTATTTTTATATTTACACAACCGCGCATTTGTTTGTTTGTCTGTAGCTCTGTGTGTGTGTGTGTTGGTGAGTATCTATGTGAGCATATATCTATGTATGCGTATATTTGCTTGTTGACTGCAACTTTTGCTAGCCATTTACGTGGCTCTACCGCTGCCTCTGCCACTGCCTCAGCCTCAGTTGCTTCACACACACACACACGTCAGGGTGTTACATCCGCATTTCATTTCCTTGCGGAGTTAAAATAAATTGCAAATAGTAAAAACCACCAATAAATTGTCATTTCCGTAAAAGGGATATTACTACATATATATTTATATTTATTTATTTTTTCTCATTTTTATTTATTGTTTTTTATTTTTTTGTTTTTAATTTATGAGCGTTGCTCAAAAATGAAGAAACGCAAAGTTAAAGTTTTGGAAAAAGTTTAAATTAAAACGGATTTAAAATATTTTGCATAGTTTTGAAAATCATTTCCGTTGCAACTTGAATTGGCGCCAGCCCAAATTGGCTTAAACTGATAAACATTCGTTGCAGTCTGGCCAATGGCCCAAATATAATCTAAATGTTAAATGGCTAAATGACATGGCCATAATTGCCACAAAGTTGGGCCGAAAGGCGACAAAGCAGCAGATATTGAATGGGCATTAGAGACAACATGGCGTATGCGTAATACAGTGGACACTCGTTGGGAGAGCTGATGGTAATAATTTAACGCTTGATAAAAGAAAATGCATTTTTTTGTTACTGTTTATGATTTTGAAGAACTTTGGAGCTGTTGTTCGGTTTGCTAGACAGTGTGAATGACAACCAGGCGTATACGTGATGTTATTGATAATATGATATTGCCATGACTAGCTATTAGCTTGGGTAGGTCCATTCTTCTGTGGAAAGAACTTAAGATCGCGTGAGCTAAATTTTTGTTATATTTTTTATGAGTTTTAGGTAGTCTTACTGACTTCCCAAAGTCTTCGCAAAACCTTGCCGTTTAAGCCGTTTTAAAGGTCGGCCGGAGAGTAGCCCTCTTGCGAGCAGGCTGCGAGTGTCTCGGCAATCTTTCGTTGTATCTGCTTGTGTGTCTACCAATCTGATCTTGCAACTGTGTGCAGTTTGAGGATTTTATGCAGTGTGGAGCCGCGTATTTACCAGAAACAGTTGGTTATCTGTCGTAGTACCCAATTCTGCAATACCTGTTTGAGTATGTCGCAATAATAGCCTTAGAGGGAGCTTCCATGTGTTCAGAGGTAGGGCTGGGTATATCATAAATATACAAGGATAAGAGCAGCGGACCCAGAACACTGCCTTGCGGCACTCCTGCTCTCATATTATAAGTGGACGAATGTATGTCCCTTACCTTGAGCTTAAACTCTTGTCCTTGCAGATATCGACCTTAAAATGCCATAGTACGGTACAGGCAAAAGGTTTTTAGCTATGCAAAGTAAACCATCGTGCCACACCCTATCAAACGCTTGCTGCATGTCAATGAAGACAGCTTTGGAGAACTCTAGGTCGTCAAAAGCCTGCATCATGTACTACACCAATCTGTGAACCTGTTCCACAGTGCCTTGTCCCTCTCAAAAGCCGAATTGGTAATCTGGCAAGATATTGCATTCACTTATAATGGCAGAGATCCGATTCGCCATAGTCCTCTCCCATAATTTAGACAGGAAGGATATGTAAATGACTTATTGGCCGATTCGACTCAGGATCAGCTTCTGGTTTGCCTGGCTTGTTATTCATTAGAATCGCTGCTAGTTTCCATAGCTTTGGGAAGACTTGGAGCCTGATTATAGCATTAACAATTAAAACTATATAAAGGAGCCCCCTTGTAGGCAAGGCCTTCATCGTAGCATTGCAAATCCTATTCATACCCGGAGCTTTATTTTTTTCGGCAACGGTTGGATCGTTTCAGTTTTTTTTTCAATCCTTATAGGGTTAATAGGCAGGGACATCTGCAGTGGGGTCTGTAGCTTCTGATTGGTCTCCCTAGTTTGCTTTATCGTAGCAAATTCATAAGGACTGAAACGATCCTCTAGATGGTATCCAAAAGCATTAGTCTGTTCCCTTACGTTTTAGCAAGTTCACCACCTGGACATCGGGCAGGAACCTGTTTAAAGGGTTGTCGTTTAAGCGTTTATGTGCATTTCCATAGAGAGTATTTGACATCGACGGCGTAGTCCATGGAAGCCAGTTTTTGCTCGAACAAATTACTTCTGAGTTCCCTTAAGTGGTTACGTAGCTGTTTTGCTGCTTGTTTCTACAAAATTCGGTCCCAAGGATCTTGAGAACGAATTGCTCTTCTTCGGAGGTAGCTCTTTCTTCTGATTAGCTCATTAGTCTCTCTTGTGAGAACAATGCCATAACTATTGGGACGTGACTCAGGATTAGGCGGCGTTGAGGAAGTAGCAGCTGTTTATGTATTTTCTGTTAGAAAATCAACTGCGTTCTCAAGGCAGTGAGTTGAAAGAATGTTTATGACTATGAACTTCGATATAAACCAAGAATTATCGCTCGAGAGAAGTCACTTCTCGTGAGAGTTCGAAGATGAATCAGCGAAAAGTTAATTTCATATATACTATCTTCCATTAAATTATTATATCTCCCTTTAATCCCTTTTAAGAGTATTTACCGTACCTTAAAACATTACATTACCCATGATATGCTCCAACTGTCTATATATGAGAGCTGCACAAATTATAATAAAGTTTATCGATTAATAGTGGATAACACGAACCCGTCATTCCAACCCCGGCCAACAGACCCTTCCCCCACCAACTGACCTACGCATAATCCCCCTTACCCACAGTAATATGTTTCAATATGTTTCTGAACTATGAACATTTATTTACGCTAAATGCCCGGAGTGCCCTGGAAAACCGTATTTCATGGCAATTTATGTTTTAAAAACTTTTTTTTTTTTTGCTATGTACAATGCTATATTTTTATTTATTTCCACTCTCACTCTGGCTCTCTCTATATCACTGTCTGTGTTTTGGTTTGCAGCAATTTTCATTTTGACATTGCGCTCATTCTCTTCCTCTCTCTTTACTGGCTGTTGTTGTGTTGTTGTTTTTGCCAGCGCGTAGATTATTATTTGTGCATTTCAATGTGTTGGTGTGTGTGAGTATGTGTGTTTGTATCTGTGTGACTTTAGTGCTGTGGTTTGCTTGTGTGGGTTAGCAATTTGCATGTGGTTATGCGCAAATTTCATTGTTAAGCGCCGAGTGAAGTTATGCAAATAACCGAAAAGTCCAAAATACAACGCAATAGAAACGAAAAACTGCCATAATACCTGGAAAAAACCCTGGAAAAACCAACAACTATAAAAAGGTAACCCAAATGCATAGAGATTTGTATTTTAAGCAAGCAAAATAATAATGAAAAACTACCAGTTTTCATTTGGTATAAGCCGCAGCACACCCCGCCCTTCCCTTTGGCTTAGAATTATGAATATTCATTCAGTAAATTCTGCATTAGCTGTGGCTGTTATTGTAATTGTGTGTGGTACTTGGTAATCACTGCCCTGTGTTTTAGATGGTGATTACTATATCAAAGCCTCCAATGAGTTTATGATTAAATTGCAAAAAATTATTGGTAACTAAAAAAATATTATATTCCGTAAAAGAGACTATCTAAAATAAATCTAGTTCGTTTTATTTTATTTTAATATTTTTTATCTTGTTTTATGTTTTGAAACATAAAATTGTTTGAAAAGATTTTCTATTTTATTTTATGTTTTTTTATTACATAATATAAGCATAAATGCAGCATTTTTAGATAACACTATCACATAACACTTTATATGCTAAAATATGCTTTATTTTTTTATATGAAATTTTTTATAAAATATCGTAAAAAATATTAACAAAGAATGAAAGCAAAACTACCCATGGCGTGACGTTACAAAAAAATATTAATGGCTTTAGACTTGCACTAAAAAAAAAAATAGTGGTTTTTCTTACAATGAGCTTATGATTAAATTTTAAAAAATTATTAGTAACTAAAAAAGAATTATTTTTGGTAAGCGAGACTATTTTAAAAAAATAGATTTTTTTTGTTATTTTTATTTTCGGCAAGCACCTTTTTTGTTTTTGTTTTTTTTTATGTTTTTATGTTTTGTAACATAAAGTTGTTTGGAAAAGTATTTTATATTATTTTATGTTTTTTTTATTGCATAATATTGTAAATTCTGATTTTTTAGCTAACACTATCACATAACACTTTATATGCTAATACATTGATAAAAAATGGCGTACGTAAAGTCGGGCGCGGACGACTTTCGGGATACCCTGTAATACTAGCTTGCAATAAAATCTGGTTCCTTCACAAAAAACCAAAATCAGAAGAATTTTTAAGCAACAATTCTTTTTTGACCGATCGTTCCTATGGGAGCTATATGATATAAACAACCGATTTCGATCAAATTTGACACAGTGCTTCAATACCTCAAAAAAGATCTGAATGCCGTATTTAGTTCAAATATCTTTACAAACAAACGAAACACATCGAATTTCGTATAAAAAACGTTTTTTTGGACCGATTGGTCTTATGGGATCTATATGTTCTAGTCAAACGATTTGGATTAAATTTAGTACAGTGCTTAGGAACTTTTAAATACTCACAAATATCAAATTAGATCCCAACATCTTAACAAACAAACGAAACACAACAAATTTAGTTGAAAAATGGATTTTTTTGTAGATCGGCTCTAAGGGAGCTATATGATATAGTCAACCGATTTTGTTCAAATTTTGCACATTGCTTAAGTGCTCTAAAAAATTTCCAAACGCCAAATCTGGTTACGATATCTATATTAAAAAACGAAATATAGCGAATTTTGCTTTAAAACAATTATTTTGGCCTATCGGTCCTATGGCCTATGGGAGCTATATGATATAGTCAACCGATTTTGATGAAATTTGGTACAGTGATTGGGAACTATAAAAAACTTTCGAATGCCAAATTTGGTTACGATATCTTCATAAACAAACGAATTATTCATCTAAAACGCTTTTTTTTTGTCGAGGTCGTCTCAAACACCCCCATAGGAGCTGAATAATTTATCCCGATATCAAAAAAATAAAATAAACTTGCCTCCTATGGAATAATATGGGATCTAATGTGAAAGTTTGGTAACTCTAGTTCTTACCATCTCTGAGATCTAGGCGTTCACACGGACGGACAGACGGACAGACGGACATGGGTATATCGACTTCTCTATTCACCCTGATCATATTTTAGGTAACTTTGGGGTGTCTCCGACGTCCCCTTCTATATGTTACATGCATTTTCGGCTTGCACAAACCTAATATACCCTTTGTACCATACGGTAAAGGGTATAAAAACTAAGCAAATATAAAGCTATGTTGAATAATATTTCATCTGTAATTTTTTATATGTAACTTTTTATTGTTATTTTTAATGCAATTTTTTATATCTAGCGTATGGATAATTTAAAAAAAAAAAATATAATTTTAGCACATTTCGTTTTCAGTTGGCAAATTTGCAGATAAGAATAAAAGTTATATAGTCCTTTATTTATTTTTGGCGTAACGTTACGTTAAGGTGATCAAATTATAAAAAATTATATTTTAAAAGTACTGCCTTTATCAATATAGTAAGAACATTCGGTTTGATTGATATATAAGATATGTAAGCAAAACTACCCATAGCGTGACGTTACAAAAAATATAAATGGCTATAACTGGCAATACAAAATCAAAATCTTTTGTGAATGGGCAAACCTTTTTGTATTAGGATTTTATTAGTAAGATTTGAATTAAAAAAAGCATTTCTACTTTAGCATAAGAATCTGGCGTGATGTTACGTGGCGAAATATTGCTCAAATTTACATTAAGAGTTCTGCATTTGCAAAATGAAAATCATGAATTAAAAAATGCGATTTATTAAATTATATACATAAATATAGATACTTAGTCTGAAATTCAATAACCTTTTTAAATATAATATAATAGTAACAGTTTCGTTGAACAAAATTGGTTTTATTGGTGAATCTTATTAAATCTCGAGAAAATTGAGTGAAGTGGCACGGAAGCTGAAAAACCGTTGTAAAAATTACTTCTTTAAACCAAATGAGATATTTTTATGCATTAAATTCTAATTGAAAGAAAATCTTAGGTAGGTATTTATATATGATACGATATCTGAGAGCTGCACAAGATATGTTGTAGAAGTTGGATTTTGTGGCCTGTGCATTACTTGTCATATTTATGAATAAAATTTTGATGTTATATATTTTTTTTTAATAAAATAATCATCCACATTTACATTAGAGGGGATATCTAAAAGACTTAACATTTCTTTTGAATAACTACTTATCAATTCTGTGTTGGATCTTACATGTCTACGGGATGCTACTAGTGGATCTGAAGAAAAAAAAACAAAATGATTCCCTGTTAGGCCCCTTAGAGAGGCATAGGGGTCTCTATTAATAACTGTTCGAACAGAACAGGGACCTACAGTTTATATAGCTTATAGCCGAATCCGAAAGGCTTTGTCTTTTAATTAATAGAGATTATCAATGACAAATAGCGTCTTTGAGCTAGCGATGCCAGTGCTTGGCAAATGCACCAGTGCTACTGCGGGGAATCGAACCACCGACCTTCGGTTTTAGAGGCGAGTACACTACCACTTACGCCACCGACGGCCACGGATCTGAAGAGGCTGCCATATATTAAAAATATCCTCGTTTTCCCTTGACCGTGATATTTTACAAGTATTTGTTATTTTTATCACCCTTGTTGGGCCCCTCCTGAACTTTGTCTGACATCTCCTCAATGGGTAGGAAATGATATTCTATTAATATGCCAAAATTTTGTGCAGTATGGGAGTTAGTTTTTTTCCCGGATATTTTTTCAATTAGCAGCTTTGCAGTCTTAGTCGCATTTTCACCAAATTGGCTGCCGTAAATGTTTTCTTTGCAGTTCAGAATATTTAAAATTACACCCACTCTTTTCATAATTTCTTCATCCACTCCAGTTATTTCTGATGTAATTTTTTTTTTTCAAAGAATTTGGGGGAGGAGTTTCTTTCTTTTGTATTACCATATCCATTATTGGGGGAAGTTGCGGTTCAAGTTAAGAAAAAAAAAAGGTCCCGAATCCCCGGAAAATTCTAAAGCCGATGCATATATCACCTTTACAAAATTATTTCTTTGCAAATCGGCTGTCTGTAGCACTGAAAATCTGAATTTTAGAGAAATTTTTTCCGTGGCCACCCTGATAAATTTATTCGTTATACTTTTTGTTTTTGCGAGTTCGATGTGCGATTACACAGTTTTTGTTGTTGTTAACTTTTTTTTTTTTATTTTCTTTAAATTAATGCCACAGCTTGACTTTTTTCAATATTGTTTATTTTAATATTATGTTTTTAAATAAATCTAATGGCAGACATATTAATCTTAGCAGCCATATTAATTAAAATTTACCTCAATTTAAAGGGTTTTCTAACAAAGGAGTTTTTTTTTCTCATCCAATCATTCCTGTTGCATCTCATATTTATCGATATGCCAGTGCGTATGTATATGTGAACGTATATACTGAATTGGTTGTGGCTTTTGTTTGCTTCTAGAATAAATTAGAAAATATAAATAAATATTTAAAAATATATGCTAATAAATATTTTACTTAAAATTGTCATGAATATAATCTAAAAATACCAAAGGCTATTTTAAAAATTATTTTAATATCTATTTTGCCATTTGGTTTTACTTTCTTTAGCCACAAAGCAGTTGGATTCAAACCAAACATCTGACCAAAAATATTTACTTTTTGCAGATTTTGAGAGAAAAGCTTTTAACTCTTTAATTCTTTAAATTTTAAATACTCAAATTTAATAATAAAATTTATACCATATATTTATTTACTTTTAGTCTTGCGGTCTTGTTATTCACTTCTGTGGTTATGCACATATTAAAAGTATAAAAAATCAACTTGGAAATAATTGTGAAAATGTATTTATTTATTCAGAAATATGTAGATAATAATATTTATAAATAACTACTCTATGACAAGCTCAAGGCCTTTGCTGCTATAGCTTAATTACTTAAAGTAGCCTCGCATTTAAAATTGAAAAGATGTTAACCATTCTACATCATATTATTGTATCAAAATTCTTTAAAAAATGCGATAAGCTAGGGTCGATTTCAAACTACTTGTATTTATATCTATTTCTCATTTCAACAACTAGAATTCCCGGAATTTCAAAGCTATTCTTACAAAGCAATCTGCGCCACTCATCTTAATTAATTAGCTTCAATTATTATTATTGCATCTTTCATTTGCAGAAAATTGACTTAAAATCTTGAAACAACTTGAAATTGTTTCTGCTCAAAGCCACTCACCGCAAAACTATATAAGAAGCTATTGAAATGCTGCTCCACATTTGGCAGCATTTCTTCACTCCAAGCCACCTGACATATATCGATCTCTATCCTTGCCACTATATTCAGTTTGGTTTTATATCCAAATTAATCGCTGCATATAAATCCTCGGAAATAAGTCCAAGGGGAGCAGCTTTAAGCGCTATAATAAAGTAGCTAAACGCCTTAAGCCAAAAAATAAGCATAACATTTTCACGATAAATTTCACAAACAAACACCTGAGATACATCATTAGATTAAATACTAAGATACGACGCATGTCGCGTTTGATCCTAGCCAAGATGACGACAAATGCACAGTGGGCTTAAATTTATTTGTTTTGTAAATGTAAATATATGTAAGTCAGGAAAACTACAACGAAGAATTTACAAATAAAATTAAAAGGTTGTGCAGGGTTATTTATATGGAGCTCGTAAAAGGTTTAGTTAACATCTGCTTTTCTTTTGTAGATGGCGACTATAAAAACAAGATTAAAAAATTAAAATCGATTTATTACCAATGCATAATAATAAAGATGAGATGATTGCATACTACTAACACTACTCCAAATTTACCCAACTCCACAGCTTAATAATAAAATTTAAATTTTTATATATTTGACTTAAGATGATACTAATTTGCTACAAGATGACGTAGAACAAGATTTATTAAAATCAAATGATGTCAATGAATAAAAATAACGATGAGATGATTGCAATTAAAACTATACCAAATATATTCAACCAAACAGCCTAAGAATGAAATATGAAATTTTTAATTATTTGGTATTACAGATGGTGACAGATGATACTAGTTTGTCTTAAGATGACATAGAAGAAGATTTATTAAGATCAATGCATAACAATAAGAATGATACGATTGCATCTAAAATTTTTCAAAATTTATCCAGCTCAACAGCTTAAGAATAAAATATGAAATTTTTAAATATTCGGCTTCAGATGATACTAAATTTGACTTAAGTTGACGTAGAATACGATTTATTAAGATCTATTAACGTCAATGCAGAAAAAAAATGATGAAATGATCGCATTGAAAACTGCTCCAAATTTAAGCATCTCAACAGGTTTACAACAAACTATCAGAAATCAATAATTCGACATAAGACGACGAAGTACTTTGTAAAAACGTAACGTTATTTGCAGCAAAAGCTCTTCGTTATGCATAAACGATATCTTTTATTATCTTAAGCCATACATTAAGCCTGTTAAGGCTATTTATTCCATACATTTTTAAAATATAATCATCTCATCATTTCAAGAGCTTTTATTATTAGATTACAAAAATTTGTTTGGTAAAATTAAATCAAATCGATTAAAGACAGCTCAGAGCTACTTAATATGCCATCGATTTCTTTTAAGCTGGCTAATTTCAACCAGAAAAAAATAAAGCACTTTAACAGTTTTACATTAAGTTATTGAAATATCATCGATTCGACTTAAGTTGACGTAGTGCTATGTAAAAATCCGACCATAAAGCAGTACAAACTCTTCGTTAAACGATATCTTCATATTATCTTAGTCCATAAATTTTATTAAATTGCGTTTGATATGAAACCTGTAGAGCTCATTTATTTAATGCTGTTTAAAATGTAGTCATCTCATCATTTCTAGAGCTTTAATTAATTGGTTATAACAAATTTTTTGTTAAAATCAGATCATCTCGAATGAAGAGTGCTCGAGTCTACTTAATATGCCATCATCTCCTTTTATTTGCCAATTTCAGCCAGAAAAATTTAATTCTTATTCCTTTAACAACTTCTAAAACGAGAATTATTTGAATTTTCCTGAAGAAATTTAAATTATTAACTAATTTTAAAAAATTCTTAATTAAAATCAAATCATCTCGATTAAAGAGCGATCAGTACTGCTTAATATGCCATCATCTCTTTTTATCTGCCAACTCCAAAAATGTAATCTTTGTCCTTTTAAAAACTTTTAAGTTTTTAAATTTTCTGAATAAATTTAAGTCATCATGAATGAAGAGTTCTCGGGGCAACTTAATATGGCATCGCATCTTAGCTGCCAATTTCAACCAGAAATTCTTATCCCTTGAAAATCTTTTATAATCGAAATTTTTTAATTTAACTGAAGAAATTTAAGTTATTAATTGACTACAAAAAATCCTTTAAAAACCAAATCATCTCCTTTGAAAAGTGGTTAAGACTACTACCTAATATGCCATCATCTGCCAATTTCAGCCAAGAAAACTTCATCTTCGTCATTTCAAAAACTTAAAAAAAATTAAATTTAAGTTATTAGTTACACTCTACATATGATCATTAGAACTTTTATTTATTGACTATAACAAATTATTTATTAAAATCAAATCATCTTCATTTAAAAGTAGGTCAAGTCTGCATAATATGCCATCATCTCTCTTCATCTGAAAGTTTCCACTAGAAAAACCTAATCCTTGTCATTTTAATTACTTCTTTTTACAATTTTTCTAGAGATAAAAAAATATTTATAAGAACTTTTATTAATTGACTATAAAAAATCCTTTATTAAAATATAGTCATCTTAATGTAAGAGTACTCAAGGCTACCTAATATGCCATCATCTCTCTTCATCTGCCTATTTCAACTAGTAAGACTACGTAATTCTATGTCCTTTTAATAACGTCTTTTTCAACATTTTTCTGAAGAAACTCAAGTTGTAAATAATATTCTTAATTGATATTTTGATTTAATTGAAGGGCTTATGTGACTACAGTTTAAATTTATTAAAAAAAAATTTAGCATTTCATCACCGCTAACAAAGTTTTCAAAAATCAACATAAACTGTTTGCATACTTTAAAAATTATAGTTGTGCTTATGAAAGCTGAATACAAATTAAAACTGATTAATCCTTAATCAATGAATTATTCTCATATGTCACTGTTTTACTTATAAATCTACTCTCTTAATAAAATAACGTGCATAATTTCATAACGTGCAGCTTCAATGTTATATTGAAGGCTTAGTATTAAAAAATATAAATAATTAAAGCTTCAACGCTTTGGTATAGTATTAAAATAATATCGTGCGTTAGTTTATGTAAACCCAATGATTTCGGAATGCAAACAAGTCGGTTATTATGTTTCCAACTCTGTGGTCGATTATGGCCAATCTTACACGTTCATCAAAAGTTGGTAAGGTCACATTTAATGATGCAAACGATTCGCTGAAAGAATATAGAAATATACTTGTTAAATTTACATTTAAATGATATCTTTTTGCCATACTTACAACAATTCATTTATAGGAATTTTATTCCTAAACAATTCCTTTAGAATAAATTTATCTTCAACATAACTGGCTGTACTAACGCTGTACATTGCATCAGGATTTTTGCCATACAAAATTATATAAATATGTCTATTTGTGGAACGACATGAATTGGAAAGTTTGCCGACAATATTTTCAATGTATGTCTTGTTAAGACTTCGAGTATTTGAAAGTGGAGGGTCTTTAGTAAATAGCAAAAAAAAGTGCCTTTCAACGAATTGTAGATTTACGTTAAATTTGGATTCTTTCATATCATAGATTTTCGGCTTGCAATTCAATTGAGCATTTATGGAATGCAAGTACAAATTCGGCAATTTCAAAGCTGGCAGGTAACCCGTATTTTTGCACTTTGTAAAGCCGCTGGCAAGTTCTTCATTTTCAAAGATTGTGCTGAGCGCATTAAGAAGTCTTTGATCAAGCAGTGGTGCATCAGCACGGAACATTTCCGGATTACCGCAGTGTTTTAAAAGTTTTTGATAGGCGCTGAAACAAAACTGGCGTGTTTTTAAGACTAATTCGGCTACAGGCTTCGCCATTAGCATCCAAATCCATTCGTCTATAAACAGCAGTGCATTTTCACCATTTATTGTAGATTTGTATACAACAAGTTGTTCACATCGCAGTTTTCTGGATCCTAAAAATATTTAACACAATATTAGTTGAAGTAACATGAATTAGTTTTAAGGATCTTAAGCTTACCGGCAAATAATGCGACTGCTATGGGCACAACCACAGTGGCATAAGTTACATAATTTTGAACTTGTGTGCACATGATCCAAGGTGATTTAAATTTCTTGGCGCAAGCTTCAAGTGGTTCCAGAAACTGTCGTAGTACTGTGTGTGGACACAAATGTATGTTTATGGAATTGGACGACTTGAGCGCATCTCTCTGTGTATCCACAACACAAATATTTGGATACATGCCAGCGGTAAGAGCCGCCTTGACAGTTCCCCATTTATCCGAATGCTGGTTAAGGCTTTGAACATTCAGTTGTCCTTGACAATGCATTAAATTTGCAGCTCTTAAAGCATTTACAATATTACTGCGTATAACACTGACTTCTTCCATAAGACAATTTAAAATAAATTCATATTCATCTGTTAGATATACAGGTGGCATGTTATTTGTGAAACGTTTTTCCCACTCATGAAATTGACGCACAAACATCAAGTGATCGGAAAGCTGATTTTCGGCCAAACGCACACGTTCATTCTTTATGCGATTTTGTATGTAAACAGTAAACGGTGTCCAAAGATTATCAATTTCATAGTTGGAGGGTAAAGTCAGTGGATCAGTTGTCAATAGGGAGCTAACAATAGTTAATACAGGATCCAGGCACTGTAGCAATATGCCAAAAATCAATGTGCGTCCCAATTGGCAAGATACAGGCAAATCCAACAAACGGCAGCCCAACCAGGTAACATCCTCCAGCTCATCCAACACATCTATCTTTTTAAGAAACTGCACAGTATGATGCAAAGCTATTTGGGATGGTGGTGCAATTGTTTGATTCATGTATTCGCCAATTACGCTGTGCGGCGATAGCAATTTTACCATTAAGCAAATCTTATCCAGTTGCGCTCTTTGCAATTCTGGTTTACTTGTAGTGTTAAGCTGTAAATATGTGTTGTTTGATAAAAGACGAAAGCAAATGGAATCTGTGCCTGTAAAACGTAAATCTATTATTAATAATTTGTAGTCGATTGTACAGAATACTTACAACCTATCAGAATTCTGTCTCGTCTAAGTTGACGGTCCTGAGCAATCCATTCGTAGGTTTCTTCAAATGCAAAACTATTATAATCATATATTTTATGTTTCTCGCAGGCCGTATCGATAAGATATTTAAACACCAACGGCAGTGGCAAGGACTCAATTATATTGGTCGTTAATACAACCTTAACAGATTGAGCAGGTGCTGCAATTAATGCATCTAAATAATCCTTTTTCATGTTTGAGTGCAATGGATGTATGAAAAAATGTGGCAAGTATCCAGTCAAAGAGTGACTTAATAGCATATAGTTTAGTTTGACAATATGATAAAATGAAGGCAATATTATTAATATGTTTCCTGAAATATATATAAAAAAGGTTAGTGAATCGTCAACTTCAGAGCGTCCAGAAAAAGGATATTCGAAAGAACCATATAATTTTTAGACCCAGACGTGTTCAATGAATTTAAGCGTCTTTTTGTATGCACAAAAAAGTTTTTATTTTAAATATCTATTCACTTACAAAATCATCTAAATAACAAACGAGTTTATTTCTAATATCGTTGCCACAAAGCCTACGAATTCCTAATTATAAAAATTAAGTTTTATTCTCTTAACATATACGTACATACTATATTTATATTCAATAAAAAGAAAAACGCGAATATTAATGGCAATCGATGAATACAAATTAAAAAGCGGCGGGACATCTGAATAAGCTTTAAATAAAACTAGATACAATTATACAACAGACACACAATATATGCATTGAAAACGCGGCAGCCACATGTTTTAAAAAGTTTTTTACATATTGTAAATAGTATTTAAGACTTGTATTTCATGTAGAATGAGATTTTGGTAAACCGGCTATGAATCCGTTAGCGTGTCGTTTTCCTCCTCCAACAGCTTTATTTGCTCTAATATAATAGATTTCTTTTTAACCTTGTCCAATTGATCCTTGTCCAGCTTTTTGGCTTCGCCAGCTTCAATTCGAACTTCGATTGCTTCAATTTCACGTATTTTCTTACGTAACTTTTTGATTTGTTTAGCAATATCAGTCTCTGGGGCATCATCCAACTTAAGGCTTTGCTTCATAGTATTGGCTACCATGGAGACGTCTTGGTTTGAACACGTTAGCTTTGTCTTGTCTGCTGCCGCAGTGCTACCAACTGCGGTAGGCACAACAATAACGCCGGGTACTGGAACTTTGGAATTTTTGGTCGTGTCTTTTTGCAACTTTTTAATTTTAGCTCGTTCCTGCTTTTCGCGTTCTTTTTTGGATTCTGCTGCCACAAACGGGCACATGCCAGGAGGCACACCCGTCGTTTGCCGCTGTGCGAATTGCTTGCCCTTGCTTTCATACAGTGGCACCTCTTCCTGTGGCACATAACCGTCCTTCACTCGACGTGCCTTGCGCCATGTACCGTCTGGACGTTTTGTAGCCGGTATAAATGTGCCTTCCTTGTTTTGCGAATACGAGCTCATTTTATCCATAAGTTTTAATTAAAATCCAAGTTTAACCAAAAACAATTTCCTATTGTGAATATAAAACTTATCGATACCAAGTACTTTTAGGTAAAGGTTAAAAAAAAATGATTGCTCACAATCGATTGTTCCGTCAGTCCGTTTATTTATTATTTTATTGAATTTAAAGCGCGGCAATTTTAATATTTTTTTATATTTAACTTTTACTTTATTACACGTTAAAACATTTTCTCACAATGAGCAAAATGTAAATTTAAAAACTTTTACTTTGCTTTATTACACGTTAAAACATTTTCTCACAATGAGCAAAATGTAAATTTAAAAACTTTTACTTTGCTTTATTACACGTTAAAACATTTTCTCACAATGAGCAAAATGTAAATTTGAAAACTTTTAAGATTAAAGTATTTTTGATACCTTTAATATAGCCTACTTTATTAATTCTACTTGTTAAAGTCTAACCGACGGTGCGTTATTTTTTTCCAAAACCAAATACTGCTTGGGTAATACTTCACTTTCAGGATTGTAGGTGTGTTTAAGAAAGAGTCCACTTTAGCTTTCGAGCCAAAGCTGTTGGATTTAGGTTTACAAACAGAAAACGCATCATACAAACTGAAAGGAGTATTGTTTAAAATTTTCGCATATTTGCCTAAATATATCGTATGAAGTTTTCATCCAATTTAAAAGGTTCTTTTCAAGCCACAAGTTCAAGAGAAAAATTTGGCCTTTATAACGTGGCTGAATAAGATATCAACAAGAATTTTGTATATCAAGTTTTTTGGTCTGTAAGCTCTAGGAATTGAAACGGTCAGATAAATGAACATGGCGCAAACGCTATCCAAGGCGATAATACTAACTAATGGCCTGCAACAATGAAAAAAACAAAATAGTAAGCAACTTACCTGATGCATACTCCGGTTTAGTAAAAAGTAGATACATTATATCAATTATCAGATCAAAATCCACATACTCTGGCTTAGTATTTTTTAAAGCATAACCATGCAGACTGTAGTTGTTCAGCAAATCCACACATTCTGCGTAGTTCTTCGAGACAGCCAATGTTACGGCATTTTGTTGTAGCACATCTGGAACGTATGGATCGGCACCCAGCAACAGTAAAAGACGCAAATGTTTGGGCTTGTTAAGCTGACAGGTAATTATTGTTGCAGTTTTCCCAGTTAATGAATGCTGATAATTTACAGGCATTAGTTCGTAGTTGACAGCGTACAGAAATAGTTTAAAAGATGCGTCCGAACCGGTATCCTCATAAGCTTCCAGACAACTATCCATTTGTTTATTCCTAGGGCTTTTGTTTCTAAACATTTGTGCCTGCTCTTTATATGCAATCTCAGGTCCTTTGCGAATAGCAGCAAGTGCAACAATGTTATGAATTTCGTCTAAATACACAATGCGTGGTGCGCTTAAATCGGTTTTATCCAGCACGACATCAATGCCCTCATTAAAATAATGCACAAACTCCTGTGTATCTGTGCCTTGTGAAAGCAAAATAATTCGAAGATTCTGCTCTAAATTTAAAGCGCGGCGCAATTCCGTCATTAAAATATCGTGATATATCTCGTGCATGTGCACATCATTTAAGAAAACATGACTTATGTTGCGCAATTTTCTCGGCCCTTTTTCGCTTATTAAATATCGCAAAAAGTATTTAGCTGTTGTGTATATAATATGTGTGGATGAGCTTATATTATTGTGGTGCCGCAATTGGAGGCCCACAGTTTGACCAACATCTTCATTGAAATATTTAGCACAACGCTCGCTATTGTAAACAGCCAAGATGTCTTCCTTCTCCACGCAAAAAATTTTCAAATTAGTGCCCTTTGCGCTACAATCTTCGAAAAATAAAATCGGCAGATAAAGTGATTTGTCCCAACAGAGATCAGCGCTGTAGACTACAACTCGATTTCCATAAACGGCTTTAAATACATCCTGTACATCTTTTAGGCCTGGAAAGTTCATTATAAATTCGAACTGCTTTTGCGTATTATTACGCAAATAAGGAGGTTTAAGCTCTGGCAATGTCAGCGAAAGAGGAGGCACGGTAACACTGTTGTGACGCTTGCCCACGTAATCTGCAGATGCCAGCAAATCGTCCACGCTGCCCACAAATCCAGTATGGCATAGCATTGTAAACATGTCTGCAACCGATGTAGAACTTATGGTCAAAATCTTTGGTTCGTCCATATAATGTTTGCACTGCCGTTTATAGACGCTAAGGCAGCCTTGACCGTCCTTGCTTGTATATAGTGAACGCAGACCCATGCGTTTGGCACATTTCTGAAAAGTCTCATTTTCAACCTCGCGAAATGTGCATGCAAATTGTTGGCAGCATCGGCGACCAGCAATAAAAAATAGTATTTGCTGGGGTATATATCTTTCTTGTATAACTTGATTCATATTGAGCAATATAGCAAAAATTTAACTTTAAATATACGCGCAAAATTAACTAAAATGGTGAATGTATGTACATGCAAAATATATTTAGTGACGCGCCTACACCACAGCTATGATATTGTCCGTTAGCGATTTTGCTGCCAAGTGCCTAAAATTTGCAGACTTGCATGCCGATCAAAATGATCGGATTTTCGCACTTATCGATGTATTTGGTCACTTTATTATTGTTTTTATTATTATATAAATTCTATAATTTGAATTTTGTTTAATTGTTGTTAAGAAAAAGCTGCTACGTTTGTCATTTAGAAAAAAAATTATTGTAAATAAATAATAAATATAAAAACTATAGTCACCTTTGTAGTGCCGAAGGCCTTTTGCTGCCAGTGCCTAGAATCTAGTTTAGTTAGTTTTTTAAAATTACTTAACTGTATTAAATAAATAAATAAATATACATACATATATACATATTTATAAACTTCTAAAATATTAATCATTTTTAAATTTCTGAGAGTTGCGCCAGTTTTACTTTAATAAGCACAAACGATTACTTTAAAAGTCAAATAATAAATGCCAACAGTGCCAACATAGCATCGTCTTTTGAATAGTTACAAAATCCGACTACTCATTCTTTTTATGCCTCAATATATTATCGATTACAACATTTCATTGACACGCTGATAAAGCAGCCATTTGTCAAAACTAATTTGAGATACATACATAAAGAGGAAAAAAAAGAATATATATATAGAAATGGTGTATTTTACAAAAGAAATAGCAATATTAAAAAAAAAATTGTAAATATTCTTTGTATATCTTAAACTCTATTGGAAAAGTGGATGTGCTTAACTGGCGTGTGTTGAGTCGAGAAAACGAGAGTGAAAATTTGCCAACTTATAAATGAATTGAAAGGATCGTGTGCTTCGCTTTATGTACAAATATATACCAATATTAAACGAATGCAAAAAGTGATTTCTGATTCTGCCTGTGTGTTGTGAGAGAGTGAGCTTGTTTGAATAAATAAGCAAATTTATATAAAAGATAAAAACTGACATTACGTGTGTGAAGACACTACAACTGCTGTAGTGAAAAATCTAACCCCCAATAAATAGTGTAAGATTTGTTGTATAACCTTTTAGGACGGCTCTACAATTTTAAATGCACGTTAAAAAAATCTGGATATGTATTTGTATTGTACAATATTTAAACAAAAAATTGCGCTTTATCAAAACGCTTTGAAGTAGACCAAAGTTCCTTTTTTTTAGTTCTACTTAAAAAAACTCCAAGCAGTTGTTAGCCCTCACTCAGGCATACATAATATATGCATTCATGTAGTAAATACATATGAAAATAACTATATATCTTTGTACATTTGTGCAATTTATTATTTTTACAATCCTATTTTTATTTGGTTTTTGTTACAAAGCAGTCGTAATTCATAAATAGTAACTTATATAATGCAGTCCCTTTATGTAGACCACTCAAGCAAAATATAACAGCTTATATAAGGGGAAATACTTCAAGAGGCAGCAAGACAGTAAACCTAAACTTGCTGCGTGCAGAGTTCTTAAGATTTATTGATTTATCATATTAGTATAGATAGATGAGCGTGCAAAAAATTTGCCCAGATACTATAAACCTTTATTTTGGTTTGATATGGCTGAGAAATTTGAGTCTTTGAACATTATGAATGCATTTTTGTGGCAATGAGTGTTATAAATTATGTTCTGTTGTTCTTTTTAGATACTCATATTCGGAGCAAGCTTTAAGTTCAGGGTTTCTAAAGAGTTTTTCAATAAGAGCGCTACAAAATTAAACAAATACGGTTTTGGATATCAATGATATTCTTTATTCCTGTGAAAGTAAATTTGATGCCATTATGTATGGAACTCAATTTCTTTTGCATGGCCACCACGGGCTCGCTCGCAAAAGTCCAGACGCTGAACACAATTATCGACGGCTTTCAAGCATAAATCGGCCGATTACTTCGAGTCCTTCAACCCCAGCGCTGACAAACTTCCTCCATCCTGCGGTCAGATACTTCAGCTGTGGTCACGTTTTACGCTGTGTTGACTGCTTCACGATGCTGTCTTTTGGTCTCCTCAACGTGTGGCCAATCCAGCGCCACTTCCGCTGTCTAATTTCGACATTCAAAATCTGTTGACTCATTATGCGCCACAATTCTAGATTCGATATAATTTGCGGCCATCGGATCTTAAGAATGTATCGAAGGCAGCGGTTAACTAATGCCTGTAATCTTCTCGTGATGGACGTAGAGACTTTCCAGGTTTTACAGGCAGTACAGATTTGACAATGGATTCGAAGAGCCTTAAGTTGGTGCGTAGGGAAATTCGACTACAGTTCCATACTGAAGACAACATTCCAAAGGCGCTGCGGGCTTTACTTATTCTGCTGTTAACATCAAGATCCGTTCCTTCGTCTGACGATATAAAACTTTCTAGATAGTTAAACTGTTTGACCTCCTCAATAGGCGTCTGTCTCAGAATAATGGGCTGATATGCTGAGCGGCCGATACTGCTGCAATTTCACGTTCGATATTCTTACGAAGTTCATAATGGCTTGTTGGCATAGACTTGACGTAGCCCCACAGAAAATAGTCTAACGGCGTCAGATTGCACGACCGACTGGGCCATTTCGCGAGATAACACGTTCACCCAACTTGGTTTTCAATAAATCGATTGTGACATTCGCTGTGTGGCTTGTGGCGCCGTCCTGTTGAAACCACATATGGTCCAAGTCCATCCAATTCGGGCCAAAACTATGCAGCTATCATTGAGCGGTAGCGATTCCCAAGTACGGCCCAATGACGCCGCTAGCCCATAAACCGCACCAAACCGTAATTTTTTCAATGCAATGGTGATTCATGGAGTACGTGTGGATTGCTGCCTGACCAATAACGTAGCCAGAAATGAGCCTTAACGCTGAAGATGATGTAGGCCAAGATCTTTTCGCAAAATTCGCCACAACGACGTGACAGAGATGCCTAACGCTTGAGAACGACGTGTGAGAGACTGATTTGGGTCTCAATTGAGCAGCAATATTCTCGACACTACGGGCACTTTTTTGTCTAACTGACACGGGAACATTTTGTACTGTGCCTGTGGATTCAAATTTTTCCACTAGACGCTCAATTGGCAGGACAATTATGACGACCATAAATTGGACGTAGCGCTCTTAAAGTTGAGACCACTTAATAATTTTGACTTGTTGGATCGTATATCTTTCCATGATGAAATGTCAAACCTTACTGAAGAGAAATATCAAGAGAGCGGGAAAAAATATGGCGTCGTTTGCTGTCCCTATCGGTCTATTTTTGTAGCGTTCCTATTTAAAAACCCGATAGATTGAAAGAAACAGCTTTGTGTGCCTTCTTGTTATGCATGTGTGCTGTATTATTGCTGACAATATGGAAATTAAAGTTTTCATAGGGATTGCGCTTAACAGATTTAGGCTATGGACTTTGTAATCATTTCAAAATAACTGCTCAAAAAGTAAAAGGTAAAGGTAGTCGAAAATTAAGATTTCAGAGCAGCTACGATCCAAGTAAACACTTCTTATTTAGCCAAATGCTACAGTCATGTCTAAATATTTTTATTGTAATAATCATTTTAGGGCCAAACTAATGCAGCCATTAAAGAAACGCTAGTAGCTAGTGATACCCAGCCTATTTTTGAGCCTTATTTTTTGAGCTAATTACAAAAATGTAGCCTAAAATCTGTCGTTTAGGTTTCCCATTAGTGTGTTTCGTAGCGTTTGAGTGTGTCTTGAGTAAATCAATGTCCTAAGAAATGTATCTTTCATAGCAAAAGTGTGATTGAAAAGTTTGCTTACGAGTTTTAGATCTTTGGAGTGAGTGGAGGAATGGAGTATAGTTGTATTGATTATGATTTTGTACTTTTGAAAAACATTTAAAATTGTTCACAAAAAAACCATGTAAATATACTTTTATTAAACGCTTGTAGATTAAAACGAAATGGATTTTGTGCAAGTATCCGAGGAGGAGGGTGACGAACCCATAGAGCTGCCAGCTGAAGAAGATTGCACACTGCTGCTTTCCACATTACAAGCCCAATTTCCAGGGTCCTGCGGTCTTAAGTATCGTAGCATGGACACAAAGACTGTACGTGGCGTACGTTCAAATGAGGGCAGACTATTTCCACCCAGTGTCGATTCTGGCTGGGGCGAATATATTTACTTTTGTGTCTTTCCAAAAGGTAAGCGGCTCATTTAAATGCCTTAAATTGTACTATAAATTATGTTTTTTTATTTATAGCTGAAAATAAACGTAAAAGTGATGATAATTTAGAAAATTCAACTGCAAAAACTAAACGCATAGAAACAAGATTACGCTGCACGGATCTGATTGTTTTGGGTTTGCCTTGGAAAACAACTGAGGATAGTCTGCGTGAATATTTCGAAAGTTATGGCGAAGTTTTAATGGCGCAAATTAAAAAAGATGTCAAGTCGGGACACTCAAAGGGTTTTGGCTTTGTGCGTTTTGGTTCTTACGAAGCTCAAATGCGTGTGCTCTCAAATCGCCATCTTATTGATGGGCGTTGGTGTGAGGTCAAAGTGCCGAATTCAAAGGTATGGCTATTCTAAAATTGTTTTAAAAACAAACTATTATATATATAAATTTTTATGTTATCATTTACAGGGCATGGGTCATCAAGTGCCATGCAAAGTATTTGTTGGTCGTTGTACCGAGGATATTAATTCTGATGATTTACGCGAATATTTTTCCAAATTCGGCGAGGTTACCGATGTGTTCATTCCTCGGCCATTTAGAGCCTTTAGTTTTGTAACGTTCCTGGATCCCGATGTGGCACAGTCACTTTGTGGTGAAGATCACATAATAAAAGGTTAGTTCTAAAGCCACTCAGAGCCTACGCTTGCTTACTTATAAATCATATTTTGCTTTTAGGTGTGTCAGTGCATGTTTCAAATGCGGCACCAAAAGCCGAGCAAGGCCGAAGTCATCAGGGTCAGAACTTTAACTATAACTCTGGAAATAGTTTTGGAATGCACTCGTACCATCATCAGGGCAATCATTTGAGCTCGGGGCGTAGTGGACACCATAGAGGTAATAACCAACACAATGCGCACGGAGGTGATAATACAGCAATCGGCAATAGTCACAGCAATATTGGCAGTGGTGGCTACGGAATGGGTGGAAATAACTATGGTGGAAATTCGGGTGGGGGCTATAATAATAGCGGTAGTCACAATAATAGTGGCGGGAATATGAATCGCCAGGATGGTGGTGGCGGTATGCCATATAATAGACAAAACAGTTATCATGGCATGAATCAGCAGCATAACGGTAACGTAGGCAGTGTTGGCTGGATGAACCAACAGAACAGGGGACATTTGGATATGCCAAATCTGCAGGCATTAGGCATTAATCCACAAGGATCAAGCTCTTCAAACCAAGGGCAAAATATGAACAACCCTTTAGGCGTCGGACTTAATTTAAACTCATTGCCGATGAACCCTGCTTTGGTTGCTGCTGCGATAAATCAGTGGAGCCTTCTCGGCAATCAGCTACAAAATCAAAACCAGGACCAGCAGGCAAGCGTTTTACACTCTCTCCTTGTTTCAAACAAAAAACTCTTTCAGTTACTTCTCAGGGAGGCAATTTTTTATCATGGATGGCACAAAACAGTGGCCATGCCAACGCCAACTGCGGCAATCGCAAGGGTTCCAATAATCCGAATAACTCAGGTTCTGGTGGCATGAACAAAGGTGACAATTCTGCATGCAATGACTCACAGCAGGTTCGTATTATCACTTCTCCATTATGAATTATAATTATAGCAATTTATTAAGCCATCTTACTATTTTACAGAACGGCTGTGTACCTAATCATTCTGGCTGGTCGAATCAAAGCAGTGGCTCCCAAAATTCCGTGGACAAATCAAACTTTCTTTAAATTAATAATTAAAAACCAATATACATATATCAATTAATTTGGTACTAAAGTATACCTAGTTATAATTTTTATTTAAACTTAACAACTGTAGTTATACTTCCTTGTAGATTACATTCTAAACAGTTGTTTACGAATTGTTTTGAAACATGCTAGAATTTCTAATAAGCTGTATTGAATAAATAAAAGTCATCTGATCTTCAATACAAAGTGTTAAATAATTTCATTTCACAAGGATGTTGCTGGCCCGTTAAAGTAGAGATTTTAGAATGTTGTTGGTGGGTTTTAATTTTTTGCAAAACATCGTTTGTTATGACGATATTTTATTAAGTAAAAGCTATTAAAATTTTCGTAAACAATTTATATTAAAAGAAACTGGTTTATTCTATTTTCCTATATGCAATAAAATACATGGAAATATATAATAAAGGCCACAATATACGTTTGCTTAAGGGGAGATGCGCTCTGAATGTTAAACTACAAATAGTTACTATAAAAAACATGCACCAACTTTTACAATAAACCAATAAATACATTCGTTTTAAAAATTGTTTCTTAGTTTCACATTGAAATCAATGGAACACACCATTTGTTCTAGATATATATTTAATAAGAGGTACACGTACACAAGACAAATTAAAAATTCGTACTTATATTGACAACCAGATGCCTGATAATAGTAGATTGCGTAATTTAAACAAATATAAATATACATATATATATATTATTAAAAAGCAGCTATGTCAATTTACAATACACAAAACATTATTGTATTCTGGTTGTTGTAACAATATTTAAAATCACAGTGAGATATTACTGCACGCTCCTGAATGAAATATATAATTTTGGGCTTCTAAAATGTGCATTTCAGTTATACAAATAGCAACTAACAATATAATGTAACCACTGTAACGTATCGCTCTCAGGAAATCCCATAATTTGTCACAGAATATACTTAGCAATACACAATGTAATAAAGCATGCACATTAACTATACGCCATATCCAGGCAACAATGAAAAACCAGGTAGATTTAAAAATATAAGTTTGACACTGTAGCTGGCAGCTGCTGACATCATTGCGCTCCAGCATATCCTGATAGACTGCAATATAACGATTCCAGGCCGTTGAACTGAGCAGTAGCTGGCCCGTAAAGCTGATCACATTTTTGGTTACTTTACGCGTGGTTGCTTTCATTTTTGGCAAACCTGTTGGCTCGGCTGTTTTGGGATCACTCATAGGTAATATAGTGTAACCCCTTCTAGGCGGGTTGTTCTTTAAGTAAAAGAATATGCCCAAAAGTAGGGCAATGCAGCCAAGTCCATCGCAGAGTCCATCAATATAATAGCCTGAGGTACCGATTTCCGAACGCTCACCGCGTATATGTTTCTTAACGCGTGCAACATGCCCATCCAAATCATCCAAAAATGTGCGTATCTGGAAAAGCAGCACACCTAGACGCCTGTAGCCCAAACTATCGGATGATACCAACTTGCCTGCAACACAAGCCACGCCAACATGGAAAAAAGATATCATGTTGGGTGTTATAAAATTCGAACGCGAAAATCCAATAACATTATCGAATATGGTAGCCAGTGGTGCAAATACATAATGATTCGTTTGATCCAATAATATTGCTTTGACGGTTATATGGCACAGTGGATTTATATCACAAGATATCCACGTATAATCTTCATATAGAGATTCTTTTGCCACGGCGGTTGTGCTGCATACATCAGATGGTGGTGATAAAGTGTTGGATGCAGTTGTTGTTGAGGCATTTATGTGATAATTTCGATCAATGGCATAATTGTGGACACGCAGGTAAAGTTCAACATCCAAAAATATATACAATATTATTAACAGAAATAAAAGTGTTAATAAGATCTTGCTTATTTGTGAACTCGGGCCAATCATTTTGGTATTTTGAGGTAGCTATACAGTGTAGGTTTTTCGCAAAAGTTTTTGACGTATATTACTGCAAAGAGAGAGAAATAGATAAAGGGCATTAGTGAATCATTATTATTGATATTAAATTGGTTAAGTATTAATTCATCATAACTCTACATAACAAATTTTTCATTTTAAGCTTTGATTGCGCGACGTAGGTTGCTTGTAAAGGAATCAAGACCAAAGATCTTCATAGCTCGGATTTATTTGAATTCCGTTACTAGCAAATTTAGAATGCCGGTAATTCTTAGTGCAGCTCATCCCAAAACTTTTGCAATCGAGAGCTCGTGGTTCGGAAAAAAATATCCTTTTCTACAGGTGGTAGAAGTATAAAACCGCCTGTAGCATACCTGTGTAGAGAAAGCGCAAGATTGAAAAAAGCGTCATAATAAACTAGTTAGTACTACTTTAGCCCTGGACATTATGACTATTATAAGGTGGTCCGATCATTTATCTGTAATGCGTTTGTATAGGTTCATATATAAGTATAACTTTTTTGTAACGTCATTCAGCAGGTGCAAAAAATCTATGTTTTGACAATTAAGAGCCTCTTAGAAATATTGTTGTTTTTTACTAATAAATTTCTAGAAGATACATTTATATATATATAAATATATGCATACATATGTGTGTGCATTATTCAATAGTTTAAATCGGGCGCAATTTGTAACAAACATCTTGTTACTATAGTAAATCGTGACAAAAGTAAATATACGTACCCCTTTGCATTTACATAAATATGTATTGTGTATATGCGTTTATTTGATTTGTTCAATATCTACATAAATGAATAAAATTTAATAACTAATTTAACTTCATAAACACATATACAATATTATATGCTCTACATATACAAGCGTTTGTAAATACACATACACAGCACATAAATTTTTGCGCACACCTTCATAAATATTTATATTTTTACATTTAAACTATATATGCACAGATTTTTGTAAATATTTTTATAGCATTTAAGCAATAACAATTGACTTATTTACTTACTGTCAAAATCTTTCATTACAGACTATAAATTGCTTGTGAATTTCAAGTCTGAGCAACTGGTTAAAATTTCTATATAAGCTTTTTTAGGCCAATTCTTGTTCGTATTTTAACGCAGCAATGTTTTATTTAAAACATAATGTGTCACAACTGCCAAACTTTTATTTATTTCACAATTATACATATATTTGCGCACATTTAGACAATATATGCAGGATAAATGAATTTACTTATTTTTACAACCATTACTAAATGACTTAATCGATAGGCGTTCTATTTGATATCGATAGTTGCAATCGATAGTGGTTCAACCACAAAAACCTATGTAGTATATAATCTTTTAAATAAGATGTGCTTGTTGGTTATTAAATAAAACAAAAAGTATTATATAAACAAAAAATGTTACAAACAATTGTAAGAAACGTTTTAAGGCGTTCATTTAACGTTTCAAACATATCGCCGGCCGCAAGATTGATAAGCAATGCACATGTTAGCCAAAGCAAGGCCTATGACTATGATGGCAAAACAAAAGTATCCATATTTAACACACAAACCGATTTGGGATTAATGATAACAGGCTATAGTCAATATGGCTTTCGACTTAACAATGATATGGTGCTAATTGGACCCATCACCGTGTTTCCCAAGTAAATAACAATTGACGTCACACACTTACTCTTAATAATAAATACACTTACTTGATAGATCTGTGCTTTCTTGGAATGTCAACAACTTTAACGATATAACTGAGGATAGCCTAAGTCTGTTCCCCACTTTAGAACCAAAAATTGATATACTTATAATAGGCATAGGAGATCAAAGCCCTACGCCAAGTCTATCCAAACGTTTGATAGAGTTTATGAAAAAGTACAAAATCAACGTTGAAGTACTGCGCACAGAACAGGTTTGTGTACATTAAATATTAGTGTCATTTAAATTTTATTTAAAACTAGCAAATTTACTTTTTACAGGCTTGCGCAACATTCAACTTTTTAAATGCAGAGAACAGAATGGTGGCCTGTGCCCTGATACCACCCGCGCATATAACATACACTGAGAATGATGTGCTTCAAACAAAGTTGAAACACAAACAGCTTTACGAAACTGAATAAGTTTATAAGTTAGTTTGTTAAATTTTAATGTAGACACAAAGTAAACTTTGTAAACTTACTTGTAAAGCCCAACCTAATGCCTTATTCAGCCTTCGAGGTCTATATTGCTTGTAATTTGAATTATTAATAGAAAGTGGCAGCTCCCAATAATCATAATCATGTTGGAAATTAGTAACTAAATTCCAAATGTCTTCTTGGGCGCAATGTCTCATTTTATCCTATTTTAAAGGGCTTTTATTGCGTGATAATAAAAAGTGGCAACAACTTTGTAAAATTTCTATATTTTTCACATTAAAGTTATACTAAGTTACAATCAAATGCTCACAAAAATTATCATCTCTATAATCAGTCAGCTGTGGCGCCAGGATAACGTTCAATTAACATGGCTACACCTTGACCACCTGCCGCGCAAGCTGCTACTACGCCAAGTTTACCATCTTCGCGTACTAAACGATTCGCTGTATGCATGCACAGTCGGACACCAGTAGCGGCAAATGGATGACCAATTGAAAGAGAGCCACCCCAATTGTTCCACTTGTTGAGGTCAGGTGTACCAACTTTCTCACTAAGGCCCATGTATGTTTTACAAAACCAATCCGAGTCCATAGCTTTGAGATTAGCAACTATTTGACCGGCAAATGCCTCATGAATTTCCCATGTGTCAATGTCTTTCAAGGCAAGGCCAGATTTTTTCAACAGTTTAGGTATGCCATATGCAGGGCCGAGCAACAATTGGTCAACAGGATCTTGCGAGACATACAGAAAATCACGCAAATAGGCTTTGGGCTTTAGACCAAGCTCCTTAGCTTTTTGTTCAGTCATGATAACACAAGCCGACGCACCATCAGTCTTAAATTAAAAAGATAAGAATAAATTTATAATAATAATAATGATTAAATGCGTAATAATGCGTACCAAAAATGATGCGTTGGCAGCGGTAATTGTGCCATAGGGCTTAACAAATGCTGGCTTAAGCTTAGCTAGACTTTCAGGAGTGGATACGCGAATGCCATTGTCCTTGTCAACCACTTGATCAACGCCTTGAACTAATAAAGAGTAATGAACAAAGTTAGAGCATGGTTTATAAAGTTTTTTTTTTTGGCACAAACCTTTAAAAGGCACCAGATCCGTGAAATAACCCTTATCTTGCGCATTTTTGGCCAAGGTATGTGAACGCAATGCATATTCATCCTGCTCACTGCGGCTGACATTAAATGCCGAAGCCAGACGATCCGCAGAATGACCCATAGTCTCTCCAGATGAAAACTCCGCCACTGCCGGTAGCTATTTTTAACGTATAGTTAGTATACATTTGGCCTTTAAATTACTATAAAAACCAGCTTACTTCGGGCGCTAAAAATGATGGTCTGAAGGTGGAAAGCAGTGAGAGGCGCTGTCCCAATGTCTTTGCCTTATTGGCCTTTAGCATTAAAGCACGCATTTTACGGGAATGACGTATGGGCACATCAGACATGAACTCTACGCCGCCTGCAACAATGATGTCGTACGTGTTGGTGGCAATCAAACCCATGCCGGTAGTTATGGCCTGAAATTTTTAATATTGAATATGCCTTTTGGCATTTATGGTAACAGCTTACCGCATTTGAACTGATGCAAGCCATTGTGACGGTGTGTGCAGGAGTTTTATCGCTAAAACCAGCTGAAAGAGCAGCTTCACGTGCAATATTAGATGTCTTCACTTCTTGGATGACACTACCGTACACAATATAGTCTATAAGTTCCTTGTCAATGCGATTCTTTTGTAGCAAAGACCTGCAAACATTAAAAATTATATAAAAAGTTCAAAAGCACTTTGGGATAAAAGTTTTACTTACAACAAAGCGTGTCGAGCTAACTCATGAGGCATCAATTTGGAATAGGAAGTTCCAGATGTCAGAAAAGGCGTACGCACGCCATCAACGAGGACTATATTTTTAGAGGCATCTTTTGGCTTAAGTTGTGGGGCAGCAGCGACCGATAAGGCACGGGAGTTGACTGTATAAGATATCACAACAAATTAATATAAATTTAAAAACTCACTAAATCTTATCGTATAATGTATAAATGTACAGCTGCCTTAATATTTTAGCAACTGTTGCATTAGTTTATGTATATATGTATGTATACACATGTGTATGTCATATTTGTTGTTGCGCTACACGTCACTTGGATTTGGACTTTGGTCCCCAAGAGATTAAAGTCTAGAGTCTAGACAAATATGATTTGATTAAAAAGTGATTTTCAGATTTTATTATATAGCGATTATATAAAAGTAAGTTCAATAATAAATATGTATCCCTTTTTAAAAAACTTGGGAAATTTAAAATATGTACATATGTAAAATCAACTACATATGCGGTGAAAAGTTACAGTTGAATATATGTACATATATTTATTATAAGTATTTGACTTACCTTTAGCTGATGTTTTGATTATATTAAATAAGTTGGTATTACGTGCTACGTTTCGGAAATTCATTTTATATTCTTATATACAAAAATAGAAAATTATAAGATCGTTTTGATTCAGTCGAACAGTAGTTTCTGAATTGTTGTAGCTCTTATGTGCCGTGCGATAACTGCTTGATATCGATTAATCAAAAAAATACTGCACTTGCGTTGTTTTAAAAAATACTAAATGAAAGTGTTTATTGTGAATAAAATTGTACTCATGCGTATTTTAAAATTTTAAATAATAAAGGGCGCTAACTTAGCTGCCGTATTTGCATTTTTATTGCATTATTAGAAGTATTAGAATTTAAGCATTGGCTAGCATGTGCAAAATAAAAATAATTAATAAAAAAGTTTATTATAAAAAGAAAAAGCTCAAGCACTTTTTACTTTACTTTACTTCTGTTTAGTAAATCATGGACTTACAATCTGGCTTACAAGCAAATTTTTAACGAAAGAAATCAACAAACTTTACACATACATACGTATTGCCCAAATATTAAAAGAAATTTTATAAATAAATTAGAAGCTAAAAACAACATTAGCAGGGGTGTGTTTCAATTATTCTTCAACTCAAATTACTTAAAATTTTTTGTTCGTAAAAAGTTTATTACCCAACACTAATTTGAATTTTTTTTATAAAAAATTAGTTTGTTATACAACATGGAGTACAATCGATGGATCAAGTGGTAGTCTCTCATAGCTACTATAAAAAATAGTTTTTATTTTCAAAAGCATCAATTACTCAAATTATCCTTTTACAAGGCTTAACCTTCGGCAAAAAAGAAGTCAGGGATGACAATAGTCCTAACATATGTAAGCATTTGCATACTCAGCCATAAAGAGTTTAACAAACAAATGAAATTGTAGAAGGTTCAAGGACAGTCTAATTGTACTTTGTGTTAAAGGGTAGGTGGCTTGTGCTCTTTAGCATCATAAAGGGAAGAAGCGTAAAAGAATGGAAACCTATTAGGGATCAAGGTCAACTTGTAAACCTTTACAAGGTGGCAAGGCAATTATGCAAATGGCACACGCATGTGCTATGTATTCAAGAAGTACATTTTCGTTTCCTATGGTCAAGAATAATTTAAGAATATCAACAAATAGTTTAGTTAAATACACATACATACATACATATGTACATATATATGTATTATATAAATTTTCCATTGACTGAGACGTTATTGTGAGTTTTTGGTTTATAATGTTTTTATATGATTTTTTGTGATACATATTTAGTTTTCAGCGCAAATTTAAAATACATATTTTTAAAAAAAGTTCCGTTTTGGGATACATGTTAGAAAGCCGGAAATATTTCGCTTAAAAGATGCGGACTTAAACCGGTTGGTTCGGTTTAAACATCATTTGTAGCAGTTATAGAAATTGTTTATTTCTTAAAAATCTATTGGTTATGTGTTTCGTCAACATCATTTGCATAGAAGGTCTTGCATACGTCTTTTCAAGGATAATTGATGTGTTACCTCTTTCTAAGCAGTTCTAATATACGAGTTAACTCACAATGCACTTTCTTCTTTGAAGGTCATAGAGTATCTGGAGTCTATTGGAGACGCAATTTCAAGTTCTATATCTCATTTTTAAATTTGAATGTGGCCTCAAATTTGTTTACCAAGACTTAAAATTGCATAACACACTAGGGGCAATTCTAGGAATTTGTATTGTCACTAGGTGGTCGGACAGAAATGGTTACATCCATACCCGACTCGATGCTGATCACTGTCTATCATGACTCCTTATTCCTGTACATATCTATAATATACTTCTTATTATGGGGACTGGGTCTTAAATTACAGCTTTGGGATGTTTGGGATCGCTCTAAAGATTTTGTTTGTGGGAGCTTCGAGATCTATTTCTTTTTTAACTGACATTTTATAGGAGCTGCAGAAAGATTTAATTATTATACCCTGTACCGTATGGTACAAAGGGAATATTAAGTTTGTGCTTGCCGAAAATGTATGTAACATATAGAAGGAGTCGTCGGAGACACCCCAAAGTTACCTAAAATATGATCAGGTGGACTAGAGAAGTCGATATACCCACGTCCATCTGTCGGTCCGAACGCCTAGATCTCAGAGATTGTAAGAGCTAGAGTAACCAAACTTTCACATTAGATCCCATATTATTCCAAAAAAGACAAGTTTATTATATTTTTTTGATATTGGGGTTAAATTATATAGCTCCCATAGGGGTGTTTCAGACGACCTCGAAAATAAATTTAAGTTTTAGATGAATAATTGTTTTGTTTATAAAGATATCGTAACCAAATTTGGCATTCGAAAGTTTTATAGTTCGCAAGCACTGTAACAAATTTAATCAAAATCGGTTGACTATATCATATAGCTCCCATAGGACAGATCGGCCAAAATAACTTTTTTTATACAAAATTCGCTATATTTAATTTTTTAATAAAGATATCGTATCCAGATTTGGCATTCAGAAATTTTTTAGAGTACCCAAGCATTGTACCAAATTTGAATAAAATTGGTTGACTATATCATATAGCTCCCATAGGGCCGATCTTCCAAAAATCGATTTTTGAATAAAATTTGTTGTGTTTCGTTTGTTTGTGAACATATTGAAATTAAATTTTGGTATTCGTAAGTTTTTTGTAGTTCCTTAGCACTGTACTAAATTTTAAAATCGGAAGACTATATCATATAGCTTCCATAGGAACAATCGGTCCAAAAAAACGTTTTTTATACAAAATTCGTTGTGTTTCGTCTGTTTGTAAAGATATTTGAACTAAACTCGGCATCTTTTTTAAGGTATTAAAGTACTGTGTCAAAAATGATCAAAATCGGTTGACTATATCATATAGGAACGATCGGTAAAAAATTCTTCTGTTTTTGATTTTTTATGAAGGAACCGGATTTTATTGCAAGCTAGTGGTACAGGGTATCCCAAAGTCGGCCGGGCCCGACTTTACGTACGCCATTTTTTAACTCAAATTTTATGAGAGCTGCAGAAAGATTTAATTATTTTTGTTCTGATATGTTTTGCATTTATTTTTATCCTAGCGGAAACTTTATAAAAATTTTATGGATATTTCCCCGGAGTCCTAAGTTTTGATTAGTTTTGGAAAAACCATACATTTGTTTTGAGAGTGATTTACGAAATTAAAAACAAAAAATTATAAATTATCGAATAGTTTTTAATACAACGCAATTTTTAAAAAATGTTTGTTATTGTTGATCACCTTTTTTCTATCACGAAATTAATAAATATATGTCGTTTCTGAAATTTAGTCGAAAGCTATCACAGGGCCGGATCTTTTCATGTCTCGACGGCCTTGGGCAAACATGATTATGGTTGAGAATGTGGTTAGTGAGCAAAATGGATAGAGTTGAGCAGATGAGTTGATATAATTTAATAGTGAAATGTATTAGTTGGTTTATTGTGCACCTCTAAAAGGAAGATCGAGGTTTTCTGCAAAACGTCTGGCTGTATAGTTTCAGTGTTGTTAAGTCTATTTATTGCCAAGATGTTTCGATGGTCTAAACCCTTTTGGATAACAGTTGACTACCTTTCTTTCGTCGGTTACAAGAAGAATTTTAACCATTTCATAAATTTATTATGCATTCTTATATATTAATAAGGATGGTCTTTGAGATGGCCTATATTATTAATTATTAAAGCTCGGTCGTATCGTGGCTATATATGTATATTTTTATAAAATTTGGTACAGTGGTTAGGGACTCAAAAATCTATCTTCATTAAAAAAATGATTTATGCATTCAAAATTTTAGCTTTTTCCGAGGGTTTTTTATACAAACAGACAGACGACTATACCCATGAACGATTTCCATTTCTCTAGTCACCCTCATTAGCTAACTTTGGGGTTCTCTGAGATCTCCTTTTTTATGCTACATACATTTTCGGCTGGCATAATCTTAAAGTATCCTTTGTACCTTTAAGCCACAAAACTATTCAACACAAAAAGCCTCAAAAAAATCATCCCACTGCATCAAAATTATCTTTGGGTCATCGCTGTATTTTTAAGCCCTGTTTCTTACTGCCTTTTGCCCTTGCTATCACCACTTACACAAACACAAACAAAAAATATGTAATAACGTTTTCTTCTAACAAAGCTTTATGCTGCTTTTTTGTAGCTAGTAAGTTAAATACTATTTATTACATACAAACAGTTGTAAAGCCCGCTCTCTCCGCGTCAGAGCATAACAAAAAGCAAAAGTCGTTCGTTCGTTCGTTTGACAAGAGATCGTGCCGTGCCGAACTGAATAGCAACTTAATTGAGGCAGACACGAATGCGCTTCGTGTTCTTCGTTGGTCTCATACGCGCTCGCTCATTCTGCATTTTTTCTCCAAAGAAAACAGACGTGCGCGCGCGCATAACGTTACGTTGCCTTGCCGCACTTTTTCACTGTTGTACTTATTGTACGTGTGAGAGGCACCAACCGACAACCGAACGAACGGAACGGAACGATCGCCAACGTTGGAAAAAAGTTTTACCAATCAAGTTTTTTATTTCGCAATAATGTATTATAACAAAACTTCAACCTAGTTAATGTTGCTGTGGACTTTTTGTGAGTGTGCTGAAGAAAATGCATTAGTATTGGTGTATTAGTGTGTTGGTTGGTTTGGTGTGTTTCTTTCGTTCGAATTGAATTGAAACAGCTAAAAGCTAAACACGACGAACGTTGTCGTGAACTGTACGTGCGTTGTGTAAAAAACAAAAAAAATAAAATAAAAACAAATAACAACAAGCAGAAAAAAAACATGATGAACATGAAAAGTGAAATTTAAATGGAAATATGTATTTCGAAATAATATACAAAGCAAGAACAGCAGGTTTTATATACATCTGCGGCGGACTCGGAATTAAAAGCTCTATGCAGTGTTGATGTTGAAATTGAAAGTTGCAAGCTAGTTAAAGCCAGAAAGCGAACAAATAACGCGCGATCCATAAAAAAAAAATACAGCTACACTGTGTGTGGAAAAGCTCAGAAAATTTTGTACTTATTTATGTATGTATGCATATTGCACACGCCCACGTATGCATATAGTAAAGAAAAAGAAGAAGTAATAACACAACAACAGCAGCAACAACAACATCAACGCTTATATGCATATTTGTGAAAGGGAGCAATTGCTGTAAGATTTAATGAAAGAGGTAAACAAATAGTATCAATCATACTCATACACATACAAAAATGTGCACATACATACATAGCACTTCATTCACATGTTATTAACATTTTTCCACACACTAATGAAAGTATGCAAATAAAAAGCAGTGTCTATGTACTTGTTTTTTATTATTGTTATATGCAGGAACCACATTACATACATAGTTAAAAGACACAAAGCAGCCAAGGTCGAAACGTAACTAAATTGTTATAAAAAAAAAGAAACAGACGCACCAAGCTTAAATTCAAAGTTATGACAGACTTAAGTTTAGCTATGTATGTATGTATGTTTGTACAAATGTATTAACGTATATATGTATGTATGTACATTTGACCGTCGTCATCATCGTGAGCATCATTAACAAACGTATAACATAACTTCACAGCAAAAGACAAGAAAGACTTAGTGACCTTCATAGCGCTTGTATATATATAAATATCTATATGTATGAGTGAGTGTGTGTATGTGTGTAATCGACTTCTTTGTCGTGTACGTTCGTCGCTTTTTCTCTTTTTCTTCTTTTATATTGTATACTATATTGTTGCGCAGAAATGTTAATGGGTTTCGTCAATATACATGCATACATAGTACGAATACATACATATGTACGTACATACATAATAAAACTAAAAGACACGCAACTGTTGGTAAGATTTTGCATTTGCATGTATGTGTGCGTATTTGCTAAATGCCGTTAGTTGCGCTCAACATTGTGCCTTTCCAATTGGCTAACTATATGTATACATATGTACATATGTATTAAAATGCGAAAGTAAGCAACAAAGCAACGATCTAGAAGAGTGCTTACAAAAGCTGTAAATTATGAAAACATTTCGCTGGCATACATAAACATTTACTTGCACACAGACATACATACATATGTACATTTTGTTTTAATTATGTAATACAAATTTGGGTCATTTTTATAGCGCTTACAACAATTACAATGACATTTGTTGTGTGTGCGCAGCACGCTCTGCGCTTGCAATTTTTTAGTTGGTTTTAGCTCTAAAGAGCTTTTCGTGAAAGGGGAAAGAGCACAACAAGCTAGCCGCAGCAACAACTTTTTTTTTATTTGAAGACTTGTACATACATACATATACATAAACATACATACATATTTATTGTGAGCATCGTAGTATTAGTCACCAGCAAAAACAAGTTTGCTGCTCCCATAGCTGCCAACAACTTTCAAAAGATTTTTTTTTGTTGCTTTCTCTTTTTTTTTGCGCTCTTTCCTTTTGCTCTGCTCTTAAACTCTTTTAATTGAGCTTGTGCTTAATTTACTACACGCACACACTCACACAGCGACACCACACTATGTAAGAAAATTGCAAAACAAACTATGGCGTCGGCAGCGGCGACACAAATCGAAAAATGTAGCGTAATAAGCGAGATCGTGTTCTGGGCATGCACTCACAAAAGCTTTTACATGTCTTTACAAAATACGAAAAAAAAAATCAGCATGAAGAGAAAAGCTTTTTGTGAAAGGTGTTTTGCGTGCGCGTATCTGTGTGTACATACACATAAAAAAATTATGTAGTAGTATGGCAGCGTGCTGTCTACATATTTACTGTTTTTTTGGATTACTTTCAGTCTCTCGCACTCTCTCTCTACACAATTTGCTTGGAAAAAAAAATGTTGCTCAATCTTAAAAATTTTCTCACATTTTAAAGTTTTTGTGTATACAAGTAACATAACTGCGAAAAAAAAAAAATAGCAAAAAGTTAGGTACATAGCAAGCATACACACATACATACATATATTAAGCAAAATATGTACATATTTATTTACATAGCTAAATTGCAGAACCAGCTAAGTATGTATTTAGTTGCTAACTTCATTTTTTTTTGCCTACATTCACTTAGGCACTTTCAAAAATGCTTTCTTTTAACAAAAAAAAAAAATAATAAGATACATCATTTAAATAGCTTATTATATACGGCCCTGAGCTCCCCTTCCTCATATTAAGAAAAAAAAAACAGGCTTTCGCTTCGCCAGCAACAAGACGAAATTAGCGACAAGCCCGTCATTCAAGTTGTATTGAAAGTGAACGTTTCGTTTGTGATGACGACCGCAACAAAACCAAGACTATCTTTTTTTTCTGAAGCTTCGAGATATGCTGAACTTTAGCTTTAGTGTGTGGGCATATGTACACACATACACACACACACTCACACAAAATACATACATACATACATGGCTGCACACAGCAGAAGCAAGCTTACAAGCCATGCTCTTGCACAATACAATAATGACACATGGCCTTTTATTTATATACATACATACACACTCTTACGATGAGATTGTGGAAACACATTCATAAAAAAAAGTGCTTACAATACACATACACATATGCAAAATTGGTTAAAAACAAAAACAATCGTTGACTTCGTCGTTGCCTTCGCTTTAATAACTCGACATAAAAAACGACGCCAGCGCCGCCGTCACAATGGGAAAGCTTTTTTGGCCAAAGTCAAGTCAAGCCAACCAAACTCAATTGAATTTTCGTGATCTTTTTCATTTTTACAGTCGCACTCGGCTTAGCTGCAGCTTGTACTTGGCAACGCGATAGATAGAAGAAACGACGACGGACGTCGCTTCGTCGTCGACGACGTTGAATTTGAGCACAAAAATATTGTGCAGCAAACCAACGCGCTTGGTTTGCTTGCTTTTGGCCGCTCTATAAAACATACACACACACATACATAGTGCACTTATACATGGATACATTTGTATGTGCTAGCTTTCAACTTTTCCAATGAACAGTTTTTATGCATATACCATGAGCATATATATGTATGTATGTATGTATAAGCAGCAAGCATGTGCATGTATTTGTGTGTATTGTTGTACTTTATATGAACTCTTTTTCACAAAAACAATGATGTACAAAATCTTAAACCTGATTAGAGCAGGCCCGTTAAAGTTGTAGTAAATAGTTATCCTCTGCTGTCATAATTTATAATGCCCTATTTACACTGCAGTCAGTGAATTGCATATGTATTTGTGTGCTCCTAATATGGCGCATTTCTAAACCGCCGCCTGGATATTGACTAATTCTTTGTCTATGTGCTAGATTTTCGAAATGTTTGCGAGGGTGGACTTTAATATTATGGAAAGAGGAAACGGATATAACTATGACTAACTTTTAGTCTGTATTGCCTTGAGTTTTAGTGCGGGTAGCATTGTTGGGTTGAATTTTAGTTTAATAGAGATTTCTGGCACAACACTTTGGCATTTGCTTAAACCATTTTCTAAACACTTTTGCACTCAATTCGGTTTTTGCACGGTTTTGAAATAACATGGCTGGACAAAAAAAAAATGTTTTACGTTAAACTACAAGCTATTTGTTTCAAATCTGTAAAGCATTAATATTTAAATATGGATAAATAAAATGACTTCAAATTCAATAAATAGAAATTTAAGTAGGGACATTCCCCTTTCTAATAAATAGCAGCTTAAACGATTTACTTGATGTACATTTTTTACATGAAACCTGGAACATTTCTACCGTTTTGAAATAACACGAATCTAGGTCTAAAAAATGCTCTTGTTTCAAATTTTAAAGAAGTAATATTTCAAATAAATAAATAATAATATTCAAATTAATAAATAAAATGTATGTAGGGAATTCCCCTTTCGAATAAATAGCAGCTTAAGAATTTACTTCATCCAAAAAGCTTTTATTTCAAATTTTAAAGAATAATACTTAAATAAATCAATAAAATATTTAAATTAATCAAATATCTAATAAAAGCAGCTTCAGGATTTACTTTATTAAAAAAAGCTTTTGTTTCCAATTTTAAGGAATAATATTTAAATAAATAAATAAAATATTTAAATTAATAATTCAAATATATGTAGGGAATTCCCCTTTCTAATAAATAGCAGCTTAAGGATATACTTCATGTCTTTTTTTATACAAAACCTCGAACATATCTACCAGAATTAGGTGTAAAAAAGTTTTTGCTCAAATTTTAAAGAAAAATAATAAATAAATAAAGTATTCAAATTAATTGATTAAAATTTATGTAGAGATTTCCACTTTCTAAAAAATAGCAGTTTAAGGATTGTATTTTTTTACACGAAACCTGGAACTTTTCTACACTCAAATTAGCCCGGTGAAAAAGAAAGTTTTGTTTCAAATTTTAAAGAATAATATTTGAAAAAATAAATAAAATATTCCAATTCTGTCTAATAAAGCTTAATGATTTACTTCATGCCGTTTTTACTCAAAATCTGGAACATTTCTACCGTGTAAAAAAAAAGTTAGGTGAAGTATTCAAATAGTGAAAACTAATGGAAATTCTTAATATAACTTTAATTCAATTTTAGTTTTTGAATGAGAATATTTTTTAAGTGGCTTTAAAAAACTTTAGGCGAAGTTTAGAAGAAAATTTATCAACGAACATGATTCCCTTATCGAATATTGAACAATTAATTTTTATTCTTGTACCTATAAAGAAACAAACCCTTTATTATTTTTAGTAAGTAAACCCCGAAGATACCAAAGTTCATTGCGACAGAATAGTTTCCGGAATTTCTAAATAAAACGCAAAATAGTTAATCTTTTTTAATATTTATTTTGTCTCCTTTGAAATATGCCCCATTTGAAGCAATACACATATGCCAACGCTTCTTCCAATCTTCGAAACATTTTTATAGGCGTTGGCCGAGATGGCGTTCAGCTCTCAGGAGAAAAAGAGCAAGCAACCGCAACAAAAATTAATCCGCACCGAAATACATGACTGGGGAAGACGATATAAACATGTCCGTCCGTCCATATGAATGACTTGACCTCAGAGATTGTAACAGCTGAAGAAACCTTCGGATAAAATCGTTTATTATATAACGAAAAACAAATTTATTTTATATTTTCGATTTCGGTGTTATATTAAACAACCCCAATAAGAGTATTACAGAGCTCATTTATGCTTTTGGCGGCACCCTTTCCATGATTCATACACCTTAAGTTGAGATACCCTATACCTATGATACTGTTTATAGTCTTTTCCTCTTACACAAAAAAAAGAATAAATTGATTAAATTTCATTTCATTTCTTGTACAATATTTTTCAAACATCTACCGATTAGTCCCATTAAGAATATATGCTATGCTAATCCGAGAACCCACTTCTTATGAGTACGAAAAAAAAAAAGATTCTTTTGTGGGAAATTTTACTCCTAATTGTTCTTAAAGCTCGTCAAAATCTTAACACTAAGCATTTAATTGAAAACCGGACATAATTTTAGGCAGTCTAAAGTAAAAATAAAGAGATAAAAATATTAAAATAAATGCATCAAAATTTTGGTGCATATCTTGATGATTGCTTTAACCAGTTGTGAATTGTTAGCGAATTTTGTTTAAATATATATTTTTAAATTCTAAATTTGTTGTTTTTTTTTTAGCCGTTTTAAGAAATTTCTACCATGTATAGACTTTGTCAAAAGAATTTTTCAATAGCTATATTTTCGTACAAAGCTTAATTGGTATCCAAGTTCTCCACAACATGAAAAGTTTTATTATAACCTGTACTTAAAAGTACAAAGGTTGTACTAGATTTAGTATGTAACGGTCAGAAGGAGGCGTGACAGACACCAAGTACTTTATACCAAAAAGCTTACCATAACCTCGGGTAGCGATTGAGACATGTCCGTCCTTATGACCGCCTAGATCTCGGAGACTAAAAGAGCTAGAAACACCAAACTTTACCAGCTGGTGTGCATATTTCCTCAGAAGATGAAGTTTGTTGAATCATATCAATATCTTTCTCCTATTCTCAGCAACACTCGATTTTTGGACACGCCGTTTAATATTTGTATCTGAAATTGAACAGAGTGATGCGTTATGGTTCCTCGCATCTGTGTGAATAAAATCGAATCGGATCGAAATCCGTTTACTTTATTTTTTATTTTTAGAGTATTCCAATGTCATCTTTGTTTGTGAAAATAAAAATGGCGGAGTCAATGTTCAAGAGCATTTTGGGAAATTATGACAAGAACATCAAAATTTGTCAAGCGAAGAATCTTTGTATGCGTATGTACATACATATATGAAACTTTGTTACATTTGAATCGTTCCCATGATAATGAAAAGATTTTGTATCTTTCCATGTTTAAAGAAATTGGTTTTACTAGTCTAAGCTTACAAATAAATTAAACTGGAAGTATCTGATCTACAATCTTTTGCTGCAGCGAAGGGTTTGTGGAATCTGGACCACTACAAATTCTATAGTTTCTATACTATATCTGATTTGTGAATTCACATAGTAAAGAAAATTGGACACCTCTCAATATTTTTTTCCGGATACAACACAGGTATTACACCTTTCGCAGTTTTAAAGAGTGCTGGATAAAACTAAACATTATTATATAGAGACTATTTAAAAAAGTTTGATTTAGCGTTGTCCATAGTTCTTAGAGCGTTTTAGCTCACATAATAACAATCGTTTCATTTATATTATCTTAGAAATCTTTTAAATTTTAACTTTTTTTTTTTTAGTTAGTTTTTGTCAGACTAAACTTTCAGTTCTAAGCGGTCTTTAACAAACAGAAACGAATGTCTGGAAAAACATATATATGTACATACAATAGTATGTGTTTTGCTTTATGACACAACCAGTTCATAGACGGGGTCTGACAAGCCAGCGAAGTTACATACATACATCGCTACGTACATATGTACGTTTGTACATTGGTGAAAGGTGGCCCATTGCTTGGCTCTGTTATATAATACTTTTTTTAGCCGAGGCAGCTGAACACATTTTCCACATTTTAAAACTTTCTATTTTGTCGTTATCACAACAATTATACCTACACTGAGCTGTGTGTGAAAGCTCAAGGCAGGCAATATAATGGAGGTATACCTAAAGACTATATTGTAGGTACATAGAAATTATGCATTTCCTTGTCTGAGAGATTATTTAACAATTAAGTAAAAGTCTAGCGATGTTGTTGTTTTTTTTCTTCCCAAATTCAGTTGAGCTGTTTTTATATCTTAAGAAAATATACTCTACAAGAAAGTAACTAAATCTTAAAATAACAAGCACTTTCATCTGAGATTTAATATAATCTTAATCTTCTGTTTCTTGCAGTTTCAAAGAATGTTGATGTTGCAATACAGCAAGCATGGGGAGTGCATTCTCAAAGAAATTGGAGCCGCGTTTAGGGGGGAGCATCCAGCCGATTTGACAATCGTTTGCGAAAATAAAGTAAAGCTACATGCCCACAAGTTGGTTTTAGCTGCTGCCAGTCCACTGATTAGGTACGCAAATGCCATTTAAGACTATAATTATAATAATAAAAGAATATATGTTCTCTTCTCTTATTAGAAATTTATTGGAGGATACACACATAAGCGACTGCACAACTACAGTTTACTTTCCAGATGTTAATGCTACTTATTTTAAATTCCTTTTGGATTTTTTGTATTCGGGACAGACATGCATCACCTCCCGAGATGTAAACTATTTACATGATCTGTTGTTATTGCTACAAATCAAATCAGACAGTTGGAAAACCACCGATTCTGCCTATCTTAATAGTAAATGTGGAAGCATACGTGACAGGTCACGCAAGCAGTACACAACCTCCCAAAACTTGATAGATCAATCACTTAAATATGAAGTGGAAAGCGCTGATGAAAGCCGAAATGTGGGTGATTTCTCAGAGTTTTCTGGAGATAACTGTGGGAACAGCAATGAGACCGCCGCACATAAAGAGGATGATTGCGACAAGGACAACAAGAGCGATAAAGACACGGACGAAATTGTAAATCTTTCAAACATTCCAGCTGGCGGCAACAGCAATGGCACCATTAATAATTCAACCATAAACCCAGTAAACCTTTCACTTGACCTACGAACGAAAAATGAGAATTTGACCAGAAGTGAAATTAGCAAAACATTTGGATCGGACCACAGCGGCGGCGGCATTGACTCTCCCAGCGCAAATGAAAGTACAAAACGAAAGGGACTATTTTTTGACTCACATAAAGATGTTATGAAACCGCTATCGGATGCCTCAGACATTAACAGCTCGCCAGAAAATTATGTTGTTACGCCGCATCGTAAGCGGCGACCGGGCTTCCATAATACACAAAGTGATAATCAACCGTTCACTTCGTATCCGCACAATTTGCTGGAAGAATTGCGGCTGGTTAAGTCAACCACTTCACCCATATCGGGCTTTGCCTCTGAGAAAAGCATGTTGGCTCATTTGGAGGATGGCACGCTTAATGGTGATACCTTGACACCGGAACGAAAACTACTTGAAACGCAACGCCAGCGAGCTCAAAGTCCAGAGCTGCAGATGCATCTGGCACCACAGTTTGTCTACCAATGGCAATCGAATCAAAACGCCTCTATATCAAGCATGCCCAATCTGCAGTCGCGACTCTCCAGTCTGTCGCAGATAAATCTAAATCTCGACTCAGAAGGGGGCCGTAACAGCTCGGCCACTGTCTCCAACCTTGGCACAAATAACTCACATACATCCTCCGTACGAGAATATCGCTGTGAGTACTGTGGCAAGCAGTTTGGCATGTCCTGGAATTTAAAGACCCATCTCCGCGTGCATACGGGCGAAAAGCCGTTCGCCTGTCGCCTTTGCGTGGCTATGTTTAAGCAAAAGGCCCATCTACTAAAACACCTGTGTTCAGTTCATAGAAACGTCATTACCACCACCAACGGCACTGATACGGAAAATCGGTACAGCTGCTGTTTTTGCTCCATGTGCTTTGAGTCCGTGCAGGAGCTTGTACGACATCTCTCTGGGCATCATAACAATCTATTGCTCACCAAGAATCTTCGCGAATAACTTACCCGATCCATTTGAGCGGCCAAAAACAATGCCAATCAAATAACTGCAAAGAGACCTGAATTTTATATATACAATTATACTACTACGGTAACAAGAGCTAAATTTTTATTGTAAAAAATAAATTCATATTACATTTAAATCGTAAATATTATACATACCATTCACTCAATTTCACGCGATCCATTCAAATGCCGAGGCGCAGCCAGCTATAGGATATATATATGAGCTGGGGTCCTCAATTCTCCTTCAAAAAAATTTTTTAATACCTGGCTGCTCCCCATTATAAGCGATACTTTTTATTGTAAGAATATTTTGTATACAAAACTTGTATTGTAATTTTTATTATATTTTTACTATTTGAAATTTTTTATTGGAAATTTCTTTACCTACACTTGAATAATGTTTATACACTCACCTGTTCACCTTATATACTTTATACATACTTATATTTTCCAAAATCGTCAATAAAAAAGTGTGTAAATTGTACAGTATAGATTTGCAAGGATTGTAATAAACTAAACGATTTGTTTCATTTCAAATATATTAGATAATAATAATAATGCATAAATTTAAAGTTAAGTGAAAGTAAAGGTTAAAGTTTGCAAAAAAAGAAAGTAAGTATGCAAAAGGAAATTTATTAGTCGATGCGAAAGGTTACAAAATTGGAGATGTGTCATTATTTATGTAGTCAGCTGGGTGACGTGCTACAAAACCGGATATTCCTGACATTTTGGTGAGCTGCAGCGGACGACTAACAGAAGCTCTTCAAAATATTTAAATATGAACACGGGGCGTATACTTAACATTTACAAATTTCTGTACAAAGTGGATCTATTTCTAGACCTACTGCGATACTCATAAAAATTGGCACTACTACTCCTAGCTACACTTCAGATCCAAACTTTAGAAACAACATAGATCATAGTTGTTTAGATCCATTGTTTTAATAATGTTTAGTAGACGATACAATCGTTTCCTTTGTTTCAGAGACTTAACTGATACTAAAACTATTTTTGCCTTGATCGGGGAGTCATATACTCGATAAAACTAAACTGTCACATCAAAAAAGTTTGTGATTCTTTTAAGATTGAATTTCAACTAAGAAATATTCGACTTTTGTACTAATCTTCATCCTGTAACTTAAGTAAAGTGGCATATTAGTTTGAAAAAATGTAATGTAATTAAAGATAATGAGACTACGAATCTTGAAGACTACTACAGATAAAAATCCAAACATTAGAGCTGGTTTATTTAGTTCTTCTACATCCATATCCATAAATTTCAAAGGGCAATACAATGTTAAATGGGAAAAGAAATCCCTCTACCATTTAAAGTCGCTTATAGAAATCGGAGATTATTATAATATTGTATTTTGCATTACCTTAAACAAATTTATTATTTTCTTGGCTTCTTTTTTTGGTCAAAGACAAAACATACTACTGTGTCCAAAAAGTAAGACAAAATATTTTTAAAGAACCTTTCATTTTTTGATCCAAATATTTTTCGTTGCCTTTAAATTGATCCCCTCCGGACACAATGCACTCATACCAAAGTGGCTCCCAATCCTTCATCCATATTAAAAAATCATTTACCGGTGAGTTTACGAAATAGTCAGAAGGCGCTCGGTGCTAAATCAGTTGAATATTGATGTTTGGGAACGGTAGGGGTCTTGTTTTTGACGAAAAACTCTCACATACAGTAGCGGACAAAAAATATCCGGACATCTGACTTGCGCTTGTAAATGCGAACTTTGCAGTGTCGTGGGCGCCGCATAAAAGTTTCGATCGAAATTTTTTTAGTTGTAATCGGGTGATATTTAGCTTTTAATATCTCAAAGCTTTGTAGGAAGTGAAAAAAATTAATAGTAAAAAATGTCTCAAATGACTGATTTGCATAAAGGAGTCATATTGGCTCTGCGGTCAGAAAACTTGAGCCTCCGTGCTATAAGTGCTAAAGTTGGATTCAGCAAATCTTCTATAGGTCAATTTCTTAAACCTTTTTGGTTCAGATGGGATGACCATTTAAAAACGAATGCCTAAGACGAACTGTAAGGCAAGGAGGATCCCGTATGGTCTGGGGATGTTTTTCCAACTATTTAGTTGGTGACCTAGCCCTCATTGATGGAACTGTAAACGCAGAAAAGTATCAACGAATTTGTCCGGATATTTCTTTCCGGTACTGTAATCAAAGCAGTGTGTTTCGATTTACTATATTTAAAAAAATTCAGTTTTGATGCGTTTGAGGCTCAAAACGTCTTTTAAAATGGAATTCATGGATTCTTTTGAATTTTAAACATTTTAACGAAGGTCTCTTATATCAAAGCCCCAAATCTTTGATTACTTGGACGTGTGCTTCATCATTTGAGGTTGAATTTCCACCAGAGCGCTGTTCGTCTTCAACACGTTCTTTGACCTGTTTATAACACTCGTAAATATTTTTTTAGATATAGTTTGCTTAGTAAATGCCTCTTTCAACATTCTGCACATGAAATTCTTTCCGGAAACAACAATTTTTGCATTTTCTTTGCTTAATTATTTTAAATAATTCAAAAGTCGCCGAATTGACTAAGCCAAGCGGCAATAAAGAATAATGTCACCAATTAAAAAAAATAAATAAAAACCGATAAACTGTAGAATTTGTAATTGAAAATTAGTCTTACTTTTTGGATATATCCTTTTTAATATAGTTAGGATACCTAAAATTCGGAACACTTCATTATCCGTCATTTCCTTACGGCAAGATTTTAACTATGAACACAATTTTTCCCAGTTTTCTATTACTACGCCATTTTGTATTTCTACATAATTTTATAACACTGCAAAACATAAAAAAATTAACAGTACAATTTACAATCAATCCAGTAGATACCTAAAAAAACACAACTTGCAAATTCATTCACCGTTCGTTATTTAAATGGCAATTTCAAATTGAATTAAGATTTCCCGCCAATAACTTAACAGCTGGGTAGTTTTTCTTACTTCCATGCGCGCAAGGTTATAGATAATTTTTCCACTGTTGATTGTGCAGAAGTATAACAAAACAAGTAACGAAACTGTCAGACAGTCAACTGCGTATTTTCATTTGCGAACCAATTTGGTCGTTTCGACGTCGTTAACTGTTATTTTTAGTTAAAATTTGCCAGTGTAAAGTTCTAAGGAACAAAACTCTGTGAAAATGTGGAAATATTTTGTGAAACTTATTGGGACAACCAGGAAAAACATTTAAAATAATGCAAATTTCAATCTGGGATTAAAGGCTAAGCGGAAAACTCCACCTTATTTGCGCTGCCCCACTCGCGGAGTCCACAACACACAAATACACAAAAGGCACACAACGCACACTCACAGCATATAAACATACATACACATATAACAACAAAACAACACGAAACAATATAAAAAGTGTTTACATATTTGCTGTTTGCAGTGTATTTGTTATAAAAGAATAAGAAAAAAAAATTTGAAAGTCAAAGCTGCATATAATCGGAATAACATTAAAAAGACTTAAAAAAATATCGATAGCCAATCGAAAAGGCAAACAATGGCGCTGCCAAAAAAAATTAAATGTTTTAAGTATTTAGTTTACAGTTATGTATTCCTTCTAGCGGTAAGTAGAGCTTATAATATATATTATACATATATAGGGTTTTTGTGTATGTAAATATGTGCGCAAGTACATATAAAATATATATACACACACATACACATTTCGATTGATTGCATTCTGCACTATAAAAAAAATTTGCATTTTGTTGCATAGCACGTTCACACTGAAAATGAAAAGCTGCCATTCATACATATATATTCTTGAAGATTTCGAAATTTGCACCTAACTTCATTGCTCAAAGACGCAATTTTCACAAATTCGCTTATCTCTGTACATGAGGGTACATGTTAATCGTTCATATAAAGCTACATAATCTTCTATGTACACATAAATCTCCTGTGAATCCCCAAATTCTTAATTCTTCTGTCACTCAAAAGATACATACATACTTATGTGCACTTTCAACCTACGTCACAATTTGTTTTTGTACAACATAAAGCTGTCTTAATAGTGTACACATAATTCCATGCTCATGAAGGTCAACTTTGAAGTACATATATAAACATGTATATTATATACCTACATAGTTATGTATGTTGCTTTTACCAACAAATGGTAATACTGCGAATAATTTATAAATTAAAAGTTAAGGTATTTTTTATCCAAAAAGAATAAAATGAAAATATGTTTTAATGCCTATTTTTTTGGTATTTTTTAATGACTCCCTTAATTATTGACTGTTATTATTAAAGGATACTAACTTTTAATTCAAAAATAATTTATAATATCAACTATAAAAAAATATAAAATATATTTTATTGATGTCATTCAACTTTTGATTGTATATAAACTGTTATTAAAAATACTCAAAACAAATATTGACAGCAAATTATAAAGCTATATTATTAAAGAACTTTAATTTTATATTAATACAGATAAACTTTTATTTGAGAAGATGCCATATTTTTTTATTTAAATACGAATATAGTAAAACTAAAAACTTCAGAAAACTCAGCAAGAAATCCTAATTACTTCTTTTTCAACTTAATTTTAACTCAAAACAAGACAGTTAAAAATCTTTTATAAACATATATTTTTAAATTAAAATTAAGACTCTGCAGCTTTCTTATTTTAAACTTAGATTCTTATTTTAACAAATTGAATCTAGTATTTAATACTAAACTTATAACTAATTTATTGAGCTCTAGTTCGATACTAGCAATATGGGCTTCTAAGGAATTGGAAAACTATAAATTTATTTAAAACCAGCTTTGATTGCAGAAACTTTATATTTTGAGTAATGTTTACGGTTTAAAAAAACCCAAAATGCTTATTTTATAATACCATGAAAGCTTTTGTGTAAGTTAAGAACTTCATTTACATTTGTATGTAAATAGCCTTAAATTTATAATGTATTTTAATTTAGAAACTTTGTAACTCATATACAAATTCATAGGTACTCATGTGTATATGTAAATACTACGTGCGTACACATACATACATATATATGTGTATATACATATGTATAACACGCAGACGACCTTGAGCTAGTTAAAGGCAGCGCCCATATACTAAGCCCATTTGTATGTAAACATATAGTATGTACAACTTTAAGTATATATGTATGTATATGGGTTTGTTAGACTCTAGTATATACAGCAATACACACACATATTGTATAACTTCATATGACGTCGAAAAGAAGCTGCTTATATACTTATGTACATGCATATGCAACTGACTACAATTTCGTGACTTAAAAAATCATATTATATAAACACCTTTTTAAAGTTAAGGACTCTTTTTTTTCAGCTTACTGGAGCAGCTCAAATATTCCTGGGAACATCCCTATTATGGGGCCACTCTGTATATTATGGAATTGTACAGAACAAGCTTTGGGCGCCAGCAGCAATACTCCTATGTTTGGGACCTGTTACCTTTATTTTATGCTGGATGGGATGTCAGGCCACTAATCAAAGGAAGCGTTGCCTGCTTGGCATGGTAATTTAACAGTTGTACAAAATACTATCACATAATAGCTAAATAAAATAGAACAAGTGTTTAATTGTACAATTCTAGAAGTCAGTTAAGATTTAGCTTGGGCCGAGATTGTTGTATTTATAAAAACCGCTGAATCTCAACGTACTTCTTAGTTAAAGCTTTATATATATGTATTTTTTTGGATTTTTTTTGTTTATTATAGTTTGCAGCTCTTCTGGTAGGGTGTATATGTGTTCAATTTATTATATGTGGCTGGTCCTTGGCAATGCGTGAAAATCTACCTACATCCGTAGAGATATTCATTGATGATTCCTTTGTAGAGTTCTTAGATAAGTTTTCAAGAACTAAGGTCGACAATTTACATTTGTGGAATCGCATGCAATCTCAGGTAAGATAGGTTAAACAAAAGTGCTTTGAGCCTTTAGCTGTAGAGCTGCTTATTGTAGATTTTGAAAATAAATCCACTTTACTTAAACTTGTAAACTTTTATTTTTAGCTACAATGTTGCGGAGTTGATGGACCTCTTGACTATCGCCGTCTTTCGCTGCCCTGGTCTTGTTGCTCGCGTCCCGAGCACGCATACGAATCTGCATGTGATACCCATTATAAGCGTGGTTGTTTGGCTGTAGTCTCGGAGCAAATCAAGAGCCGCCTGATGATAACCGCTTTCGGTGCTGCCATCATAGCTATACTTCAGGTACAAAACAAAGCTCCAAATATAAATTTTTATAATAAATGTAACTACGTTTTGCAGAGTTTGGGCATCTTCTGTGCAGTACACTTAACCATATTGTTTGGCAAGAACGATAATACTCATCCAATGAACAATATGAATAGGAAAAAGAAGCAACAACAATTTCTGCCCCTTACCATACAGGATAAACGCCATGATCTACCATCTCCGATCAACTTGTCACCGTCAGCGCCCGGGCAACGGGTTTTAAAAACTGCTTTGCCACCGGCCATGCACAAATGACAGACGATTAGTTTTTAAGATACAAGTTTATGCAAAACTCAAAAGCAAAAGTTATAAAAAAATGTTGTAAAATGGGATGAAATGAATATAACTGTGACCCTCAATGTTACGTTATGGTAATTTTAAACAATTTAACGTTCGAAAAAAATGAAATACTGCATTTGGATTCGTTCTCCGGTAGTTTAATTAAAGCTCGAATATAACTAGACTTGATTTGTTTTAGCCTAGCTCTGCATTTTATTTCATTCATTTCGCCTTATCTCTGGGGGTACATAGAAGGTATCAACGGCTCTGGGCTTCTTTTTCTTGCCAAACCAACGTTTAGGATAATAGACTTTTTTCTTAAAGATTTCTATGTCTATGTTTTCTTTGTTCTCGAAATACCATAGATTTTGTCGTTTCAAATGCAATTCGTCCAATATATTTTGCGCCTTTTCAGCACGTTGAATTTTATCTTGCGCTTCCAATTGCTCTTTCACAGCTTTATCGAATTCAATTGTCCACTCTTTATATTGCTCTAATTGCTCTGCAACTATTTTAGGTTCTTCGGTAGCAACGACTTTTTTTAAATTCGCTTCCAGCGTGGCGCTTAGCGAATTAAGATTTTTGCAGCCGTCAAGGGCTTGCTGTATTGTTTCCAAAACTTCATTGGTTGCATTTAACTGCTTTAGCAACGATTGACATAATTCTAGGGTTTCTTTATAATAAATGCCAGAATTTTTTGACACCAGCGTTTGAAGTTCGCTTGTTTGTCCACTTAAAGCAGCACCCAGTAAAGCAAAGTTTTGTTTTATTTCATCTGCTGGTCCAAGAGTCGCTAATTTGATGAGAGCTCTACCCAAAATCACTTCCTCTGTGGCATTGCTTGCATCGTTTTCGGGCACATTGCGTATAAACTTTACACGAACTTTTTCCTAAAAAAGAATTTGTTTAAATGGTTTGCTGATATAGTATAATTTCTTGCTCTTACAATTTCAGGTTTGCCCGTTTCTTTTTTTTCTACTAATGGTTCAACTTTGTAATCCTTTAAACAAAAGTAAAATGATTGTAGCGCCAGTGAAACAATCAACTCGCTGTTGCATAAGTCACGTTCCACAAGCAAAGCAGCTACTTGGCCTGCTTCCAAGGAATTGCCATTGTGCAAAAAGTGGTCCATTAACCAGCAGCTTGCAAATCGATCCAGAAATACTCCATACTGCACTGGACTACGTAATACGGTGACTAGTTCTTGAGGGCTTGATGTGTCCAACAGCTGCTTAACCAAGATACTGGACAGTAGTGGCACTGCAGTTGACTCCTTTTGTTTGCTATGATATTATTAATTAAACAATTAATAATTATTTATGGCAAGTTAATGAGTATATCTACCGCAGCTGTACAAGCATATCCAATAAATCCATTTGGCGATTGTCTTTCCTTACAAATATATCCAAGCTATTAACCATGTGTTGTTGGTTTTCTTGATTATGTTCAATGTCGCCGGTTAATGCTGGTGCCATTTGATTTGCCAAATTGTTGAATTTACTTGACAAATAAGATGCACATCTTTTTGAAGTGATTAATTGAAATACTCTTGATCTCAACATTTTCACTTATTTGTGTTATTTAATTTTTATACACAAATAAAAGTGGCACGCGATGTAACACGGCACTATGGAAAAATATCGATAATTGTTCCACATTCCACAATGTACCTAGTATCGGCTGCTGTGTTTACTTATCGGCCCTATGAACTGCTATGAACTATGAAATTCATTTACTAGCATTATTTACATATTGTTTACTATTAGTTCGTACTAATAAACCAATAGAGATAAACAAAATACCACTGGTAAGCACAAAGTTTAAGATCTTGCATTGTTTCACATTACTTCTAATGTTGTTGAACCAAGCCGGCTACTTGCAGTGATGGGAAAAATTACGATAAATAAAAGTTAAAATAATATTGTATACCCCATTTACACTGCTTGAATGGATTGCTTGATGAATATTGTCCCAAGATAAATTGCCACTATTGCACTGACTGATTCCAAAATTAAGATTATCGAAAAGTGACGATATCTTTCAATAGAATTTCAATAAACTTTTATTTCCATTAAAAAAAAAGTGCAAGTTTTGGTTTCACATCTGATTGCAACAGAATAAAACTATTTGTTAATATTGTAGTTAAAATAGAGTCGCAAAATTTATGCAAGCAGATTCTTCCACTTTGGTGGATCTTTTTGAGAACACTGAATTCGAATCCAAAGTTTTAGAAAACCCATCATGATACATTTCTGAATTAAACTGCAAAATAACCACATTCGAGAAAAACTCTTTCGTAGAATATTACAACGTCTAGATGGGTGTCTTGTTCACCAAAGTTTGTGTGGCTGGTTTTTTTGAAGTAAAACTTTTTAGGCGGAATTGTAAATTTCGATGGGAGTAACTTTTAAATTTTGTTAGTTAAATAATGTTAGTTTAAGTGCGTTTGTTTTGATTATTCTCTTTCGCAATAACGAATTCCGACGTTGACGTTGTAAAGCAACAGACACAAAGTAGAGGCAAACATCACTTCTCGATGGTAGGATGGGTTCCAGATGAGGCGTATGTACTTATAAACGCAGGTACCATAAAAGAATCATCCATATTACGGGTCGAGGTCTACCCAACATCTCTGCTGATCTTTGAATCTCGGCGCACGGTGGTATTTGACACAAAGCGACGCCAAGCTGAAGTTTTACCTGCATTTTGATGCTTGTTACTCCCAAAGGGGTTTTCTGTTCAGCCAGGTCATCTGCGTATGAAAGAATTATTGTTCTCTGATGTTTCTTTCAGCTCCCTAGGGATTAAAATATCAGCCGTATTCAGATTGTATACAAAACGGAGCAAGGACGCCTTCCTGTGGCACACCAGCTCTCATTAATCTTTTCGTGGAAAGGGCTTCAAGCAGGTTGAAAAACGGCCTTGTCCAGTCTTTTCTAAAATCGTTCTAAGCTTTAGAGAATGGAAAGGAGACTGAATTGATGGTACGAATTAGGATCGCTGCCTCATTTGTTGGGTTCGCAGGCCATACTAGCTTAGGAAACTTGTTAATAGGCGGGGAAGTGAAATTTTTCTTGGCAGGGATCGCAGGATAACGGAGCTTCGGAAGAAAGGAAAAATATTTGTTTTATTTTTATTCAGTTATTTATTAACAATAAGCTTACTTAGAGCTAGGGCTTTTGTCCAATATTTTTATATTTAGTACTTAATATATGATATAATTAAGAATCAATATAAAATTTTTAGGTAACATTACGTTTTCCATGAATAAATGAATTTTCTACTTAAATAATAAATAAAACTTGTTTTTTTTCCTTTAAAAAGTTAATAACCAGAAGATCTTTTAGATTAAAAAAAAATATATACAAATTGCTGGTAAATATAAAACAGAATTTAAATTAAAAAAAAAATAAACAAAAGCTTCACATTTTTTAACAGAATTTATCTTGTCTGAAAACAACAACTAAAAAAAAATCATTTTTTTAAAACATTTTTCTATTAAAAATTGTCTTGAAAGCAGCTGATACTACCAGGCGAACAGAAATGCATGAAATGCAGAAAGCAACTTAAAATTAGCAACTAAAAGTATGCTACATAAATTTGCCATTTGATAAAATCTTCAAGTCTTTAAAAAGTGTTGCATACTTTTAGTGTCGGTTTTTGGTGAATTTTTATTTGTAGGTGCTTGCTTATCATTTCTGTTCGACTGGTAGCTGAAAACCGTTCAGACTCGAAATGTAGCGAAAATCGTTTGAAAATTTTTTATTTTTTTTTGTCAAATCGTCCGCAGTATATTTAAATTTTTGAATTTCAGTAACGGTTAAAAGCTGTTCAATAGGTTTGGAGCAACAAAATGTTTCTTTTCATAGATTCCTTCAGCCAAAATATTTGAGGTATTTTTAGAGCTAAGCAACTGAAACAAAATATCCTTTTTTCAAAACAAAAAACATGGATTTTTAAGTTTATCAGTTTATTTTTATTTCAAAAATAATAATATTTAAACAATTTTTAATAAAATATTGTTATTTTCAATTCTAGCTTGTTTATTTATATTATTTGATAAATTTAGTTAGATTAACAATTTGAATATATATAAATAAAAAAAATTGTTTAAATATGTAAACGTTAGTTATATATAGAAACTAAGAAGCTAATGTAAAAGGATTATAATAACTATTTAATTTTATTAAATAAATAAATAATTATAACGAAAAACATATTTTTTTTTTAATTTGGAAGTTTACAGTTGGGTTGGGGAAATTGCAAGCTCAAATAAATTGCCAAATCGAATGACCTTGAGATTGCGCGGCTCAGAAACTAAATCGTTACAGCGTCCCAGAATGTTCAATACAATCGCAAAAAAAGTTGTATATGCATATGTAGAAGACCGCTGCTGAATCTGAAAACAGCTAAAAAAAATAAAAAAAAAACAATTTTGAAATTTTTCCATACAAAAATGGTTATCAAAGCAGCTGAACTACCAGGCGAACAGAAATGCAGAAAATTCAAAAGGCAACTTAAAATTAGCAACTTAAAGTATGCTACAAAATTTAGACAAAAAAATAAATTTTGCAAAAAAAGTGTGGCATACTTTTAGTGACACTTTTAGAACAAATTTTATTCTGCCAGCCACTTGCTTATGATTTCTGTTCGCCTGGTAGCTGAAATCCGTTCAGAGTCAAAAATTAGCGAAATTCGATTCAAATTTTTTATTTTTTTGCCAAATCGTCCGCAGTAAATTTAAATATTTGAATTTCAGTAACGGTTAAAAGCTGTTCAATAGGTTCGGAACAACAAAATATTTCTTTCCGTAGATTCCTTCAGCCAGAATATTTGATGTATTTTTAGAGCTAAGCAACTGAAACAAAATATCCTTTTTTCAAAACAAAAAACATGGATTTTTAAGTTTATCAGTTTATTTTTATTTCAAAAATAATAATATTTAAATAATTTTTAATAAAATATTGTTATTTTCAATTCTAGCTTGTTTATTTATATTATTTGATAAATTTAGTTAGATTAACAATTTGAATATATATAAATAAAAAAAAATTGTTTAAATATGTAAACGTTAGTTATATATAGAAACTAAGAAGCTAATGTAAAAGGATTATAATAACTATTTAATTTTATTAAATAAATAAATAATTATAACGAAAAACATATTTTTTTTTAATTTGGAAGTTTACAGTTGGGTTGGGGAAATTGCAAGCTCAAATAAATTGCCAAATCGAATGACCTTGAGATTGGGCGGCTCAGAAACTAAATCGTTACAGCGTCCCAGAATGTTCAATACAATCGCAAAAAAAGTTATATATGCATATGTAGAAGACCGCTGTTGAATCTGAAAACAGCTAAAAAAAATAAAAAAAAATTCAATTTTGCAATTTTTCCATACAAAAATGGTTATCAAAGCAGCTGAACTACCAGGCGAACAGAAATGCAGAAAATTCAGAAGGCAACTTAAAATTAGCAACTTAAAGTATGCTACAAAATTTAGACAAAAAAATAAATTTTGCAAAAAAAGTGTGGCATACTTTTAGTGACACTTTTAGAACAAATTTTATTCTGCAGCCACTTGCTTATGATTTCTGTTCGCCTGGTAGCTGAAATCCGTTCAGAGTCAAAAATTAGCGAAATTCGATTCAAATTTTTTATTTTTTATGACAAATCGTCCGCAGTAAATTTAAATATTTGAATTTCTGTAACGGTTAAAAGCCTATTGAAGTTCGGAACAACAAAATATTTTTTTCCGTAGATTCCTTCAGCCAGAATATTTGATGTATTTTTAGAGCTAAGCAACTGAAACAAAATATCCTTTTTTAAAATCAAAAACAGGCTTTGTTTAAAATAATTGATTTTAATTTTATTTCAACAACAATAATGATAATTATATAAATATAATAATATAATAAAATATTCTACTTTACAATTTTAGCTTGTTTATTAGATAATTTTTTAGAAAAATTCTGTTTCAAAAATAAAAAAAATTGTTTTCTAAAATGTGTATCTTGACATCCGATCGAATTCGGAGTTAATCGAAATAATAACATTAATAACCAGCAGAAAATTAAACGTAGCTTTTATTTCGCTGCTCATCCGTGTTAGAACTCTTCGGTGATTTGGATTCGAAACAATTGATTTAAGTATAATAGATTGGTAGAATTTCTTATATAATCAGTAGTATAAGAATTTCTTATATAATCAGTAATATAATAAATTCTATCAATCTACTTAAGCCTATTGTTTCGAATCTGGCTGCCTAAGAAAAGAAATTCCTATTATATAGGCCCGACTTGACCCATCTGGGTATTTCTAGCTCAATATTGAAATACAATTTTTTAAGAATATGATATCAATTGAGCTTAGGTATAAAGATCAAGAAAATGATCAAAACTTTTGCTGAAAATTGCAAAGCTAGGAAGGCAATACAAATCCAACAAACCAGATAAGATTCCAGATGTAACCAACTATACCATATTTTTTTGTATACTTATACATGAGAGTGTAGCCAGTGTAACAAAAAGAACGTGGCGCACAGTGCTCCTATGCCAACTCTAATAATATGCCACGCCTCTTAATCCCAAAAATCCAAAAAAATTAAAAAAAAAATTTTGGCGCTTGTGAGGCCATAAAACATTTATAGATTTTTTAAATTATATTTGTCCTTCCTGTTTCAGTTCAAAATCTCTATAACATGTAATTTTTGGTGCGCATTTCCAACGTTATTCTATGTGATTTCAGTGCGACACTGAAAAAAATTTGTGGTTGATTTCAAAATTTTTCTTACATTGAAGTACATGAAAAAAATTTGTTAAAAAAAATAAAAATTTATTATTATATATAAACTCTAAAGGCATAATATTAATTTTATATATAGTCTACCCAGATTTGTAAGTAATAATAATAAAAAACTAAATAAATCGATTATTACTCGATTAGACAAAATGCTTAGATACTTAAAAAACTGTTGATTCACGAATTTGTTTACAATAAATTTTTTAATTTACGCATTATAGTACGCCTTAAAAACTGCCCGATTGTTTCTATTGGCTTTATTTGATATAGTAAATCGAATTTGTTAAAATTAGTTTTGCACTTAAAAACTGGAATTCTACCCAAGAAACAAAGAAAACAAATTTATATGTGTACTAAAAACAATTTTTGGATCGGTTTAATAATGGTATGGTAAGGTCAACAGATTTTTATCAAATTGGCTAGACCAAGAGGTTTTAAAAACTTTAAAAACCTTTCAAATTTGGTTACGATATTTTCAATATATGTTTTTTTTAAGTAGCTCTATACCTATAAAGCTCGATATCAAAACATAAAATGAACTTGTTAGGCATAACATAATAAGGCATTCAATTTAAAAAATTGATATAGACAGAATCTTCGTCAAAAGACAAAGAATTTATGACACACTATAAATACTCGCTTGTCTAGTCTTTCTTTGCGACACATTCAAAGCTTTTCGATTTTCGCAAATACTGTGTAAGTCTAAATCTAGTAACTTTCTATTTTGTATTATCTGGAAAGCACCTTAATTTTCTCATTTACTTTAAGCAATGAAAATTTTCTATTCTATTATCTATTCTATTGCCCCCAACAATTTTTTTCGCTGTGTACTCACATTTCGCCACAATTTCACCCTTATTGTATTGGACATTTGCGCCGCCCCCAAACGCGTTAAACGTTATTTTCCTTCCTTGTCGCTTGGGATAAATGCAGCATCCTTTTTCGTCCACAGCTTCAAGTTGGAGCCAAAGCATTTGAAGCTTATTTATTCAAGGACAGTTAAAAAAACCGTACTTTTGCCATAACTTCATAAATTTTAGTGTTATTGAGATGTAAATTAAACTACAAAAATATAAGTATATCCGTGGCCTTATGCCAAAATATAGGATTACAAAAAAAATATACCAATTGTGAGACAATTAATGTAAATTTAGTGATTCTGCAAGAGATTCCAATGCAATGGAATTTTCGCTTTTAAATAAATCCAGCTTCGATAAAGATTGTATATATAATTCCAATTCTCAATTTTATAATAATAATACGAATAGTGGAGTGACGGTAGTTAATCATATGAGCCATTATAATTTAATGATCGACTCGAGCTATAAGCTATGTTCCAACGAGACTGCAATTAGAAATACATTAAATCAAGAAACGAATTTGTTGTTTTCGAAAATAAGTACATCGGATTTTTATCCAGGCTCACATAATATAGCGCCTTATAATTCGGGTAAGTCTGGTGAAACAGTATACGTTAATTTTTGCAAGTGTTTGCCTAAGAAGATAGTGTGCTTCAATTTTTAAAATGATTTTATATCATTTTGGTTTCATTTCTGTAGATTATCATTTCAAATCTTATAGTGATGACAGTTCCAGTTTGGCGGAAAAAGCGAAACAGCGACGTATACGCACCACATTCACATCAAATCAGTTAAATGAGTTGGAAAAAATATTTTTAGAGACGCATTATCCAGATATTTATACGAGAGAAGAAATCGCTTCTAAATTGCATTTAACAGAAGCTCGAGTTCAGGTATGTCTTAAAATACACAATTTGTTGTTCCGTCTGCTAACGCAAAAATACTGGGAGCTGCCAATTTATAAACATTTGAAACAATTGTTGTTAGATTTATTCAAAGCTGGTTTTTTTCCAACCCGGAATTTGGCAACTTACGTGTCCTCTATTTATAACCTATAATTGCTAGATAGAGCAAAAAAGCTTGATATTTTATAGGTAGTGATCAAAAGCTGACACTCGCAGGCTATGACCCAGGGTGACCCATTTAAATGATCCGTAAAAGTTTACAGACTATAGAGTAACCTATTAAAATGATCCGTATAAGTTCGTTATTACTTTGTTACACATTGAAAGCTTAAATTCAAGAAGGTATTTGTCATGGAAAACGACATGCCGACTGAAGGCTTTTAAATCGTGCAGCTGTATACCAAAAACAGTTCAAAAATAGTATCCACTAAAAGTACTTCCCAACAAAAAGTTAATAGCCCACTGGCCAAAGTTCCTAGTTCATCAAGTCGACGAGCATCTGCAAACTTAGATATCCCTCCAATATATTCCCGTATAATAAACAGGTTACAAAAAAGATCTTGTCGCTGGACAAATTGAGTCGAGTTGAATATGATAACAATATTTTCGAAATGGCTGAGAACGACTCTGAAAGCTCACAACAAATCCTTAAAGAAGCTATGTATCTGTGACCAAAAAGTGGTCGTTTCTGTGATAAGCCCTTACTACCAGTCAAAGAAGCCAGTTACCTTCAATAAACAGCGTATTCGGCCCATTATTTGCCATTAATTGAAGCCAGTTCAGCGAAGAAACTGCAAGCGGAACTTCTGGTTCCAATAAGTTCATTCACCATGGTTCCAATAAGGACGACACGATCAGATTACTTAAATCATTCTTTCCTGCTCGCAACATATCCAACAAATAGCTTCGAATGGAATACGAAAAATGGCTGAGAACGATTCTGAAAGCCAAAAACTAATCCATGAAGAAGCTAATGTGACCAAAAAATGGTCGTTTGGTGTGGCGTTTCTGTGTTTAGTCCTAACTACTAGTCAAAGAAGCCAATTTTCCAATAAACGGGCCATAATTATCCAATAATTGATGCCAGTTCTTCGAAGAAATTGCCAGCTCCAATAAGTCGGTTCAACGTGGTTTCAATAAGAACGACACGATCAGTTTACAGAAATTATCCTTTCCAGTTCGCTTGATATCCAAAAAAATGATTTAATTTTACCGATCTGATATTTGTGCAGATATTTCAAGTTTAAAAGTTAAATAAATATCGAATAAGGGTGATACTTAAGAAGGTGATTTAAAATGCCGATTACGTTGTTATAAGAGCAAAAGCGAAGCACTTGAAAGAAATCGCGTATAAATAGTAACTGACATGTATCGAATAGACTTTCCTTTACAACCTTTAACTTGTATATATTGTATTATCTTTGTAAGTTCGGGCACGGACGACTTTGGGATACCCTGTACAACTAGCTTGCAATAAAATCCTGTATATTATATAGAACACCAAAGGATATTTGAATACCAAAATTGGTTCCTTCATAAACAACCGAAAAAAGATGAAATTTTAACCAAAAATGTTTTTTGACCGATGGTGCCTTCTGTCATCCTCGACTACCGGTAGAGCATAGGGCCTCGACCATCCTCTTGTAGCGAACTCTATCACGGGATTCATGGCAGATATCTTTCCATGAGTAGCTGGCGACTTGCAGTTCATGATCAATAGATCTTCTCCATGCTTTTGCTGGCGCACCAACGCGACAAACTCTCCCCTGAGGGTTCCAACTAAGTGCCTGTCGAGCGGAAATGCCTTACGCTCGCATACTTCTACTGGCAAATGATCAAATTAGTTACAGGGCTTGAGAACTCTGAAAAACTTCTTAATGCCAAACGAAATACAGCTAATTTTGTATAAAAGAATATTTTTTGGCCGATCGGTCCTATGGGATGTATATGGTAAAATCAACCGCTATTGATAAAGTTTGGTACAGTGCTTAGGAACTTTAAAAAACTTCCGAGTGTTAAAATTGGTTACATGTTCGTAAACAAACCTTTGTACCATACGGGACAAGGTGTGAAAATCAGGCCATCGCAGTAGCAAAAATATGTAATTCAAGTGGAACGAGGAGCTCTGAACCGCTCAAATAATGACTCCGTGAACGAGGCTAGGGCAGCCAAAAAGCAGCTACGATATACCCTACAATATACCCTATAAATACTAAAAATTATTTAAGTTAGCTATGAAAAACGCTATTAGCAACAATATTATTTCTTCCTAGGTGTGGTTCCAAAACCGAAGAGCCAAATTTCGGAAACAGGAGAGACATGCAATATATATCATGAAAGATCCCTCCTTGAAAATGGATAACAGGAAGAACACTTTATCGGGAGTAAAGAGCTATAATCCAGTACTAAAGGGCTCGCATAATTGACGTCAAATAAAAAGGTTTTTATAAAAAATAATAAAGGCTTCGAAAATATATGTGTAAATATTTATGTATGTGATGGTGTTTCCATATAATTTCAATTCTTTTCAAATTACTAATAATCTTTAAAAAAGCTCTATCGTAAGTAAGTTTAAATATATTAATTAATGTCGTGGGAGCATATTAGTAACAACTTAAAATAAGGACCTAAACTGATTTTTAGAATGAAGAGAAGAAAGATGAATCTCTGTAAATGATATTGGGCTATTAAGTGTGGTATGTTTTGTTTTTTTTTGTTTTACAAACTGACAGAACGTAATAGAATTTATAGAGTAAAGCTATCAAAGAGTTTGCATGTAGTATGCAGAGTCAAAAACTCTTCATGCTGCAGGACAGATCAAAAATTTCACAACACGATAAAAATGTACACATAAACATGTATTTAATAAACATTATTTAGTAACAATAAATATCAACAATTATTTTTATTATACATATTAGTTTTGCAATAAATAGTACAGGAAACAACTTATTAGGAATAATCTAACATTCATAAGTTTTATTTCACTACCCGAAGTTGCCGTTGCGGTCAGATTTTGTGAATAGCCCTCAAAAGTGACTACGCATTTGTACGAGTCTGCGTCCTCATCATCATCGTAGACAGCTGCCACCGTGGTCGCGTTATAATAACCATCCTCATTTTCCAGCGGCTCATTTGTTACGACTTTAACCTCATCATCATCATTGGAGCTGAAAATTTACAAACGTTTTTAGAATCAAATCTGCAATTTGAAGAACAGCATTTCTTACGATATGGTTAATGTGGGCTTGGGAAACACATTGGAGACCGTACACTCCAACTGGGTCTCATTTTGTATCTTGTAATGATATAGATTCAATGTATAATTTCTCACATCGATGACTTGTACTCTTTTATGCACTACAAATGTTTCCGTTTTGGTTTGTACCACGCATTTATAGTCTCCTGTTGTGCTCACGGTAGGATTAATTAGCGCTAACGAGCTATATTGTTTATTTGGATCCGGTGAACTTTCATAAGAGCTATCCACATCATTTTTATAGTCCGGCTGAAAAACAATATATCTAGACTTTAGTTTGTGCTTTGCTTAACAGTCTCAAGTACATACAATTGGAGACGGATGCGATCCACGAATCCACTGATATATCGCCTTATCGTTTCTGAACCATTTTACAGTCAGAAAAGAACTACTATCCTGGATTTCATATTCACAATCTAGTATAGTCGGTGCCATTTCTTCATTTTCAAGCACAATAATTTTTGTTTCTATGTCATCCTTGTCTGATAGGCACAGAACATCTGTCAAAAAAAAAAATTTATTTAGATCCATTAGAAAAGCGAGCAATATCCTGTATCATAAAGCTGGGCTCGATGCCCTATTTTCGAGTATCGTTATTTTATACCGATTCTGACCAAAAAATCGGCTTAATCGATTAATCGTACTAAAACGTTAGGCGCTAATAAGTAAAAACCGCAGAAAATTAATATAAAATGCACTTAAATTTATTTCCATAGTTCCAAATAACGAAAATAAAAATTCAAAACAATAAAAGACAACAAAAATTTAATAATTCGTTTGATTCAAAACGTTTTAAGAGAAACTAAAATGAAGTCACCATTTATTTAAAAAAATAAAAAAACACGCAAAAGCGCCCTCTGGCGGCTTCCAAAATTAGAACTAGAATTAGATTAAAAAATGGATTCTTCGACCTCGAAAACCCCCATTAAGCTAGAGAAAAAATTATGTTTTTCGATCTTGTAAATAAAAGGTCTTAGTCGATTTTTGAATATTTTGGAAAAAAAACCTTTTTAAAAAAGATGACGACTCGAAACTCATTTTGGACCCATAGTTTAAAATGACTCAAAGAATTAAAATCGCTGACAGCCGCAAACCGTTTTTCTGAGTCTACAAATTGATCCGACATAATGTACATGAAAGATCGACGCTCAATGAACAAGTATAGATTTTATTGTCAGAAAAAAGAATCGATTATATCGATTTTAAATCGAATCGATACCTAGCTCCACTGTTTCAAACATTTGGTACATTGCTTAAGAAATTTTTTAATATTTTTGTTTGTCAAGTTTGGTTACGATCCAAACAAACGAATGATCCATCTAAGCCTTTTGGTTTTATCGAGGTCAGAAACACCCCTAGGGAAGCTATATTGTATAAATGCGATATTAAAAAAAAACATAAAATAAACCTGTCTCCCCTGATATAGTAATGTATCTGATCAAAAAGTTTGGTTGCTGTAACTCTTATCATCTAGACGTTCTAGGCATTCATGGCGTTCACGGACATGGGAAGATCGACTTCTCTAGTTACGCTGATCATATTTTAGCTAACTTTGGGGGTCTCCGAAGTCTTCTTCTGCATCCTACTTTAATTTATGCCTTGCAGAAATTTAATATTTCTTTAAACCATGGGGAACTGGTTTTAATAAAAAAAAACTTAAGGAAGCTCTGGATTACAAATTGGAATATATTTAGGATTCCTTAAATTGGATACCCTTTCACATCCGATTCGTTAGTTTTATAGTAAGTGATGTAGAAAACTGCGCATAATAAAAAATAGATCATAAAATGGTTCCAGTCAGATGCGGATCTAGGAGAGGTTCTTGACTTCTAAGGATATATATATATATCAGAGCTCGCAAAAGATTTTCAACCCGATTTTCCAACTTTAAGGGGGTATCCGGACACCAAAAATTACCCGTGGTGGATCCAGAATGTTTTTTATAACTAAGGTGGTTCCAGTCAGAGTTTCTTGACTTCGAAGGATATATACATCAGAGTTCGCAAAAGACTTCCAACCCGATTTTTCAACTTTTTGAGGGGATCCGGACCCCCTCCGCAATTTAGTAAAGTTCTACATATATCTTGGATTATAACTTGGGTAGATTAATGAAATTATTATACGCAGCACTTGATATAAAAACAATTTTTTGAAAACTATAGTATTGTTAACTCTATTAGTTTAGTTTTAATCCAAACAATTGTTTTAAAATCGAAAGTTTTATTTGGGATTTTAGGCCATATATTGCGCACAGACAAAAATGTGTTATATTTAATTATATTCAAATATATTTTTTAGATATTCTTTTAAAAGTGACGCACTAGTCGTGCTAAAAACTTTGGCAATGTACATACATATATATTGTATGGTATATATTATATATCGTTTTGTAAATAAATCATATATGCATTGGTACAGTTTATATATACTTTTGAAGGTCCAATGCCTGATCTGCGTTCACTTATACACACATGTTTTGATTACATATACTATATATCTACAAAATCGGCGACGATTTATACACAATTTTCTCAAACTTTTGAAGATATTATTTTGCGCATATGTATGTATATACATACATATATAACGCTTAGCATATTGAAATGCTGTCATTTTTATTTTTAAATAATTTCACTTTTAATATTTTACACATAATTTTTTTAAGTTTTTTGAAAAGTATTTCGTTAAGATATACCTTTTTGTAGCATTAATGCTACGGCAATCATAATAACAATGGGGATATGCATTTTTTTTATTATACTATCGCGGCACTTAATAGGTTTGGATATACGGAATAAAGAAACTATGGCGCCCACTTCACACTTTCATATAATTTTGGCCGATCCGCGCCGCTTTGTGCATGTTCGCCTTTATGTGTCTGGTAGGCCACGACTAAAAACACTGAACAGAAATGAAAAACCGTCAACAGAGAACAAGGCCCAAAAGAGCTAAAGAAGAAAAAGAGAGAGAGCCAACTATAAAAACCACCCAACTGTACGGCCGGCATTGGCTTTGTTGATCGCTAAAAACGTTCGCATATCGCTCATGCCACTTGCCACAATTATACTACTCCTGAGTATATAATATACTACACATGGTATAGAGGTCGGTGTTGTATTTAACGTTGAGCAGTTTTACATCTGCTACTTGCTTTGTGGGGGATGGAAAGCCTTTATGCTTGGTTGCCTTTGCTTGGTAGTACTACTATTATAAAAGGTTTTTGTAACAGTCAGTGACTACTAGTCAACAGTATCTTTTATCTGGCAACAATCAGCCACAAAAGCGAACCAAAAAGCCGTTGCGGACTGTCCTTAGGAATGTACATATGTAGCTCAGTCAGATATCTTTTGAGCGTGCGATATTTAAAAAGTTTCCTGAACTGGACTTGAGCAAAGTCTGCAACATATGCTTTCAATTTTAAAAAGATCAGTTGTACCATTTAGACCTGCACTTTCCACTTTTACCATTTCCCTAATTTCTCCCGTCTATTCCATATCCTTATCCCCATTGTCGGCATCACTAAGGGCCTGTTCTTGGCCTAAGTCCCAACTGCCGCATTAATTTACCTACCTATATTTATTATATTATATTTGCTTCTGATCTAAGCGGTAACCGATAACAAATGCCAAATAAATTCCATTAAGCTTCTAAAAGTTGCATGTGACATTGTTATATATGAATCGGCGAAACCAGGGACTCAAATCTCACAGCTGTTTTGTTCCTATTGAATATATGTTTTAATTTACAGTGCTGCAAAAAGCAACATAGATATTTCACCAAAATGTGGTGAATGGACGTGTGGTGAATGTACTACGTTTCCGTTTTCCTTTCTCTTTGTCTTTTCTCTGTTTCTCTGTTTCTTTTCTCGATCTTTAATTTTCGAGAATCGATCTTTTCGACCGATTCTCACCAAAAAATCGATTTAATCGATTAGTCGGACTAAGGCGGTAAACGCTAGCAAGTCGAATCCGCAGAATATCACAGGAAAGGAAATCTATATACAAAGAAGAATATTTATACAAAATTCACTTAAATTTATTTCCATAATTTAAAAAACGAAAACAGAAATTGAAAACTTGATGGAAGAAAAAAAATTAGTAATACGTTTGATTCAAAATTCAAAATTTAATAAGAGAATACATAAAAATTAAGTCACCATTTAATTGATTTTTTTTTTTTTGAGATCTTTTGTCAGTTTCCAAAAACAAAAGACCAAAAAAATTATCAAAGAGATCTCCGGCGGCACTCAAAATTAAAAAAGGGTGGGAAAAATGGATTTCTCGACCCCTAAATTTGTTGGATATAGGAAATGAAGTTCTAAGTCGATTTTTTAATATTTTGAAAAAACAACTCTTTTTTAAAAAAATGGACGACTCGATATTTATTTTAGACCGATAGTTTAAAATGCTTAAAATGAATCAAAGAATTAAAATCGCTCATACAAATTGATCCGCCATAATGTACATAAGAGATCTATAAACAAGAATCGATTTTATTATCAGGAGAAAGAATCGATTAAATCGATTTTAAACCACATCGATGCCCAACTCTAGTGACAAGTCGTGATTCAAATAATATATAAATTGAAGAACATTTAAAATAATACAAACATTTGTTTTTATTATTGGCGATAACTTCTAACACATCCAAATACTTCTATTAATCATGGTCTAACAATACAATTTTTTTATATGTTTTAGAATCCGAGATCCAAAAAAAAAGCAGTTTTAAGATAAGTTAAAATATATTACGCTTATTGAGTTTTTTAGGCTATGAAATTTTTGGGACATCGGTATACTATTCAGCATGTGACATGTAACCCTTAAAGTTCGGATCACTTTATTTTGTGGGCCTGTTAAATTAATATAAATTATTTTATTTTTTGTATGCTACTTTTAAACTTTTTCAGCAGTTGTTTTAAATCGCAGTTTTCTGGAAGCACACACGAAATTGATGCAGTTTACCATAACTTTTATTTGTCACAAGATAAACTCTTACGAAATTAGTTTAAAAAAAAGCAAAATCGTAAATATTGTTTACGTTTTCGTACAAAAAAAAAAGGGGTTTTAGTTTCCTAAAATTTGAATTTCTTGTACAAAATCTAGTTTGTCATAAATTTCATAGTAAAACAATTTTTCAGGTAAATAAATAAATTCCTGAACAGGTAAGTAAGATATACATTATATACATTATACATGTGTGTGTCCATATACTACCCACGTGTCAACGGGCGAGCCGGATGTTTGTATATTAATTTAACGCTCGTGCCTGATAAACACTTTCAACCCTCTTAAAATGTACAAAAACAAAGAGAGTGGCGACAAGCTTCGCTGATCCTCACAGCTGGTATATGGATGTCTAAATGATACAGTGCATCGATCTTAACACATGCTTTATATAAATCTAATAATTTTGCTAAGATATCTGTTAAGCCCCATTTTTTTTTTTGCTTAGCTTCAGCATGAACAATATTGGCATTAAATCCACATACATATATTATTTCCAGATACTCCAAATGGCCTATACAGTTGGCAGGCTGGTTAGGGCATTAATATATTGGACTGCGGCACATTTTCCTGCGCCATTTAGAGCAATTTGTACATTGGTATGGATGTGTGAGCTGCATATGCAATATGTATGAATATCTTAACATATGCAACTCGTTAAAGCGAGAAGGAATCGTTCCAACTCGTTGATTTAAAGAGTTACAAACATTTACACGTATGTTTGTATATAACAAAACAATAGAGCACTTATCGTATATACTTTTGTTATGTGTGTCCATGGACGCATGCGTACATAGAATTTGTTTTTTTTTTGTTGCTATGGTTCAAGTTGGCTACCAAAGAAGAAAAAGTAACCCGATCATGGATTTCTGCTTAAAAGAAATGTGCAAATACATAAGCGTATGTATTAGGGTACACTTACACTTATTGCTTTATTTGCAAATATGAAAATGCTTTATTGAAGCGCCTGAAATTAATAAATAGTTTCGCTACCGTATGCCGTATATGCCAAACTTCCAGCGGGTGCTTCTACAATTACAGCCGAGGTTACCAATTTCTTTTTGATCATGCATTCATAGTAGCTGCATATAAATGTTCCTACGAATGTTCAAATGAAGTATTTTTGCATGAAATATTCTTAGCATTATTCTATAAAAAAACAAAGTAGCTTAATATATAACGATTTCTGATTTTTGTATTATAAATTACCAGGACTAAACCAAGGCAAAGGGACAAAAGTTCAGTAAACAGATCGATCAGCAGCTGCCTCTGAATAATTACATACATATGTATGTATATATTTAATTGCTCCGTGAAAACATCTACATATGTATAGTTATAGATGAGAATAGGGAAGAGAATAAATATCGAAAAACTCTCATTAATTCAAATTACGTCTAATTGGGAGTTACCAATATTGGTTTTGAAACGAACTTTTAACTTCATATAGGACATCCAACCAGCGGCTTGCTGAGACTTGTTGATCTTGCATTGTTAAGTTAGTATCGTTTTCTATCTTTCATTTACGCTGAAAGATAGCTTGAAGATTTTAACAAATAGTTCCACCACACAGAACTGCATGCATTACACATAATCTAAGACGCATTCGGATGCCTAACATATTTACGTTTCATCTATTCCAATTGGATTCCGCTTCGACTTTCAGTTTGGATAAACTGCTTTATTTATGATCAACGAGGCTTAAAGCAAGGGCGCAAAATATTTATGCAAACTGTAATTAAAGTTAACAAACTGTAGCTCGATGAATAAAACAACTCTCTGATTAGCTTAGCTTAGCTTTCCACAAAAGTATGCATATATATTTTTTTATTGATATGTTGTACTTGTGTCTAGAAAGGCATTGGAACAGCTTTTTAAGTATGCTTTATGCAACTTATTAACAAATTCTTTGTCGTTATGTAACAAGTGTAAGAATGCTTGCACAAACTGTGCAGAGTTAAGTGGCTGTGACGACAACTGCTGCTGCGCCAAAGGAGTCGAATCCATTATATTAGTCTTTGGCGCATCAAACATCGATGGCGGCATTAGTGCCGGTTTTGGATCAGCAGTAGGTGGATCGCCAACCAGCAACTTTCTAAGGCACTGCTCAGAGCGCGAAGTACTTTCGTCGCTTTGAAATAAAGACGTTGTTGTCGGATTTGAATTAGCCGAGTTATTTCCTATTAATGACTCACTTAGCAGCGAGAAAGGCTTTCCAGAATTTATGCCCATAGCCGAAGCTGAAGCTTTCTGAAATGGTGATAACCGGCATTCTGAGGTGCGGTCCACATCTCTTCGTTCATTTGGCGTAGCTACACGTTGTTGCTTTTCCAATTGGTCAACAGATAGCGGTTGCACCTTATTAAAGAGCACATCTGATGAAGCCTGCTTTGCAGACTCGAAAAACTTTAACACATTACAAGGCGTTGCGTTCTCACTGTTAACTGAGTTTTGGTTTGGAAAGTTTAATTGTGCAGCATTGTACTCTTGCTGAGCCTTAGTTAGCATATTAAATATGCTAGCTTTCTCAGATTTCGGTTGCACTAACAATGGATTTGGCGGTGCAATATGCTGCTGCTGTTCATTGCCATCTTTATTTTGCAATAGGCTGTTAACTAAATTGCTAATGCGATCACATTCCTCGCTGTTGTAAAACCAAAAGCCGCGAATTCTGGACCGTTCATTGCGGTAAAGCAAAAACGGCGGCTGACTTTGTAGCTCTAGGCTGCCCGTGATGGGCTCCACAAACGACGTTGTATTTAGTCGATTGTTAATAAATATACTGTGAAATGGCTCGGCGTTGCGATGGTAAATAAAAAAAGCGCCTTCGACATCAGTTTTTTCCCATTCGTTTTGTTGCGAATTAAACGTGTAAAATGCAACATGCGACGATGAGTCCACAATTCCTTTGGCATAGGGATCAATCTTTTTAATGGCTGATAAGTTCATACGGGTAATGCTTTCGTCTGCCATGTTTTATTTTTTATCAAATTTGATTTTTAATGATTTGCAATCTTAATTAAAATATTTATGCGTGTGTAAATTTTATATAAATATACTAGTTTCAATACCACTGTCGCAAAGCAAGTACAAGTGTTGCCGTACCAAAATAAATAAATTGCAAATTACTGGAATGGAATGAAGTTGTACACGCGTCGTGCTGAATGGTATCTATCGGAAAAAACTTTATCGAAATAAAATTGGCGCGAGAAGGTTAACAAAAATGCAGAAACAGAAATCTATAACGTAAATTATAATAAACATTTATTATTAATCCGACACTAAAGTTATGTTTTGTTTTCTTGTGCAGATCGTTTTTCAAACCAAAGTCTGAAGCAATAAACAACGAGACTGAAAAGTAAGTAGTACGTTTTTGTTTAGATGTGATGAAAAGTTATAAAGCAATATTATTTTTGTTTAGGCAAAATGATTGCTCTAAAACTAAATTGCCGAAAGAAGACAAAACTGTCAAGGTTAAAAATGAAATACTGGAAGACACAAAAGATGCCCAGCCCAATGTTGCTGAAACCACAGAACCCAAAATGGAGATAGACGGAGCAGACGAAAACATCAAAAGTGAAAAGCCAGAAACGCCGGAGGTGGTGCCTCCTAAACGCACATTAATGAACCTGAATTCAGCTTCGAATGAAGACTATGGCGGTGCGGATACCTACGATCCGTCACTAGACTCTTATCATCCTTTAAAGCACGCCTACTGGAAGGAAAAGCGCGTGTAAGTTGAACCGACTTGGTTGAACACATTCTTGTTTATTTATATTATATATATATTTCCAGTACACCATATTTGGCTCTAGCGCGGACTTTTCAAGTTATAGAAGAGACAAAAGGACGCCTAAAAATGATTGATACATTGAGTAACTTCTTTTGCTCCGTAATGATGGTCAGTCCGAATGATTTATTGCCTTGTGTTTATTTAAGTATAAATCAATTGGCTCCCGCTTATGAGGGCCTTGAGCTTGGACTAGCGGAAACCTCGCTTATGAAAGCTATCTGCAAAGCTACTGGCCGTAACATTGCTCATATAAAATCTCAAACTCATTTGACGGGCGATTTAGGCATTGTTGCGGAACAATCACGTGTTTCGCAGCGCATGATGTTTCGACCTACTCCGCTTACAGTTCCTGGTGTATTTAAGAAATTAAAGGAAATAGCCAAAATATCCGGACAGTCTAAAATAACATTAGTTTATGATGTTTTTGTTGCTTGTCGTTTGTCTGAGGCACGATTTTTTATCAGGTCCTTGATTGGCAAATTACGCATTGGCATTGCTGAGCAAAGTTTATTACAAGCGCTAGCAATTGCTTTAGTCAAGAGAAATCACATAGATGATTGTAAGATCAGTAGAATTTGTGATGTCTATAAAGACGAAGTCACGGAGACTGCCTTGTTGCTAAAAACAACGTTTTGGTAAGAGTATATTTAAAATGAAAACAAGGCACGAACTATACCAATTTTTTAACTTTTAGTCAATGCCCCAATTACGACATAATCATTCCAGCCATCTTAAAGTATGACATCAAAGAACTAGCGGAACGCTGCCCCATGCATCCTGGAATGCCACTTAAACCCATGCTGGCACAGCCCACCAAGGGTGTTCATGAAGTTTTGGAACGTTTTAGTGGCATGCATATAACTTGTGAATGGAAATACGACGGCGAGCGGGCTCAGATACATTGGAATGAGAAAGGGGAAATCAGTATTTTTTCGCGCAACTCTGAAAATAATACTGAGAAATACCCAGATCTCATTGCCAGATGTAAAGACCTACTAAAAACTGAAGTACAATCTTTCATAATCGATAGTGAGATAGTTGCCTGGGATGTGGAACGTAAGCAAATACTGCCTTTCCAAGTGTTAAGCACACGAAAGAGAAAAAATGTGGACGTTGAGGAAATTAAAGTACAAGTTTGTGTCTACATATTTGATTTGCTCTATATAAATGGCAATGCTTTGGTAACTCAACCACTTTCGGAGCGTCGCAAACTATTGTTTGAAAATTTCCAAGAAGTCGAAGGCGCGTGGAGGTTCGCTACCGCCTTGGACACTAATGATATGGATGAAGTGCAACAATTTTTAGAGGAATCCATCAAAGGTAAACTCATCAAGAAATACATTGCTCTAGTTAGAAATCCATAATAGTTTTTTTCTCGTAGGTAATTGCGAAGGCCTTATGGTAAAAACACTAGAGGAGGAAGCAACTTACGAAATTGCCAAGAGGTCTAGAAACTGGTTAAAACTAAAAAAAGATTACCTCTCAAATGTGGGAGACTCTTTAGATTTAGTGGTTATCGGTGGATACAAGGGCAAAGGACGGCGCACTGGCGCCTTTGGTGGCTTTCTACTGGCATGCTACGATACAGAGAACGAAGAATTCCAGAGTATCTGCAAAATTGGAACAGGTTAATAAAACAGAAATTAACAACAAAGCTATGGTATAAACACCACACATTACATATTTTAGGTTTCACTGATGACGATCTGAAAACACACTCGGAATTTTTGAGCAAACATGCCCTTAAAGAAGCGAAATCGTACTTTAGGTACGATTCAAGCTTGGAACCGGACACATGGTTTGAACCTGTGCAAGTGTGGGAAGTCAAATGTGCAGATTTATCTCTAAGTCCTATTCATAGAGCGGCTATTGGCATTGTTGATAGCGATCGCGGCATTTCACTGCGTTTTCCCAGATTTATACGAATTCGTGAGGATAAAAATGCGGAAAATGCAACGGATGCTAATCAGGTGGCTCACATGTACAATTCGCAGGATCAAGTTAAAAACAATCAAAAAGCAGCTGACCCAATGGATGTTGAAAGCGAATTCTACTAAATAATTGGAATAAATAATATACAATAAAAAATTTTCGGCAGCATTATTGTTTTTTTTAATACATATAGTTTATTTTACTCCGGGAGAACTTTTGGAATCGGACTGGTTTTACCTTCAGAAGGTTTTGAAACGTGTTCAGCAGTATTACCGTGGGCACTTGAAGCTGTTTCGGCGGTGTTTTTCTCTTCAGATTTTAAAATGCTTTCAGATGAGTCCTTATTTTCGGCAGCTTTTTCCTTCTGCCTATTACGCCGTGCGGCTCGTTTGTTTTTCTTACGGAGCTGTTCATCTGGTATAGATGCTTCTCCGTCAGAGTTGGGACGATTTGAGGTATTTGGCGTATTATCCACTGATCCTTTACGATTTCGTGGTTTAGGTTGATAGATTGCTATGGAAGGGCGATCCTAAAAGAAAATATATTGTTATTAAAGACCCAGCCTCCATATTTACAAATCAATAATAAAATGGCGTTGCTAAACATACTTTGTTTCGAATGCGTCGTTCTTCCAACGCACGTTGTGCCGCCAGCTCAGAGTTGTCCCCTGATAGTTCGTTGCTTTGGGACTGGTACTCTTCCTCAGCAACGACCGTTTCCGTTTTTTTAAAGGATTCAACAACGCGTTTATTTTTTTCAATCTTGTTGCTTTTCTTGTCCGTTTTATAATCTTCTTTTTTAACAATAGCTTCTGCCCCATCTGCTTTTTTACTTTCAACTGGGTTTGCACATTGCTTTACATCAGTTTTATTTTCCTTTTTCAAAATTTTAATTTCCTTGTTTGCCTTTTCTTTATCCTTATTTGCTTGCTTGTTTTGTTTGACATCTTTCGTTGGTTTAGTACTTTGTGTTTTCTCGCTGCCCTTTTGTTCGTTTTTTTCACGTTGCATCTTTCGCTGTTCACGTTCTTCACGACGTTCTCGAAAACGTTCGGCACGACGCTTTGAGCGCGAACTTTTAGGGTCCTCCTCTTGACCATTTGTGTCTTTAGGGGAACCCTTCTTCGCATTGCTTCCCACAGACTTTTTACTTTCAGAGGACACATTTGACTTGTCCTTATCTTTCTCTTGTTCGGCTTGACGAAGTTTATGGTCTTCGCGCTGTTTGCGCTTCTCTTCGTTGCGCCTACGAGCGTCTTCACGCCGTTTTTCCTTCTTATTAGCCAAGTATTGAAGCAGTGGCGTGGACTTTACCTTCTCTTCAGTTCGGCGATCCAGCGGAAAATCAATTTTAACATCGCCCAAGCGACTCGCTTCCTCACGTTCATCGTCTAATTTTTGTAGAAACTCTTGGTAATGTAGCTCACTTTCTATGGTATTGACTTTATTGTCGTGCTTTGATTTATTTTTGAGAAAGCTTTGAAATGGCGCATATTCCACTATTGCCACATATTCAGCGCCTTTTGTATCGACAAACACATAGCCATCAAATCGATCCCGAAATTGAATCACATCCTCTATTTCTTTAAAGGATATATAGGCCCTGCAAGTGGCCTCTTGCCCAAGAGACCAGTCTGCCGGACAATAATAGTACGTATCATTTTCCGGCAAAGGGTCCACCTGCTCCAAAAACTCAGTTTCAGTCATGGTCGGCGGCAAGTGCCGCACAACTATCTGAAAATATAAGCAAAAAAAATTATTACCAAGCCCTTTGATATTTTGTATCGCACCTTAGTCAAGGGGTGTATCTTGTCCTTCCTATCTCTGCGTTTATTCGCTCTGGATCTCTCCTTGACGACTTCCGTGGTATCTGGCATTTCATAAAATTGAAAAAGGCAAGAAATGTCCAAATAACAAATCAGTAAATATAAATTCAGTATGACCTTATTCTGTTAAAAAAATAACCATTTTAAAATTATTTTTAATACCAAAATAAATATACTAAATATGCCAATGCCCTGAATTTAATTTAAAAATAATTAATTTTATTTGGAATATCCTAAAAACAACTAATGTAAGAAAACGCGCCATGATACAAAGAAATTTGAATTTCAATAAGAAATTTTGTATTGGTCGTAATGTCACGTGCATTTGCAATTAGTAAAACATTCTACGAAATTCAATTCATGTACATATATTTAATTTATTTAAAGTTTGCATACTAGTTAGTTAAAAAGGCTTTTTGGATAGTACGACAATTATGTCTATTAACCAGTAAAATGACTGGTGTAGATCACCCTCACATAAATATGGAGCTTTAGTCCATGACTCCACACAGAAACCAGAGTTTTCGAGCAATTCCAGAAACAATGTCGCTTCTTCTTCAAAAGTTAGTGGCCGACCGGTATTTCGGTCAACCGTCTCCATCAGGGGACGTAGCGGTAAGTGTGATGTATTGCTTTCTACGTAATGCATATACGGAAGCACTAAAGCCACAACAAGTCTGCCAGATGAGCTTTCCAGCGTATGGTGTATATCCTCTAATAAGCTAAATGGATCGTAGCATCGATCCAGTACATTCAGACATAATATAAGCTCTACATTGTAAATGTCACGAATCTTATCAATGACATTAAAATTAAGTTTCTTTAGTTTGTTCCTCATAGTCCAACTTGCTTCTGTTGCAAATACTTGAAGGTTAGCACCAGTTATATTCTGCACAGTATTAGCAACGCGTATTGAAATTTCTCCATCTCCAGCACCAATGTCTAGCAGATGTATCTAAATGTTTTTATAAATGTTATTTATATAGGAATATTACCAGCCGGTACTACTAAACTCTTACCGTATCAGTTTGGGATGTAGTCGGTGCTGGGAAACCACCAGCTTCAAGCAGTTTCTGGAATTGTTCCTCGGATAAAATAAACATAGAGCCTCGTTTTAGAAAGCCATTGATGTCTGTTTGTGTCATGAAAAATTGTAGGACAGACCTGGCCAATGCATGCCACAAGTGCAGCCAAATATTTGCCGCTAACATTTTTGCTCGATCCAGCCATCTTATTGTGGTCGGGTCGGGTTGTTCCAAAGCAACAAACTTTGATTGAAATTTCTCTGGCAGTAACTCCCGGTTTAACGAATACCACTACAAATAAAAAAAAATAGGAACATACATTTGTTGCGGGGTCTGCCATCTTGGACTTTTCAGCTTAAATATTTTGTTTCAACTTATTATGAAAACTGTTTTGTAGAATTTAGAGAGAGCATCTACTAATTGCAATAAATCTTTCATAATCTTTATACATAAATCATATCTTTTATCTTCTTTATCGCTTTATCATACCTTTCGTGTATCAATGTTCTCTAATGAATTATCGTTGTGGAATTTGGCATATATAACACGAGCCAAGGTGCCTCTGGGTCGGTAACTTTCCATTGCAAGCTGATTGTTAACTGAGGCACCATTAAGTAGTAAGCCGATTTAGTTTTAAAATTAAATTAAATTATAGAACTTGTAAATAAATGCTTTTGTTCTTATTGGCTGACATAGCAGTGACCAAATTTTTGAATGGTGAGAATACCGGATTGTGCATTTAAAAATACTAGAAAAGTCAAGCTAAAAAATATATACTGGTCAATTTGTTATGATTATCGTTTTGTTCTCATTGTTCCAAAAGTATCGCAATTATTTTCGTGCATTTCATTTTTCCCTGCTTTTCGGTTCATCAAACAACAATTGTTATAAAGTAAAATAAACACAAAAAATATAAAATGAGTGTAAATACTTCGGCGGGCTCCGAGGAAAAACAGCAAATTGCTGTCAATCCACCCGTGATGGACGAACTTCCATACTTTAACGAAAAGTTTCCGGGCAAAAGTTGTTGCCTCTGCAACCTTGGCGAAAGAAGCGCTCTTGGTCAAGGAGACATGCTGCATTTTAAAGTGTCTTATCCTTATGACGCTAATTTGCGTAAAGATTCTGACACAGTCGATCGACTTAAAGCCGAAGAAACTGATCAGAGTGTATGCCGCAAAGTAAAAAATAATGGAAAATTTAAATCATCAAGCAGCGGCGACAGCAACTATGAATTTGATAAAATTGGGCAAATGGAAATATATAGCGCTTCGTCATTTCATGATGACGGGTTTATATACGTACACCGCATGTGCTTTATGTGGTCCCTACGAAAAAGTGTAATCGCGGAAGCAGATGGCATGAATTTTTTGAAAAGGCTAACAGAATTTTTGGAACAGAAATGCGCATTCTGTGGTCAATACGGCGCATCCATTAATTGCAAAATGAACTGCCGCCAAGTGCACCATTTTCCATGCGCTGCAGCAGCTGGATGCTTTCTTATATTGGAAAGTTTTACGGTCTTTTGCACCGAGCATTTAAGCCAAGTGCCTTTTATATGTAGGTTTATCTATGTTTCCATAAGAATGCTTTTTTAATTTTAATGTTTTTAAAGGTAGCGACAATAATGTGGAGTGTCTGACATGTTCTTCATGGGGCGATCTATCTAAGTTGGTAATGTGTTGCACTTGTGGCGATCATTTTCATTCAACCTGCATTGGTTTGGCCAATCTGCCAGGTAAATAAAAATGCTGATGTTTTCAAACTGTTATAAGTTAATGGAGTTCTTTTTAAAGATACACGATCTGGCTGGAGTTGCACACGTTGTTCCAAATGTCAGATTTGCAGACAGCAAGATTCCAATGATACTCGTTATGTGAAATGCGAGCAATGTCAAAAAATTTATCACGCAACCTGCCTGCGTCCTGTGTTATCTTCAATTCCAAAATATGGTTGGAAGTGCAACGTATGTAAAGTACTAAGTAAAAGCAAAGAATATAGAACTAAAGTAGTAGTTCTATATTCTTTGGTAATAGCACGTAAAATGTTTCTAAAATATAAATCTTTCAGCGTTGTCGCGTTTGCTCCGATTGTGGTTCTCGAACGCCTGGAGGAGGCAGTTCATCGCGTTGGCATAGCCATTACACCATTTGCGACTCTTGTTATCAACAACGTAACAAAGGATTTTCTTGCCCCATTTGCCAAAAAGCATATAGAGCGGCTGCCTATAAAGAAATGGTTAAATGCAGCTGTTGTAATAAGTAAGTTGAGAGTTTTTAGCGTAGTAATAGTTCGCCCTATCCCATATCCAGATTCCTAATGCTAATTAAAATTGAAAATATATTTTTTATCTTCGTACAGATTTGTGCATAGTACCTGCGACGAAGATGCAGACTTGGTGGCATATCATAAAACCAAGGAAAGCAATCCAGATTACGATTACATTTGTCCAAACTGTAAAATGATATCCGCCGGAACATTGAAATTAGCAGACACTACACAGATGGCGTTAAGCGAAACTCAGTTGACAGATCTGCCAAGTTTTAAAGACATGCAATCGGATTTATTAGATTTCAAGCCAGGTATTGAAATGTCCAGCGAAGACCTACAAAAGTTGTCAAATATAAAAAAGAAAGTTTGCCTAGGCAATGGACGGGGCAAGAGTGGTAAATTTGTAACTCAACGCATGGGCATTGTCTCACAAATAGGAAAGAAACGCAGCACTCGTGGTAAAACACGACAACTTGGACTTTCAAGCAACTCTGGCGATCGTTACATTAATCGCAGTATGGATTCCGATTTTGCCAACGATAAAAAAATTTTGCTTTTCTCGGCGCGGGATAAGTTTATACTAACTGAAAACCTTTGTGTGATGTGCGGTACACTTGGTATTGAAAGTGATGCGGATTTAATCACTTGTGCACAGTGTGGACAATGCTATCATCCGTATTGCGCAAGTGTTAAGCCTTCTAAAGGCATGAAGCAAAAAGGTTGGCGTTGTCTGGATTGTACAGTTTGCGAGGGATGTGGCAAAAAGAATGATGAAGCGCGTTTGTTGCTGTGTGACGAATGTGACATCTCGTATCATATTTATTGTGTAAATCCTCCTCTTGAAGCAGTGCCGCATGGCAATTGGAAATGCTCGTATTGCAACATATGCCAAAAGTGTGGTCGTACCGCAACGGAAAAGGGCGACTTTAATGATTTTAGCAAGACGGAATGCGCGCCATGTGCCAGCCAATCCAATTGCTCTGTCTGCTCTACTGCTTACAACAATGGAGAGATGATTATACAATGTAAACACTGCGAGCTCTGGTTGCACTTTGCCTGCGACTCGATAAATGCCCAACTAACCATCGAGTATTATAATGAAAACAAATATTTATGCCTAAAATGTCGCAGCAATGTTAAGATACAAGCGCAAGCTGAAGAAAAAGCAATCACTGAAAATGCAACTTCAACGTTTAAACAGTTGACTTCCTTGGGACAGGAGGCTAAAAATGCTGGTGGAGTAGAGCGCAGCATTTCATTGCCGAATGAGTTAATAGAAACTTCGGACTCTATACACTGGATAGATGGCGTATGTTTAAGTGAAAACGGCTTAAACATGATTAAGTCCCTGTCCACTGAAATTAAGCGCAAGCGCAAGATGCGTCAGTCCATGGGAAATTCCAAGGATCCATTAGATCAGGGTGAGGAAGCGCAAAGTGATAAGTACAAGGATGGCATGATTTGGAGCAGCATGGATACGCCCTTACCCGAAGGATTTACCATTTCAACAAACGAAGAGGGCATTAATATACTGCGTAAGAAACGACAGCGAAATCTTCAAAAACTAGGCATAGGCGGTTTTTCCGTACGCAATCGCACATTGAAAAAGGACACTGACGAAACGGCGGACAAGTCAAATTCTTTACTTATTATGGATAAGAAGAAGAAAATAATACGCAAAAAGCAGAAAAACAAATTAATTGAAGCCTATCCAGTATACTTGCAAGAAGCATTTTTTGGAAAGCCACTATTGGAGTGTGGCGAAACATTGATTTACGAATCGGAATCTTCTGATGAACTAGATAATAATATTAAAATATATTTTACAAGTGTGGAGACTAAAAAACCTGACGAGGACTTTGTGCAAGATGCTGTAAAACCAGTTAAAAAAATAAAAGCTGAAAAGTTTGACAATAAAGCTATTGTGGAGCAGTTTGCCATGGTAGCGCAAGAAAAATCAGTTACTGCGGTTGCGGCGCCTCCATATGGTAAGTTTAGAAATTGAAGAGTGCATAAAATGATTGAATTGACTTTAATTCACTGTCATTATTCTTTTTTTCAGAAACGGACTCAACAAATTCTATGAATTCCAGTATTCGACCCACTTTGGATAATTTGGTGTGTTTTATTTTGTTAATGCGGCACAATTGTTTAATTAATATGATCATTTTGCTTATAAAAGGTACCAAAAAGCATTAACGAACTGGAGGTTACAAATTCCACAGTTAACATAGTAACAACACCTAATAATATGGAGAAACCTTTGGGGTACGCTAGTAACATTATAATCAAAAATACAATTAACCTTTGCAATTTTAGCGAACCCAGTGCTGTTGTTATGGACAACTATGCTCTACCACAACGTGTTGCACCAGATCCAAAATTTACCCATGGTCAAATATTTTTGCCCAGCAATATGGCTACAAACCCTGCCCAAGTTCATTACCAACATCCGCATACTGAACATTTGATTATGCAAAATAAGATTAAATCCCAAGCTGAGCTACAAAAGGAAGGTGAACACAAACTTAATCCTGAACCTGTCGTAGAGGCAATAAATGTTGGCACACAAAAGACTGCTGAAAAAATGCGAAAGGACGAGGGTGAGTGAAAAGCAAAGTCGATGTAAATACTAGTTCTTAACGAACGCTGTTATTTTGCAGATCTTGGTCTTATGGCAACAATTTCGGCTGTGCTCTATGCTAATACTGAGCATGCAAATCTCAAGGAACTGTTTCCAAATTGGAATGATCGCTGCAAGCAAATTTTAAAAAGATGGCGCTCATTGTGTAACGAAAGGAAAGCACCATTTCTGCAGAAAGCAAAGGACAATCGTTCAGCGCTACGTCAAAGACGAGAGCAAGGTAAAATAACTATACCAGCAGCAAAGCCTCAAAAACAAGAGGAAATTGGACGAGCTTGGAAACATCATCAAGTTAAGCTCAAAGATGAGCAATCGAATATGTTTGTCAACTACAGTAAGTTCTACATTTTGAAAACGCTTATAAACCAAAACCATTAAAATATTTTTAACATAGGTGGCATTTCTTACGATGCACCCTGTTATGTTGGACCTGCTACACATTCTAATAAACTGCCAACGCCAATGATGGATGACAACATGGCAGCTAAAACGGCAATACAAAGGAATCTGATGCGAACTACTTCTTTATCTTCGCCGCCAATAAAATCATCGACATCAGAAAATGCTATGGAATTAAATCCAGCAGCTTATGGTTCTGACGATATAGGCGATAAAAAGCTACGCAATTTGCTACAAAAACCTAATTCTGAACCCATGTTAATGTCTTCGAATCCAGAAATGTTTTTGCGTAATGATGTCCTAAGAATGGGACTTCTAAACAATCCGCCGTTGACCCAAAATAATCCAATGTTAAGCATTAGTGGAAATCCGCAGCAAACAGAACTTAAGCAGCATATACCCGAACTAGATAACGATGTTAAAAATCATCCTGATCTTAAAATGAGTGAATCTCAGGAAGGCATATCATCGTCTGCAGTTGAATTGGAAAATGTTGGTTTTGGAGATATTTTGGGTGGCCTTGGCGAGGGCGATGATGATGATTTACTTAAATCCTTAACTTCTGAAATCGGTGATGATTTTAATATACTTGAATATGCCGATCCTGAACTTGACGTAAATGTTTTGAATACCTTGGACTTTGAAGATAACGAAAAAGGCACAGGATAAGCATTTTTTTTTTATTACTTTCTAACTTCGGCATGCCGAAGATATTAACTTACTATATTACACCAGCAGTAAAAATATTGTTTGGGATCGAGATACAGACGGTCAGCGGTTATAAAAGCTGGTCACTTTTGTTAAACGAACGTATGTTTTGCGCTGCCCATATCATATTAAATTTAATATGTCCAGTTAGGGAATAAAATATTAATTTGCACTATAATTAAGTTTAACATAAAGTTTATAAAAATGATTTTAACTTGCTAGAAACTGTTTTTCTGTTTTTTCTATAAACTGTACCTAAGGTAGAAAAGTTAAATTAAGCGTGTGCAATGTATGTAACATAAAGAAAAAGAAAAATGCGTTGTTCCAATTAAAAAACCCTTTATACGACAAACAGTTGTGTCCCTCATAAAAATTGATATTTGAAAATTGAAATTTATTATAATATTCATAGCCGGAGTGTATTTTTATGAAAACTTTTCTTAAGCTTATGAATTATCCTTATATATTAGTTTCAGCTCTCTTTTTGATAAATTGTATGGGTAGTGTAGGCTTGTCGGCACATAAATTTTACCAAGGATTTGTCTAGAAGTAAAGAAATGTATACAATTTATAAATATAAAAGTTTATTTTGTAAGATTTCCTTAGACTTGTTGCATATTTTGTATATACTTACTTGTCAAAGTTCTCTTCATATCCGACTGTATAATCATTTGGTATTTTAGCTAGTTTGCTATATAGTAAACATTCCTCTGGTGGGTTTTTTAAAGCATAAAATGGATAGTCAAATGTATTGATGTATATATCCAAACAAAGTCCGTGGCTGCCTAGGTGTCCCTGACTCGCCACCGAAGGTTGCTTATGGCCACAGGTTCCTAGCATTATATTTTTGTGGCAAGAGTATATAAATGTGCCTTTATCACGACTTGAGTGAAAGCATTGTACATGTTTGGCTGCCTTCGAATGATCTACTACAATAGGATCAAAACCAGGACCCGCCATATCGCAAGCTGAAATGTTAAATGTGTTTAAGCTAACTTTCTAACAATTGCATACAAAGAAGTGCATTTACTATCAATGTTCCGAAATCCGTATTTAGCGCCCAAAGTGCGTCCAACAGCCGAGGCCAACTGACCGCCAAAACTAAATCCAAACATATAACCTTGGTTTATATCGAATCCATCCCTGCTCAAAGACTTTAAAGTTGCCACAATTGCATCGGTAATGATGTCAAAATGTATATACAAACGCATATAGGATGAACTTGCTATAACGCTATAGTCAATGCATACTACGCATCCACCACGATAATAGCTTACACCTTAATCAGTTCAATAAATAAAAAGAATTATATTTTGATATTTTATACAACTTACGATCAATTAATGCCAGTGCCCAATCGTCGGAACAGCTCTGTATCCAGCCATGTAGTATAAAATAGAATTTATCGTGCGATGAGCAGCCGGTGTCTTCCAACATGTTCCCATTGTAGAAAGCCGGTCTTTCAATAGTTTTTGTGTTGTTTCTGAGCACAAACAACAAATTGTAAATAGTTGAAACTAAGAATTTTAGAATTAAGAAGTGAAACAGCAAAATTTTAGAACCTATCGATTGTTCGTTTGTTGTTTAGTATTAAACAAAATTTCTTGTTATGAATAGCGGGTGGGTCGATATTTACAATTTGCCTAGATTGAATATCAAAGTTCATACATATGCTCCAAACTTTGTTAACAATAAAAGCCGCCTGATCTCCATTTTCTGCAATACAAGATCACGTAGTGTTTGACCAACCCTGTAAACAGATTACCTGAACAAAGACTTCTTTATCGAGATACATACATATGTATGTACATATATAATTTGCTCATCATTGTGTGTAGACGGTCAAGGGGTCAATTATGTTGTCTTTTTTTATGACGCACATTATTTTATTGGCATTAAGTTAATATATTCAGTCGCCCGACGACTTAGCTACAAAACTCTTTAGTTCCAATTTAATTTTTGCAATGCAAGTTGGCCTCGGCACAATCAGAAATCCTTTTCTACGTTATTCCAGCAAACGCCTAGCGCCAACCTAACCTAACCTTAAATACTCCCAACAAGCGTAAAAAAAAGATGCCCTTCTCTGTCATAAACAAGTTTTTAGCAGCACAGTATTGCACTTACTTGTAAAACTTTAAAACCATAGTTTCCTTCACGTTGTGGTCAAGAACTCTGTGCCGATAATCTAGTGAATAAATATTTTACTAATTTGCCGAACACGTAGTCAAAATAAATAAATACCCAATGTTTCATTTTGGTGACTATGTTGTGATTGTCTGCGTCCTAAAAGTTTTCGTCTGCCATTTAGTTTGGCATTACACACTTGAACTATTAAAAACAAAACAATAAAAGCCTTATTACAATTCTTAAGCTTAAAATCTTTCATGTTGTAGATTGATTGTTATCATACACTACCAGGTAATGTACAATAGCCCACCTTAAGCCACTAAACTTGTATCTGAGAATTAAGTTCTCAAAAATATTATTTATGTTAGCTGCAATTTTAAACTTGGTTTGAGTGAAAGACAATGAAAAATTTATTAACGCTTTTGGAGAATGTAGTTTATTTTCAAATACGCTTGTGTATGAAATTAATATTTTATTTTTTTTATGAATATCAATGATTTTCAAGACATTTTACGAATTTATTTCATGCACTACAAAATATATTTCAAATTATATTTGAATTATATACAAAATATTGGTTGTTCACATAACTTTGCTGCTTATAATTGTTTTGTTTACTGGTTACTGATTGGGGCAGTCATTGGGCGACTGTTTCTTTTTGTTACCGCCTGGGAGTTTGGGTTGATTTGGGGCGTCATCATCGTCGTAGTCATCCTCTTCGTTTTCATCAAACTCTTCTTCATCTTCATCGTCTTCATCATCAACAATGTCACCAGTGTAATAAAGAACAGCTTTAGGAATAATTCTTGCACGCAAGAAATGTCCAATTTCGAAATCTGTAGCCAAGATCTAAAATGATGTTTTGTTAGCAAGTTAGCAAACAATTTAAAACAAACTACGCACTTGTTGAGACTCATCATCGATTTCCTCTTTATCAGTGGGAACCTCGGGTGGGCTAAAGAAATTGAAGAAAGAATCTGTTGGAACTTGTTTTACAATGGTGCGCACAGCGCCGCGCTCCTTGTGCTTCTGCTTCTTTCTGATGGTCTTAACAGTCAAGTTCATCTTCTTTTCCCAGTTAATAACGCAACCCTAATAATAATATGCATAGTTAGTTAGTTTGTTTAGTAATCTTAAAATTGACTTTACCTTGCATTTATAGATTTCGGGACCTTCGAAGGTAAAGGGATCCTCGGGATCGACTGTTGATTTCAAAAAGTACTGCTTGGTAAGCACTGTATTTGTGAAATACTCGTTCTTATCAAAATGGAACTCCAATATATACGAATGCTAAAAATTGTAATGCCAAAATGAGTATGACATAGTTTTAAGTTTGACGCTAGTACAACTTACTTCATTGTCATATTTAATGGTTATATCAGTGAGCTTTCGTATGGCCGGTACATCATGCACCTGCAACATTTCGGAGAGTATGACTGTATTGCGAAATACTGTCAACCAAAAGTCTGGAATGCCCTTGGCATCCTTAGGAATATTTTTGACATTTTTTAGTGCTTCGGAAAAGCCTGGATCGTCACCCTCCACTTCTACAGCAGGGGTATCAGGCTCTGTCCAGTTGGGCTTTTCCTCAGCTGGCTCTACAGCGCCGGTAACAACATCCCTTCGCTTGTCAAACAAAGGCTGATACTTTAATTGATACTGCTTTTCTAACTTGTAGACTTCTTCAAAGAATTCCGCTTCAATCTTTAAGTGTTGCAGTTGAAAATTTTTTAAAACAGTGATTCTGTTCTGTATCGGCGCCGGCAAGGCCTTAACCATTTCTTGTAGAAATTGACGTCGCACTACAGAAGTCATGTATGCCGGCCTGATTTTTTTTTTTGTAAATTTTTAATCATAAAGCTTGCAAATGTGAAATAATTATACATACAATAATTGCCCGTCAGTACTAGACTTTTCATCATCGTCATGGACAACTTCAGAGTCACTATGTTCTGCTGGTGGAGCGTCCATGTCTACGATAGTGTATGATCTAAAAAATATAACCAATTAATAAGTTAATTTGAATACTGACGCATTTTAACTATGCCTGCCAATTAAAGAGCTACAAAATCATGGCTTTTGCCACCCGATTTTAGATTGCTTATGTATGATGCGGTTACTTATGTACGTACATACATACATACATAGAGTATGTACATGTATGTTTGCACTATAGCCAGCATTGGGCATCGGCATTTGCATATAATTATAGCCATTCTTGTTGAATACTATGAAGCAAGCAGTATTTTAGTTTTAAAAAATTAAAAGCCTTAACTGAATTTAAGCATAAAACATGTGCTTCTCAAATAATATCTTAAAACGCCATAGTTCTAACACACACACATGCATGCGAAATCCCGTACACTTAGTATATTTCGCAAAACACGTGTTAGCAGTGTTCAAGTTCTTTGTTTTTAGCTGTACATTTTAAATTTGGCATTTAAAAAGCAAGTTTTAAATTTAAAAAAATATAAACGTTAAACTTATTTATTATTAACAACAACAAAAATTGGCTAGTTAGAATAAATGCGCTTACCTTCAGTGAATTAGAACGACGTAAAAGCCTGGCAGCCGTGCAAAAAGAAATTTGGAGGCAGAAGAATGAATCGGTGTATCGGCATTTTCGATCAAATTTTTAGCAAAATTGCTTACCATAATATCGATGTGTTGCTGTAAACTTTAAATATTACGTTTTAACTAAGTTCAATTTTGGCCAAGTAAATACAAGTTAGCATGACGAACATGCGCAGCTTAAAATAAATATTAAAGTAGAACTTAAAACGGCATGTCGTTATATTTCTAAATTGCAAATATATCGATAGTTTTAAATGCTGCATTGTAATATCGGCGGCAACACAGGGTGCACAGTGCGCTAACAAAATATAAATGTAAGCGATTACCCAGCAAACATTTTAAACAAAACTTAAACGACAAGCTAGATTTCCGTTCTAATGATCTCGATTTGTGGCATAAGAAAATTTCTAAATTCGAGATATAGGGACTTAGTGTTTATAACTATTGCAATTATTCGGAATTGAAATCTGAGTAAATAATAATTTGATATATAATAAAATAGCATACATATATATACATATGTAATTGAGTACACACAAGTATTTCGAATATGTCAGATATACAATATTAAAAGTACTAGATAATAACTTTAGTTATATATATAGGTATTTCATTGCTGTAATAACCAATGCCATTGTACTTACAGAACCCCTCATAAAATTGTTGGGCCTTGTCGAAAAAGCTTGGGAATGCTTAATTCTAAATAAATGAAAAGATATGACTAACAATGCTTGTTTTTGTGTAAATAGTATTACCCAGTATTGCCCATTCTTAGAATTGCACTTTAGGATCGAATCCGAACCCATAAGTACCATAGTTGTTGGCTATTTATAGGAAATCAAAATCACTTCGTGGTTACAGGTTAATTAAGAACCTTTGGATTTTAAATTCAATTAATTTTTTCTTGACTGCCATTTGGTTGGCATTTCAAACTTAATAAAATTATTATAAGTGATGCAAATTAAGATATCCAATTCCAAAGATGTTTGGGCATCATAGCTTTTTAGTTGGGTTTGAGTAAAATCTTGAATTCTTTCAGCTTCTGTATCATCTTATATCACAATTGATCTATAATCCTGCGAAAGAAATGTTTTTCTTAATTAAGATTGATTATTTCCGTTGGAGTTTTAGAGATTTAAGGTTTTTTTTTAAATATTATTTTTTTATATTTTATTATTTTTCGTAGTTTACATAACTTGCTAAGCGTTACATAACATACTGCATAATTGGTCAATGTGATGTGAACTTTATATTTTTTCTTAAGTAGATCTTAAGTACATCTCAACATGATTGATTGAAATAGGACATTATGTAGTATATGCTACATAAGTGGATGATTAACAGCTTAAGAATGGAACATATGTATTTACATATATATTAACATGTGTGCCTTGGCAATAGTTGCCTATATACATGCATATGTATATAAGCTTACATTCTGCTTAATTATTATGATATATGAGCATAACTTCATATGCTCAAACACTTGTTCCTATAAACCATGCATACATGTATGCATGCACATTTATACATACACACTACGTGCATATGTATATGTATGCATTTTCCATCAAACAACGCTTTTTTTTAACATATACACTGTTTAATGTCTATCTTTTAATGCAAAAAAAATTTCACATTTGGCATAACAAATGTGATTTGAATTTTATACCAGCTATTATTCAAAGATAAAAAACACATTTAAGGTGTTAATTGCAATAAATATAATGTCACAAACGTTTTTCTAAAATACACAATTGAATTCCATCTGCTATCCATGCGTTACATTTGATTTCAATTACACTTTTCATTAATACAACAGTATTTCCCCCAACTTGCGACTCCAAATTATATACAGTAGAAAATCATTTTGTATTACTCATGCGCCTTTAATATGATAGTTTTATTTTATTCGTACAATTGAAAAGTTCTCTAAATATTAAGGAGCTAAGCAAAAAAACAAAAAAACTAATGATTGTGTGCTTTACAATAAATATTAAATAAAAAAGGAGTTCGCGGTGTTTGTGGAAGAAAAAAATAAGGCGCTGCTTCAAGTAAATTGGTTTATGTACTCACAGTACGAAATAAAATGCTTAGACAAATACACTTACATGCAATATTTCTCGTAAACAAATTTTTTTTGGCTCATGATTCTCAAAGAGCTCTGCTCTTTTGTTATTGTATTAGTTACATATTTGAGAATGTGTCTGTGTGTTTGCGAGTGCGGCTTTGCGAGCGGGTGCTCTGCGACAGGGTTCACCAAAAACAATCCATGTACACACAGTATGTGTGTGTGTGTGTACTTATATACATGTGTAAATTTATTATCTATTGCATGGACAGCACATTTATTGAACAATTCAAGTAAATTCTAAAACCCTTTTCATAAGTAACTTTATAATGTTTTACCAAATTCATAGCAGTGCTGTTCATACATGTGTATATAAATTTGCATATTTACATACGCACATATACATATGTATAAGTACTTATTTTTATCAGGCATATATTTATGAATGACAACCAATTTGTGGCCTGTTTTATGTAAATGTTTTGCAGCCATTTAAGGGATAAAATATCTGTGCATGTGTTTGTATATATTGTACATAGATACATTTGCAGACTTGCTTACGGATAAATTGACATACATACCTACATATTGCTGCGCTTATCAATACAAGTTGTTTTTATATGTGAATATTTTTCAACAAGTTTAGTGAACTTTGGCTGCAACCAAAAAGTGCGTGCATAAAAATGTTTTTTACTATTAAAGTGAGAGTGATTCGGTAAATTTCGTGTTTCTATACATCCTACTAAATTTGGCAGTAGTTTGAGGAGTTCAAACGATTTTTATCAATTGTAAAAAGGCGCGCTTTCGTAGATAACCATTTTAAGCCAGTATTTAAAGTTGTTTAAATGAACAATCGATATTTTTGTTGTTGTGTCGATCATTTTGGTGTAAACTTTAATCGCTTCCTTTTAGTCAATACTCTCAGTGGCGTAGAAAGCTTTATTCGACGGGAGTTATTTAACAGTATAAAATTTCGTCCATTTTTTGGAAGGTGTTTAGTCTTTTCTGAGACGTACGATTTGATAGAACAGTGTTTGCAAGGACACTAAGGCGTATCTAGCTGGCCTGAATAGACTTCCATCACGTTTGATACAGAACTATAGTGTTTGTTCTACTCGGGCAGAAATTATAGTTTAAACGATTTTTGAACATAACCGCGAAATTCACTAAGTTAGTAACTGGCTTCAACGATCCTGTCTTTCCACTTCTTATGTAAAATAAACCAATTTCCATGGGCTCAAACCAAAAAGCATATTTATGCGATCAAGTCGTAATATATTCTTTTTTTTTTTTGAATAAATATTTTTTTTTGCTTACTTCGTGTACAAGTTTAATGCTAAAAACAAATAACCTCAATTTTTACAGGGTCCCTAATAATTTAGTAGGATGCCAGATAGATTTCAAGTTACAAAAGCAGATGAAGACACAGTTTTGGATTATCATCTTGAAGATGAGTCCGCGAGTGGAAAACTATTAGGAGATGTTCATGACGACGTACAAGGTAAGATTAATTATTAATATTTACATTTGCATTTAATCATAAATGAAAATATATAACTTTAAGATATATTATTAAATAAAGACAGTCATATATATATGTAGATATGTAGAAAAAGAGCAACAAGACAGACGGCAAGTTCTTAAGGCAGTCTTATGTAAGGTTTCTAGTTTTAAAAGCATGGTATGATAGAACTAATTTGCTTTAGATAATAAACCTAGTTAGGGTAGAGGCGCGATATAATATATTTTTGTTTATACATGCATTCTTTTAATAAGCTATGCTTGATTAATGGGCAACAAATTCTTACATAATGTATAAAGTCATATGTCTATTTAAAATTGAATATGTTAGGAAATAATTTTCAACTGTTAATTAATTTATAAGAAACTGACGTATATGTGGCAATTTTGTTATCTAACCAAAAAAAAAAACACGTCAATTTAAAATTTTAATATGCTTGCTAAATTACGGTATGTTTAATAATTCATAGCCTTAAATTGGTTTTTTTTTTTTGGTGCTGTGCACTGCACCAACGTCCTGGGCCTAACTAACAATGTCTCTATTGCGTATGGGTAACAAATTTTAACTAAGCTCTTTGTAAAAGCTTCAAAGAGCTTTGAGAACAGAATCCCCAGTACGTTGGACTTTTTGGTCCTGGCTCTCAGCAGGCTGCTGCTCTGTAACAACACAGAATCCAATTTTGTGTATAGATGAAAGCTTTTAAATGCAGGTCCTGGGCAACATAATTTTTATTCAGCAGCATACAAACAGTTTTCTTAAGTTTTTCTATCAATCCAAAAGAAAAGTAGCATAATTTTGAGCGTTTACGCTCGTTTAAATTAATTATAGCAAATCTAATAAATTACAAAAATGAAAAAATTCAACTAAACGTGAAAACACCAAAAAATAACATAAAATGAGGCTTACTTTAATGTAAATTAAAAAAAAAAAACCAGGCTAACAAGCTAAGCAATTTTAGTATTAAACGAATACATAAAAAGTGCGTTTTGTAAAAAAAAAACTGTGGAAAAATCATAAAAAAATGGGCGCAGCTTAGTTATATGGAAATATTATTTGCGGTCCAAAAATCTGGGCTACAGAACATGGAGAATACTTATTTTTTTTGTTAAAATAATTTGTTAAAATGATTCTTATATACGCACCGTTTTTGCCTTGTTATTAATTGAAAAAATTCAATAATATTAATGCAGATGATAATGATGGTGTGGCTGTAAAATCCTTGACCCAATTCAATCTGTTACATATTTTTGTTGGAGCTTAAAGAGCGGGGTAAATGTGTATACACACTTGTGTATGTAAATGTGTGTGCGAATTGGATCTGTGTCAACAAAAGTAAAATCAGGAACTTCCGTGATTTCAACACAAAGTTGAAGTGATTATTTTATCTCAAAATACAAAGTCTTTTTTATATGTACAAAATATGTGCATATTAATCATTTTTTTGATATAAACACTATGTGTCTCGTTATATAAGATTATACAGGCCATGCATCTGAGATTAAGTTTCTTCAAAATTCGCACAACTTAAAAATCCTTCTAAACTTTAATTGCATTAATCGTAGAGAAAATTATTTTGCTTTTTAGCTTTAAGGCACATATAGGTATATAGGTACATATATATTTTTTCCATGGGTCAATAATATTTCAAAAGTAGTCATATATTTGGACACGCCTTTGATTATATAATATGCTGCGCGCACCACTTTAATCAGCTGCATTTTAATTTCTTTTATTTATATTCAAAGTGTTAGCTAATTTTAAGTCTTAAGAGTGCAATCTAGAAGAAGTTGTAAATTCAAATTGTTAACATGCCAAATAATAGTGTAAAAAATGTTGAGGATGAAGTGGATATAATACCATCGGAACACAATGGAACCGCACATGAAACAAAAAATGACGGTAAGCTGTTTGTAAGCCTGAAAAGTAGATATGTTTCCTATTTTTACGAGAAAACAATTGAGTAAATAATAAAAAATGTGTAAATACTTAGTCACAGCTTATAGGTATGCATATGTATTATTGTGTAATTGAAATATTTACCGATATCAAGAGTATTATGGCTTTTATTGACGATATTCCGGAAGAACCTCCATTGTGCTGTTTTGTCAACATGAAATGAACATGGGATTTGCTTGTCTAGCTGCTCAAAAAAAAGACGAAAGTCTACTGCATTCCATCATTACAGAAATATGGTCAAGAAACCAGTGTTGGTCATCCACAAAAATTTTTGGATCGTTCTAGAAAAGATTTTAGTTTACTTTAACCTGCTCCTGTAAAACTGTTAGTTTGATATTTGTTATTTAGATACTTATGCATTTTTTTTAAAGTTAACTATCATAAAGCGACAAAATTCTAATAATTTACCGAATACCTGCTTCCAGTCACAATAAAGAAGAATAATTAAAGAAGAAAATCACAAAAAACTCAAAAACAAAGAAGGTGCATTAAGAATGCAGTCCTGGCTCGATAGCACTAACGATAACATAATTAAGCTGGTTTATCGTTTTAGTTGTTAAATTTGTAAACAAATTAACATTCAAGAATGATGCTGGAAAAGTTAAATACAATAAGAAAGAAAACAAAATTAAGAATAAAAATAAATTGTAATACATTTTTAAAATAAGTTAAGTAATGCTAATTGTTATTTTAAAACAGCGAATCAAATATGCATATTGTTTAACTTTGCAAATTTTGTATTTTTTTAGACTCAGGTGATATCCGTACGGCTGAAGAAAATCAGAAGTCTAACATCGACCCAAATTTATACCTATATGATGATGATTTGGAAACTAGGCCCCATATATCAACGTTCATTTCATCAATTGCCAATTATGAAAACACGATACCAGCTGCCACAGATCCCGATGCGAAGCCGGCACAACCTTCGTCTCGAATGGGTACCTAAAATTACTAGCAAACATTTGCGAGCAAATAAATAACAACTAATTTAAATTCTAATTTTAAAGGAACATTGATTGGAGTGTTTTTACCATGCATTCAAAACATATTTGGTGTAATTCTATTCATTCGGTTAACATGGGTTGTTGGTACTGCCGGAGCGATATGCGGATTTTTAATTGTTTTGACCTGCTGTTGTGTGGTAAGTTACTTACTTCAATGTAAATACTATGTCGGATCTTAAAACTCGAAACTTACATTTTAGACTATGCTAACTGCGATATCGATGTCTGCCATTGCAACAAATGGAGTGGTGCCGGCAGGAGGGAGTTACTTTATGATATCACGGTACACAACCAAATTATAAACTCTATAACATGTGTATAATTATTTAATGCATATACAGATCCCTTGGACCTGAATTTGGCGGAGCGGTAGGCATGTTGTTTTATACGGGGACAACGTTAGCGGCTGCTATGTACATTGTTGGTGCTGTGGAAATAGTATTGGTAAGTTTATACATATAAACATGAACTAAATGGTTGTGGAGAAATTTAAACTGATTTAATGTTACAGACATATATGGCGCCGTGGGCTTCTATATTTGGCGATTTTACCAAAGATGCAGAGGCCATGTATAACAACTTCAGAGTCTACGGCACATTACTGCTCATATTTATGGGTATGCTTTAAGTTTAAAGTTTTGAAATGCTAATACTACATGTTTAATTTATTTAAGGTCTGATTGTTTTTCTGGGCGTAAAGTTTGTTAACAAATTTGCAACCGTTGCATTGGCCTGTGTCATCTTTTCAATTATAGCAGTATATGTGGGAATATTTGACAATATACATGGCAACGAAAAACTATAGTAATGATAAAAATTATAATAATATATTAAGCTCTTGTAATAATTAATTTTTATGCTATTTTTAGCATGTGTGTACTTGGCAAACGGCTGTTGAAAGATATTCCTTTAGAGAATTGTACAAAGGAAGATCCATTCTTGTACGATCTCTATTGTCCGAATAATAAGTGCGATGAATACTTCATGAGTACGTAGCATAAAAAACATAAACTCTATATACTTAGATACTAATGTACTTAATATAACCTCATATACACAGCTCATAATGTGACAAAAGTAAAAGGCATCAAAGGTCTCGCAAGTGGCGTTTTCTATGACAATATTATGCCATCGTTTTTAGAAAAAGGACAATTTATTTCTTATGGCGATAATGCAATTGATGTGGAAAATACAGGATCTGAATCGTATAATCAAATTATGGCTGATATAACTACGTCGTTCACATTACTAATTGGCATATTCTTTCCCTCAGTAACTGGTGTGTATAATAGCTGTAAGTTTGACGTAGGTAACTTAATATCTACTCTTTTTGCTATTAGGTATTATGGCTGGATCAAATAGATCAGGTGACTTGGCTGATGCTCAAAAGAGCATACCTATAGGCACAATATGTGCCATTTTAACAACAAGTACTGTGTACTTGTCCAGTGTTATATTCTTTGCTGGCACTGTAGACAACCTATTGCTAAGAGACAAGTAAGTTTGTATCAACTATAAACTCAGCTTACATTAACTGATAAGTCAAAAGATTGCTAAACGATGCTTTGCCCCAGTTTGTACTTAATAACAATACAACGTTTACTTTCTTTTCTAGATTTGGACAGTCAATTGGTGGAAAATTGGTTGTAGCTAACATAGCGTGGCCGAACCAGTGGGTCATACTCATCGGCTCATTTTTGTCAACACTAGGCGCAGGCCTACAAAGTTTAACTGGAGCACCACGTTTGTTACAAGCAATAGCAAGAGATGAAATAATTCCATTTTTGGCACCATTTGCCAAGTCTTCAAGTCGCGGCGAACCCACCCGAGCCTTGCTCTTGACCATTTTAATATGTCAGTGTGGTATACTTTTGGGTAAGATCAAGCTTATATTTTGTCAATTTATTTTTTCTAATAAATACTTTCATACTCTTTTTAACAGGCAACGTTGATTTGCTTGCTCCCTTATTGTCAATGTTTTTCCTTATGTGCTACGGCTTCGTCAATCTGGCCTGTGCTGTACAAACGCTTTTAAGAACGCCAAATTGGCGTCCGCGTTTTAAATTCTATCACTGGAGCTTATCCTTAATAGGTCTTACCCTCTGCATATCAGTCATGATTATGACTTCATGGTATTTTGCATTAATAGCAATGGGTATGGCCATCGTTATATACAAATATATAGAATACCGAGGGTGAGTAACTGAATAACCCAAAAATGTTTTTTTATGAGTTATTTTTGGCTTTTTTGTAGTGCTGAGAAAGAATGGGGAGATGGCATACGTGGTATGGCATTGACTGCTGCTCGTTACTCATTGCTGCGTCTGGAGGAAGGCCCACCGCACACCAAAAATTGGCGTCCGCAAATCTTGGTGCTCTCTAAACTTAATGATAACCTTTTACCAAAGTATAGAAAAATATTTAGCTTTGCTACTCAGCTTAAAGCTGGCAAAGGCTTAACAATTTGTGTGTCTGTGATAAAAGGTGATCATACTAAGATATCAAATAAAGCGGTCGATGCTAAGTCTACACTACGTAAATGCATGACCGATGAGCGTGTTAAAGGATTTTGCGATGTTTTAGTTGCACAGGAAATCGGTGAAGGTTTAAGCTCTGTGTAAGTAGCAGACGCGTGTAATTAATACTTTTAGGTTTATATACTATAACTTTTTGTTATTGCCTGATTTTATGCAGCATACAAACTATTGGCTTGGGTGGCATGAAACCGAATACGGTTATTGTTGGTTGGCCATATAGCTGGCGGCAAGAGGGTCGAAACAGTTGGAAAACTTTCATCCAAACGGTTCGAACTGTTACAGCCTGCCATATGGCACTACTGGTACCCAAGGGCATAAACTTTTATCCAGAATCCAGCCACAAAGTAAGTGCTTTAGTAAAGTTGTTAGAGACTATAAATTAAACTCTTTTATTTAAAGATTGGCGGAAACATTGATATTTGGTGGATTGTACATGATGGTGGTTTATTGATGTTGTTGCCATTTTTGCTAAAACAACATCGCACGTGGCGCAATTGCAAGCTAAGAATTTTTACAGTTGCTCAAATTGAGGACAACTCTATACAAATGAAGAAAGATTTGAAGACGTTCTTGTATCATCTGAGAATTGAAGCAGATGTTGAAGTGGTGGAAATGGTAAGCAGGCAGCTAAAACAAATTTATAAAGTTACTTAATATAAATACTTTTATAGAATAACAGCGACATTTCGGCTTATACCTATGAGAGAACCCTAATGATGGAACAGCGCAATCAAATGTTAAGGGCTTTAGGGTTAAACAAAAAAGAGAATTTCAAAGTGGTAAGTGCTAGACGTTAAGAACGACTGTTCAGTTAAAACATTTCTTTTAATTTAAGTACTACAAAATGTACTTAAGAACAATAATTTTTATTAAGCAAAGCCGTTTATAAAATCATTTATTTAACTAATAATGCAATACATACCTTTAACATACATGCCAATTTGTCATTGCTATAAATTGGATCTAGCAATAACATACACAAAAGATCTTTTAATGCAGTTAAAGTTTTATATTTTAACCAGAAGTTTTAAGATGTTGGTTTTTTTTTGTTATAATGAGTTTTAGCACTACAAATCTGTTATTTATTTGCCAATGCCCAAAACACCTACATATGCATATAAACGCGATATTGTTTCTATTCATTTAAGCGAATTTCTACTATAATATTGAGCTCAAAATTAAACTTTTACACTTTGTATATTTGAAAATCTAAAAGGTTCAGACTATTACGGATTTTAAGGAAACTCCGAGTGATAATAAATTATCTTTGGTAAAGAATATATGCAGATTTATAAGTATATATGTATTAGATTGTATATGAATATGCATAAAAATTTATTCTTTATTTGAACATACATCTCTGCCATCTCTGCATATGAATGTAAATGCAATTGTCACATTCACGAATATATATATATATACGTTTACCTACGAACGTATTCATGTCATTTAAAATCATGTTATAATTTATTTTTTTCAATGAACATGCTTGTTATTATTATAACAGATACTATATACTATTTACTTCCTTTCTATCATGACTTGTATTGTAACTTATTGTATTTAAATGCACCTCATTATCGTGCCCAATCGAAAAACGTTATTATTGTCTACTGCAGTAAGGTTAAGGTATTTTATTTTAAATATGTTTTATGGTTTTAAAACAAGTTCCAATACGAATTGGTTTGGAATTGAGTTGAAAAATATTTGCAGAATACATTATATATTTTAATGTTTGACTAGCTGATAAAAACTATAGACCTAAGCGCTTTGAAACGTTTTCTTAAATTAAGAAAATAATATGTTGACTGAAAACCAAAGTACTTGAGTACGAAACGTTACCTTAGGCACAAATTTTTTTGAACTTTGTTAAAGCGGGCAAATTTTTTATTTCGAAAAAATATGGCTGACTGATAGAAGTACTAATTAGAGGCGGAGAACTATCGATAGCAGCCAGACATTTTCGATAGTACACGACGTGCCATCGATAGTTTGGTGTTTTTTGATAATTTGATAATGCCAGCTCACACGTTGAATCTGGTGGTTCAAGATGGTTTAAAAGTCGACAACGACGGTTTAGTAAAAGCTTTGTTTAGAAAGTGTAAGATTATAGTCAGTTTTATCAAGCAAAGCACCATAGCGGGCGAAAAATTTTATATAGCTCAAGAAGACTTCTCTTATACTTTGCTTCAAGAATTTCCAACCAGGTTGAACAGTTTCTACCTAATGATCTAACGAATATTAGCAACAAATGATGCCATCGTTACAGTTTTATTATCAACTTCCAAATCACCGCTTAAGCAATATCTTAAAAGATGTAGGAAAAATATTGTAGTTTTTCCAATAAGCAACAGAAAATATTTCTGGTGGTACATATGTGACTCTTTCGCTGAAAATACCCATAGTATATGGGAAAATCTTTTACCACAACTTCAAACTTTGCAGGGAAAAAATATGAAAAATGCTTTATTAGAGTCTATAAAAAAAGGCTATCAATTTATGAGCTACGGTCGGTAACTAGGTTGGCTAGTATATTGGACCAAGATTAAAATAAAACGGTTTTCAGTATAATTCAAATGCTGAACGAGCATTAGCAATTTTTGAAAATGAGCTTTTGAATTTGTCAGTCAAAATATAGTACTATCGTCAACTATCGATGGTTTTGAAATTACTATCGTCAACTATCGATGGCGCCGACTATCGATAGCTCTCCATCTCTAGTACTAATAGACAATTTGAACAAGAACTTATATAATCCCCATGGGTCAGTGGATTTGCTTTCATTTATGCTTTTATGCTTTTTCCCGTTTTAAGAACCAAAGAAACATTATAAACCATTCATTATGTCAAACGATACCCTATCCAATTGCCTTGAAAGCTTAAGTTATATAGTGTTATGCCGTTAATAGTTTAATTAAAAAAAAAATTCTTAAAAATGCATTTTCTAAAAAAAAACCCACTATAACTTAAGCTTGACATTTTACCCAATGTAATTTAGAGTTTTAGTTCATGTTTTCATGAAGCACTAACAATATTTTGCTTACATATATTTTAAGGTTCAAACAATTGTTGATCACCATTATGACGTAACAAAAACAGCTTCAAAGGTTCGCTTCGCTGATCCAACCACTGAAGAAATAGAAAATCACGTATGCCTTCCAAGAGCTGTGCAGCTTTTAAGATTATATGCCATTAACTTGTAGTTTTTACAGGAGTCTCAAAATGAGGATAAAGAAAAGCGTAATTCAATTGATTCAGATGGTCCCGAAAGCTCAGATGTTCAAAATGATAGTGTTTCTAAGGACGATACGACAGAAAAATCAGACGACCACTTGAAGTCCAGTGCGAAGCCGTAAGTGTAATTTTCCAAAGTGTTCAAATAAATATTTATATTTGTTTTATATTGCAGGGATGAGTTCAACGTACGTCGCATGCACACAGCAATAAAACTTAACGAAGTTATTGTAGAAAAATCACAAGATGCCCAGTTGGTCATAATGAATTTACCAGGACCACCTAGAGAAGTGAAAGCCGAGCGTGAAAGCAATTGTAAGACGAAGCTTTTTAATCGACTATGATACATTTTTGATCAACTTCTTTTTTTTTTAATAGATATGGAATTTTTGGAAGTTTTGACAGAAGGACTTGAAAAAGTATTAATGGTTCGTGGAGGAGGACGAGAAGTTATAACAATTTACTCTTAAGAGCATTAATCGCTCAGTTTTTTAAGAGTTTGCAACACTAGACAAGTTTAAGAATCAATCAAATTTTTAAAAAAACGTTATTATTAATTTGTTATATTCAATCATATGTCCATATATTTTATTTTTACTTAAATAAAATATCAAAAATTGTAACAATAAAAAAACTGCGTACGATTTTTATTTGTTGGTTTGACATTTTGTCAAAATTTCCAGCAATAATAATTCTTATTAATGACTTATGATCAAAAAAATACAGAAAATCAATCTATTTTCGAAATTATGCCAAATATTATAAATAAAAAGAACATTTTATTGCTACTAATTATGCTTTAGCATTGTTATTTAAAAAATAATTTAAAACGATTGTGCTTATAAATTTTCTATCGAAATTTAAAATTTTGAGCCCAGAGTTATCGAACGGAAAGTTTCAATTCCCAATTTCGCTAAGCTTTTCAGTTCTGTGCAGCACTTGCATTATTAATTATTATTAATAAAAATAAAACATTTTATTGCTGTTATTAATGATTTGACATTATGGTGTTTAAAAAAAAATTTAAATGATTATGTTATGTTTAAAACATTTTCTATCGTAATTTAAAATTTTGAGCCCAGAGTTATCGAACGGATAGCTTCAATTGCCAATTTCGATACTTTTCAGTTTTATGCAGCACTTGCACAAAGCAGAAGTAGAATTTTAGCCATCATAAACAAAAACATAACTCTCAATATATTTTAACATGCCTTTTAGCAATCATTTAATCTGAAACAGGCACAAACAGCAAACACCTGTTCAACCCTGCCGTCACTAATGCCAGCTCTATCTCCCTCAACTGGTTATAGCTAAAAATGGCCGCCGTATTGGTCATTACCTATCTCATTAAATGAATTTGAAAACATAGTTTGCACACATTAAATAAAGTTTTTTACCTTTTATTTTGATTTTTGTGTTTCAAATTAGTTTATTATAAAAATCAGTTTAATGAATACCGAAGTAAAAAATATAGATATTGATCAAGTAAGTTAATTATAAGTAAATACATTGTATGTTGTTATGGCCAAGATACATATATAAAAATGCATTACATACAAATGTATGCATATGCACATACATACATATGTATGCATACATTTTTCTACGAAACAATTTTAACAATTTTGTATTTAATTGGTTGCTATAAAGCGCCGTTTCTATCAAGCCATATTTGAGTGTATAACTGTGGAATAAGAAATTTAAGATTGTTTTACTTTGTTGTTTTTTTTTGTATGTCATGTCAACATGAAAGTTGCTACATTCAACTTACCAAAGAAAATACCTTTCTATAAATGTATGTATGTATGTATCTTATTGTTTTAGAGCTTATTAGCATTTCCATAGTTTTGGTAACTCAAGTCAGAGACCAAGCGCTATTTAATCCTTATAAAGTCGTGTGTAAACTATTTACTGATCAATTGCTTAATAAAAAGCTGTAACTGAGTATAGGACTATGTTGAGGACTAAAATTATCTACAAAAATCGATCATACACATTGTTTACTAATCGCTTCTTATCCCAAGACCCTCGACGATAATCGGCCACATTTTGTTGCCGTTACAACACTATCGGACTCGCAGGCTATACGCAGTGTGGATTTTCATCCTAATGGACAGCTTTATGCCGTTGGCTCCAATTCCAAGACTTTCAGAATTTGCCAATATCCACAGCTATCCAAACTTAAGTAACTGCAATCCAAATACCTCCTCTTAAATTTACTTACATATGTAAAACATAATTTCAGACAAGGTCATCAGGCCTATGCGCCAACTGTGCTGTGCAAGCGTACAAAGCATCATAGAGGCTCCATATATTGCACCAGTTGGTCTGCTGATGGTGAACTTATAGCAACTGGGTCCAATGATAAAACCATAAAGTATATGAGATTTAATAATGAAACCAAACAGCTGGTAGGCCATGAAGTTGAACTGACTATGCACGATGGCACGGTGCGAGATATGTGTTTTCTGAATGACTCATCTACCAAGTCGAGATTATTGGTCAGCGGCGGCGCAGGAGACTGTAAGATTTACATAACCGACTGTGTTACGGGCATGCCATTTCAGGCGTTTAGCGGTCATACAGGTCATATACTTTCGCTTTATAGCTGGAACAATGCGCTGTTCGTTTCGGGATCACAGGTACACAGACTCACACTTACACATATACAATTAACTATAAAACGCTTTAAAAATGCTTTGTTTCAGGATCAAACTATACGATTTTGGGATCTCAGAGTTAACGTTTCTGTAAAAACGTTGGAATATGAAAGGAAACCCGGTGCTCCAACGAATTCGTCGGTAACTGCTGTATGTGTAGAAAACTCGGGACGTCTGCTTGTGTCTGGTCATGCGGATAGTTCTTGTGTGCTTTATGATATACGTGGGGGCAGACCTATACAGCGATTTTATCCGCATAGTGCAGAAATTAGGTGAGGATTTAAAATAAATCAATGTCTATATAAACTAATGCCATATACCATTTCTTGTAGATCGGTGCGCTTCTCTCCATCTGCATACTATATGTTAACATGTAGCTATGACAACACTATAAAACTGACGGATCTTCAAGGTGATCTCGCGCATGAGCTATCTTCTGTTATTGTTGCTGAGCATAAGGACAAAGCTATTACTATACGTTGGCATCCAACTGAATTTTCATTTCTTTCGACTTCCGCCGATAAAACGGCGTCTTTGTGGGCTTTACCGCCATCTTAAATTCTATGTGACTTTTAAATTAATATATTTATTTTAATTTATATGTATTGTGTAAGAGAATAAAAAACAGAGACATATTTTTGAAAAAGATGTTAAGAGTGTTCAATGTGGCTGTTGAGAAGCAACAGTAAAGGATTGTCCAGTCGAGAAGACTGAAAATGTATTTAAGGAATCGTTTTTTTATACATGTACATATATGGAATATTTAAATCTTCTTGCATACGCAAGACGATGTATATGCTGTCTACGAACAGGAACGCTCGGCGTCTCTACAAGACGCTAATCTTGCCCGTGCTCTTATACGGCGCAGAAGCATAGGTTGTGTCACGGACAGATACAGCTGCTCTTGGGGTGTTTGAGAGGAAAATTCTTCGCAAAATCTTCGGTCTCGTACGTTTTGAGGACGACTTTCGCATACGGATGAACCACGAGCTGTACGAGCTCTACGACGATGTCGTACTGACAATGATGATGAATATTTAAATAGATAATGCATAAGGAACTTACCTGCTCTTGTGCTGAATGGTTTTCGAATTTTAGAAATCACGCATTTTTTTATAGTTGGAACATATTTATTTAATTCATTCTTGCTAACCCACAGTTCAAAATAATTCATTGATACTATAGCAAATAAATAATTTTATATTCGTTTTGTTTAAATTATAGTTGTAATTGCTGGTAAAAGGGCTGACTGAGCGATTAATACACGATTGATGAAGGTGAAAAAGTGTGTCATCCTTCACTTAATATCCCACGTTTCTCTCGATGGGGTCTTACCACTTATCGATGACAACGTCAGGAACTAGACGTACAAAACGATCAATCATATTAATACCACAAATTCAATGTACTCAATTTTAAGCCGTTCAAGGATTTGGCAATCATTCATTGGAGGCATTATGCAAGGGCACATCTGCTTAGTTTGTGTGTCGGGCATAAAGCAGGAATCAGCATTTGGTGTAAAACAACTTGATAGCTTTTGCTCAAGGATAACGCTCTGTATACAAATGATGCAAAATGTATGGGAACAAAACTTAAAAAATAAAAACATTTCGGATTTCTAGTATATTTCGTTTTCTTCTTTTTAAGATATCTTACATGCTCAATTTCAAATGAGGATTTTTTGTGTTTTATTCGTTTATGTTGTGTGTGTGTTTTTTTTTTGGGTGGGTTATAGTAAACCATAATGTACAGTGACGATTAACTCGCATTGTGTTCGCATTTAATTGGGTACACTCTCTTAACATAATATATTGTAATAACTGCATATACTTTTTAAAGCAGGGATGGTTTAAAATTAATCAGGTGTCATCCAATTAATGAAATCTGGGATTTACTGTATAAAATAAGATAATAAATTTATCGATATAAAAGTATTTGATCAGCTATTTTATTTCAATTTGCAATTTTCAATAAATTTTTTTAAATAAGGCACAACAAACAAAAAGCCAATATTTAAAAGATCTGTTTGTGCCTCCGCCATAGCTTTATTGAATGGTTTGAAAGGCGCGCAGCATTCCGGTTAAGTTGGCATAAACATTTTCTAGTAATAATGTGTTATGTTTATGTAATTTGTTTATTAAATTCACAGCGTCTCTAAATTTAAAACAGTATTCAATTGTTATATGTATATATTTTGTTTTTTTTTTTAAATAATTCATTTAAGTTCTAGAAATGCTAGTTGGCTTACTTTTTAAAAACAAATTACATCATTATATAGAACAAGTCGCACATGCTTGTGTACTTAAGTTTATAGATGTAGTATGCACGAGATTGTTTTTTAGTGTTCACTAGCTATGAAACTTGAAATCCTTGACTTTTGAAAAAGTAGTAGAAGTGTTATTTTTGGAGCTTCTGTTCTTTTATAATCCGAAAGTTTGTATACCACATAAAAAAGTTACGTATGTGCTAGCACACATTATATAATATATACATAATAGACAAAAATGTTGATTTTTTAAAGGGAATGCAATTTAATAAAATTTTAATACAAATAATTCCGCGTTTTTTCTACCTACTTAAATATGCTTTTCCACTTGCTTCTAATACATTTTTTTTAATGTATGTGTTTAATTACAAATTGTGATGATTTTCCTTCCTTTTTATATTGCATACATTTTCCTGGTAGCTTCTCATAATTTTGTGTTTAAAGTTCTCAAAAATTCGACTTTTCCGTTTAAAAGATTATTAAATTGTTTATGTCTTAGCTCACATAAAAATTGTAAATAAATCTAACTGAAATGTGTTTGTTGTTTTAATGAATGTTACTCTAAGTTAGAGTCCATTTCCATTATCCAACTCTATGTCGAGTATTTAAGCTATTTTTGGCATTGGTTTAACATAACCTGTTCAAAAAATACTCGACAGTGCAAAATAATGGAAACACGCGCTTATGTACAAAAAGCAAATTTGTTTAAACAATATATGTACATACATTTTTTTGTTTTTTTTTTTCGTTTAAACCAAAGGTAAGTCCTATTAACTAGTCTTGAATTGTTTAACACAGCAAGTTAAGTTTAGCTGTCTTCGGCAACCAGAGGTTCGGTTCTTAATTGTTAAGTAGCGTGTTAGATTTATCATATACATATAAGTAGTTTATTTTGTAAACGTAGCCTGTTGTTCGTTAAAAGTTGTTCAAAGCAAAGTATAAATCATTCGACTCTTTTTTTTTTGTTTTTTTAATTAACACTAGTCTTCAGTTAAGTGAAACTTCTGAGTGCAGTTTAGTAATTATGGGGGAATCAATGGTTAAAGTAGATTCGTTAAATTTATCTTTTTTTGTTGGTTGTTTTTGTTTATATTTAGTAACATTTTATACTATTAATTAGAATAAATGAAGTCGGGCTTAATGGTAAGATTATATTAAAGCATCATAGCGTATAGCAGGCCAAAGAAGACAGCCCACATTAACACAATCCCATGCATCTTATATATAGGACTCTCACCATCTGCGATTTTTCTAGCAACAAACTTCAATGTTTCATCTAATAAAACTACAGGAATTGAGAATTTCATCACAGTCAACCATTCCTCTGTAGACAATGGTGTCACTTGGAAGACGGTCTATATAAATTGTATTACGTTAGAATTTCACTTCGGTTAGTTAGGCCTATATTCGGTACTTACAGAGAGGACATCAACATAAAGAATAACAAAGTGAAGGGTAAACGAAAGTGCCATGGAACCAATCAGCCACAAGTTGCACCATGGAGGCATGGTAATCAATGACTGATTCTCAGACAAGCTTTACAAAAGAAAGTAAAATTATAGTTAGCATAAAAACTTTCATAAATAAATGACTCATTTACCTGTTCATGGCGTTCAACATTTCAATAGTTACAAGCACAGACAATGCCATTGTCATGGCATGAGGATCGCTGAAGATCTTGCAGTCGACACCCTTGAATTCGTCACCACCGCCCAAGCAGGACAGATGATGAGTAAGCTGCCAGTAGGTAAGGCCGGGACCTTCAGCAGAGAAGACGAACCACCAGGCTGCTGCACCTACTGTCGCTGCGCCGACGTAGAAACCAATAGCCATGTAACTAGAATACAAAAATCAAAATAAAGCTAACTACAACAAATAAATTCAAGCCGAACTTACCGGAAGAACAACCAGCCGGAAATTAAACCTTCATCGGCCTTACGTGGTGGTTTCTCCATGATGTCCAAGTCAGGTGGGTTGAAGCCAAGGGCGGTAGCTGGCAAACCGTCAGTAACCTATGCATTAAAGTTAAGCATATTTGTATATTTATGACTTTTTTAAACAATTGTCTCAAACCTACCAAGTTCACCCACAACAGCTGAACTGGAATCAAGGCTTCTGGCAGACCAAGAGCAGCAGTCAAGAAAATGGAGACGACTTCACCGATGTTGGACGAAATCAGATAACGAATAAACTGTTTCATGTTGTTATAAATAGCGCGACCTTCTTCAACGGCAGACACAATAGATGAGAAGTTATCATCAGCCAAAACCATCTCGGCGGCAGATTTGGCGACAGCAGTACCTGAACCCATAGCAATACCAATTTCGGCCTTCTTCAAGGCTGGAGCATCGTTGACACCGTCACCAGTCATAGCAGAGATTTCATTCATGCCCTGCAAGTACTCAACAATCTTGGATTTGTGTTGGGGTTCCACTCGGGAGAACAGGCGAGCACGTGCACAAGCAGACTTTTGTTCAGCTGGCGATAAATCATCGAATTCACGACCAGAGTAAGATTTTCCAGTGGTATCTTCATCTTCAGTAAACACACCAATGCGACGGCAGATAGCTTCGGCGGTAGCCTTGTTATCACCAGTAATCACAATGACGCGAATGCCAGCAGCACGGCAACGTACAATGGAATCGAAAACTTCCTTACGTGGGGGATCCAACATGCCGACAACACCAACGAAAGTCAAGTTAACTTCATACTGATAGAACTTGGTAGAATCACCCAAATCCATTTCATCGACGCGCATTGGATTGTCAGCCACGGCAAGGGCCAAGCAACGGAGAGTATCACGACCGGTACCATACTGACCAGTAAGTGCCAAAATCTTGCTCTTCAGGGCTGAGGTCAATGGCACCTTGCTAGTGCCGACACGAGCGTGTGTGCAACGATCCAAGACTCCTTCGGGTGCGCCCTTAACAAAGAGTTTAGGTCCAGTGCCCAATTTTGAGGCCTTCAATGGTGTGCAGTAAGAGGACATAGATTTACGATCACGTGAGAACTCCAGAGTAAATTCCTTCTTCCACTTGGTTTCAATTTCTTGGCGCACAGCAATGGCAGCTGAGCGACGATCCAAACCAGATTTTTGTACACCGAAGGGGTTCAATTTTTCAGCCAATACAATCAAGGCAGTCTCAGTCGCTTCACCAACCTTCTCAAAAGCCTGCTTGAATTCGTTGTAATCAATGGCGGAGTCATTGCACATAATGCAGATTGTGGACAGTTCCTGTAGTGCTTCATAATCAGCAGACTTTGCTCTTTGTCCACCCAAGAACAGTTCACCAATGGGTTCATAAGTTGAGCCAGTCAACTCAAATTCAAGGAAACTGCTATCACCACCTTCAACCTTTTCAAAAATAAACATGCGGGAAACGGACATCTGGTTGGTGGTTAATGTGCCGGTTTTATCTGAGCAAATGACAGAGGTGCAACCAAGGGTTTCGACAGATGGCAGAGAGCGCACAATAGCGTTCTTTTTGGCCATACGACGTGTGCCCAAAGCCAAACAGGTAGTAATAACAGCGGGCAGACCTTCAGGAATAGCAGCCACAGCCAAGGCGACAGCAATTTTGAAGTAGTAGATGGCACCCTTGATCCAGGAACCACCATGAGCGGGGTCGTTAAAGTGTCCAATATTGATAGCCCAGACAGCAACGCAAATAATAGAAATAACCTTGGATAGCTGTTCACCGAATTCATCCAATTTCTGTTGCAATGGTGTTTTGATTTCCTCAGTCTCCGACATTTCTACACGGATTTTACCAATAGCAGTGTTTAATCCAGTGCCAATAACAACACCACGTGCCTTGCCAGCGGCTACATTGGTGCCAGAAAACAAAATGTTTTTCTTATCTTGATTAACTGCACGGGGATCTGGGATAGCATCTGTGTGCTTAATAACAGAGACTGACTCGCCAGTCAGAATAGACTGATCGATTCTCAAAGTGGTGGAGTAGATGTGGGTTATACGAATATCGGCGGGGATTTTGTCACCAACAGAAACCTCGACCAAGTCGCCGGGCACAATTTCTTTCGCTCTGATTTTCTGAATACCAGATTTGTCTTGTCGGACCACTTTACCCATTTCGGGCTCATACTCCTTCAAAGCCTCGATGGCTGACTCAGCATTACGTTCTTGCCAAACACCAACCACTGCATTTGCTATTAAAATAAGTAAAATAACTAAAGGTTCTACAAATGCTGTAAAAGTGTCTTCATGCTCTTCAAATAACGCTAAAACCTTGAAAAAGAAAGAAAAATATTTTTTATCAGAATTATGCGATAGACAATTATTTATGTTTAGTAATATACCTAGTTCTGTGAGGGAAGCCTATTTTTATATGCTTTTTGGGTCACAACTAAATTTGAAATCGGTACTTTACTAATTTGTAATCATTACCGGATACCAATATGGTCACAAATTTGATTCTAAATACTCTTCTATTAATATTAAAAGTAGCGCCCTAAAAATCTGATTTTGATTTCAACATAAGTGTAAACAACCACATCATTTCAATATCTTATCTACAATCACACAAAGAATTATTTTGTTTCGTTAGCTTTTTGCGGGGGGACCTCTCCAGTTTATAGCGCATGTCTTGAAATGAGCTACTATTTTATAAACAGATTGACTTGGCAGACGCTGCGCATTTAAAGTACAAAATACATACTGATTACTTTAAGTCCTTGAAATAGCGTTTAACCCCTTATAATAAATATAAATTTTAAGTTAACTTACAAATGAAATAATAGCTGCCAATAGCAAAATCTTAACAAGAAGATCGTCAAACTGCTCTAAGACTAGTTGCCAAATACTTTTTCCTGAAATGATTACAAAAAAAATGCATTATGGAACATTCAAGAAGCCAGTCAAACTTTCGTTTCGTACCTTCCTCGGTCGGCAATTCTGTAAGATAAAACAAATACAAATTTATAAATTAATTTTGAGTTTCTTGCGAGAATTTTGCTGCAATATTGCTTACCATTGGGGCCATATTTTTTTTGGTTTGTCTTGATCTGATCAAGAGTTAGGCCACGCTCTCCATCCGTACCAAAGAAGTTCAGAGACTGTTCGACGGTTTTCGAGTGACCGTCTTCCATTTTGATTTATTTTCTCTGCTTTCAGGTAGCCTACATGAGAGGTATACAAACACACATTATACAAATAAAGTATCTACACTTTGTATTTATGTAAATTTATTTGATTTCCACACAAGCGTTATTACGTTTTGACTAGAATATCCTACTATGAATACATATATTCACATTATTTTGAATTTCCATATACGTAGTTGTCTGTATATGTATTAAGTGTATATATGAAATATAATTATTACCTATATAACGTGCGTCTATTTGACTTTCTATCTATGAGCTACTTCAACGTTGTTTCCTTACCAACTTAGAGCACGTCTTAATCTTCGCAACGTTGACTTATGAGATTCACACACGTGTCACTTTCGTTTAACAAAGGCAATATTTGCAAATGATAGCAATGCAAAAACGTTTTAGATATTTTGTGTTTTTATATTTCTCAAAACTGAAAATTACACATGATTTTAAGTACTGAAATTTGATTGAAACTAATACTTGTAACACGCCATGGCGCTTTTTTTGTTCTGATAATTTTTTTTTGTTTTTTTTTTTGTTCTGATAATGTTGTTCTAAGTCACGAGCCGCTTGATGCTCAAATGCATCGGCGTAAATTGGCACAACTATGACACGACATAATTTACAAAAGTATAGTGTTGCAAAGAATCGAGTATATCGATAAGCAACGCCAACTTACTTTTGTGGTTAATCAACACTAAAACTAATGATAATTGAGCAGGCGTATAGTTCTTTTACGTTTGTGTTTGATAACGTTATTAAAATTAAAGCATGTCCGTTTTTTGCTGTATAGATGATGTCTGTTTTTGAACTAAATGGGCTTAAATTGTCTTGGATTTTAGTTAAAGCCGTTATAGATTTTTAAAAAATATCTATACAAAACGTTTTTACACAAAAACTTTATCTTTTTAGCTTCACTTATTTAAAGGACGAATTAAATATTAATGCAATTTTTAAAATGCAGCTTTATAATATGTACATTAAATGTACATGAATACATATATATAAAGACGTCTTTGTAGAAATCTTTTCATGCTTATATGTACATATGTATGTACATATGAATTATGGAGGCAAGAAAAGAGCGTGCCTGGCTGAGATCATCTAAAAATAGTTTGGTAGCTACTAAAAATGCAGGCCGTACGAACATATTGGGCATGTGTATGTCAGTATGTATTGCCAGACGGTTGATGGGTGAAAAATATAAATATATATTTGTATGTACATATGTATGCTTATGAAGATTTTAAAAATTTTAGCATTCATATGTGTACATATACAGAGAAAACCAAACGACAGTTGTCGGAAGAACTCAGATGCCACATTGTATAATATTGGCTAGTGAATAAATTGTAAAGGTGACATGTATGTATTTTTGTGTAGATACATCTGTATATATGTATGTATGTGGGGGTTTTTGGTGAATTTAACGAGCACCTGGGAATCTTTCGATAAGATAAAAATATAAACGTTCATACATAATAAGCACGTAGAAGAATGTCAAAAGTCTACGAAAGGATTAAAAATCTTATGGACTAGTTAAATATACATCTTTTGAAGATTTTGACAATTGTCTACACTTTATCATTTGAATGCAATAAGGTATACATTAATGAATGTAGATATATATGTATGTATATATTTTTAGAGGTCATATTAAGTGCCTGCACGCTTTCTATTTATGTCCACTAAGTTGGATAAGTATATGTATATGAACAGCATATACCTTGATCTATAAAAGAAATACGCTACCGAAAAGGCTTACAGCAGGGCTCAAGATTATCCATTTACACAAAGATTAAAACATTTATTCAAAACCATACTTTATGCTTTTTATAAAAAAATTACGCGTTTCTGGGCCCAATTGGTTCTGACGTTGTTCAAATGCATATATTATATTGATTGCATAACTATTCCATACTATAAAATGTTCATTGACATTTGTATTTGAGTGAACAAAATATTTGGTGGATATTTAAAAAATTTGGATATGACAAGCAGAGTTCGAGGTTGCTTCACTGTCTCAAATTTTTTGGCAACTTTAAAATGGTGATATACATATGTTTTAATGTATGGGATTTTGTTGGTGTATAAATTATTTAGATGCAGGGGAATTGTAATTTATGCGTCGTTTAATATGTATTTTAAAAAAAACTTTTCAATCACTTCAAAAACACCAACTTTTATAATATATATATGTATATATTTTTTATTTATTTTTTTAATTAAATTTTATTTGCTCTTATTATTTTTCGGCACGTTTTTGCTTTATTTATGTTTTATTTACATTACTACATAATTGTAATTCTTCAGATTTTTTTTTAAAGAAAATCCTTTTAAAACACTTTAGATGTAGAAAAACAATTTTGGTTGAATTGTTGCAATGTTAAAGGCGAAACTTACAATTATTATTTTAAATAAAACTTCCGTTATTATATAATAATTTTATTTTAGTGAAAAAACGAAGAGCTAACTTAAAGATCGCGCTATTATAACGATCAACGGCAACTGAACGCAAGGAGAATTCTGCTTGATGAGAGTGTCTATTTGAATTACAAAAATCGTATATTTTGGCAAAATTCCCAGAACTACATACACTCTCTATTTCGGCCCGGGAAAATACTTTTAGCACGCATAAACTTTTGAGCACTTACCTTCTGTCCGAACGTTGGTGGCTTGTGCTCGTATTCTTGCAGAGCAGAGATATATTGCGCGTCCCCATCCATTTATATACCTACCTATACAACCATATATATGTACGTACACATGTACATATGTGCGGCAAATATTAGTCCATTTATAAATGCCCGTGTGTGTTTAATATTAAAACATGTCCATCACAATAATTTTTAGAGCTACTAAATGCCATAGGCATAATCTGGGCACTTGGTAACATTAAATCGGTTAACTTTAAATGTTGTTAGAAGTGTGTACTGAGAAATGATGTGGGAAACCCAAGATTCCTTTGAAAAATATTTCACCTAACTCTGGGATTTCCAAATATTTATTCTCATAAAAGACACGTGGAAGTGAGCGTAGCACAATATTTTTTAAGGTGAATGACACATGCATGGAAACTAACAAAAAGGATATAAAATCTTCGTCTTACCAAATACAAATTATTCCGTATTTTACTATGCTTTTGCACTACATGAATATAGACAACTGCCAGTGCTGTAGTGCTGCTTAAAAATAGTCTTACAATGCCTTTCTGACCTCTCAAACAGTTGGCAAAAGCGTTTTTGAGCTTACCCCATGTGTTTTATGTAAAACGTGCGCTCTCTGCCAAGGCAAATGGTACAACGCTACCTGGTCGAAGCATTTATACCCTTGCCTAAAGCAATGTGCAAAAATTTAACGTAAAATTTCAAAAGCATCATATCTTTATACTAACCTAAACTTGTTAACGTCCAAGGAATTGTTTCAAAGGCTTCGGCAGTTATTTTTTCAAATCTTCAATTGATCAACACTAACATTTTTGATCGGTAAATCAACTAAAAATTTATCGACAGTAGCCGATAGTCACAAACAAATCAAACAAAACGAATAAAATAATATTAATAAACAGCCTGAAGGCCTTGTTGCTCTGGCTTCAAATACTTTATATATTAGAATTAAATTCTAATTTATAAATATATAAATAAATAAGATTAATAAACAAATTACAATAATTAAATGCCAATGCAAATAAAAATACTTCTCGAACAATTATGCACGGAAAATTAACGTAGACTAAAAATATATCCATCATAATCAAGGAAAGGGGCAAGGAGCATCGAGAGCTAAAACAAAAAAGAATTAGTGCATGTCACTTTGCCTTAAAGCAGCTTAACGCAAAGTTCTCTTTTTATCCCAACGCTCTTTGTCTAGGATGAACTTTTTTTTAGCTCAGTAAAGCAGGTTGCCGCCATTATGGCAGTTTTAGGCCCAGGTGAGGCTGCTGTCAATACGGAGTCCGAGATAGCATATGTAAGCTTCCCGAGTGTATTACGATGCTGTTGACAAATGAATGCTTATGCAAGTGTATAAATTAAAGAAAAGTACCTATACCTGAGAGCACCACAGACATGTTTCTGCAACTACAATATACTTACATACAATACATAAATGCAAAAGTACATAAATGGCCTTCAGCATAATTTTAATGAGACAAATGTAATATTTGTGGTTAATTATTACTCACTATTGGTTATGCCAATATGTAATGTATAAGTGTATATTACTTTTAATACACTGCTGGATAAAATAATTTCACGGTCAAGGATGTTTCCTTATTGCGAGAGAGAATTCTATTTTTGTTATGACGTTACCCTTGTTGGATGAATACATATGTACATACATATGTATATTTAGATAAAGAAAGCCGGTAAGAACACATTAAGACAACTAATATGCAAATACTTATGTACTATATGTATATAATACATACATATATCAAGATGAAGATTGCAGCAAACGATTAAATCCTGTTTGTCTTTCTATTCGTGCGCTAATTTTGACTACCAGATCTAGGTGCACGAATTTAATGTTGAATAATGTTGGACATATTTTTAAAGTATGATAACATAAATGGAGATTAAGCAGTCACAATTGTTATTTGGTTTAGCAATGTTCAAAGTTCACCTTTGCACATTCATTTAAACAAATGCTTGCCATATTTATATAATTATGTCAGCATAAGTATAATATAATTAGCATGAAATTCCTTGATGTGAGATTTATGTTTTAACACTTGCTACTATGCAAAAATAAAGACAACAATGCCTAAATAATGCTATGGTATTATTTTGAAATGTTATGCATACAAGGTTTTATAATATACTGTTAGCATATACTTGGAACGAGAGATATGAATAATTCAGGTACACACATTTTGTTTAAAAATAGCATTTAGGTTTCATTATAAGTGCATCAAAATATTTTAAACATTTTTGACAGTTTTTGAGCTTTAGCAAATTTAGGTCTTACGGGTTACACTATTATTAATATAAAAAACGAATTGTTGTCTTTGATTATATATATTTTTATATACAACTATATACATAATCTTTTTTTAATAAAAAAAATTAGCTTAAAAAAATTTTACGTTTTTGTTGAAAATAAATATGAATTTTTGTTGCCCTTGGTTAATTTAACAGCGTTTTCACTTCCAACAATATTACTTAGACTAAGCAAATCATATTTAGTGTAGAGTACCGTGACACTCATTGAATCTTGAAGTCCATCTCGTGGATTCTGATTGAAATCGAGCATTAAGTTTATTAGTTCCGAATAAAAGTGTGGATAATTGGGTGGTTGGTACATTATTAAGTGGCGTATACCCTTAACGCGTGTACGACGAAAGAAGTGTGCTCTTTCTGAATATAACATAATAGATGCGCCACTATGGAAAAATATGTCCCGTGCTCTTGAAATCTTTTCCTTTTTAGTGTATTCACTGATTTGCACAAAACTTATCATTTCCTTTTTGAAGTGATTTCGCAAACGCACATAATCAAAATAGCTGGGTACATATAGAAAACAATGGCCGCTCGCAGTAAATTTTGGCAGCACTTCTTTAACAAAAAACTCAAAGCGATCTTCAAAAACTGTTTCAATGTTACAATTATCGATGCGCTGGAAAACCTGTTGTATAGGTGTGAGCACATTTCGTATAGCGCCAGCGTGTATGACATTTGTGGTGCGTACTTTTCCATGAAAATTGGCACATTTACTGCTTAGTAAAGAACGAAATTCAGGTAGCTCATGTGATGAAAATAGTAGTGTTTGCCTGTAGTAACGCTGTAAACCGCTGAGACACCAAGAACGCACACGTTGGCAATTTGTGTCAGGAAATTTTTGTGGCTGCAGATGCAAATGATCCAGCACATATAGCAAGTTCTCCCAATTCTGTGCTAAGAATAGCTCCGCTTGATCTATAATCAGTAGCTCAATTGAGTTAAGAAAGTCAAAATCCTTTTTTTCATCTATACGCATGCGTATTGCTAATGGCGAAGCAATTATTATGTCTGAAGTGTCTAAGTCTGCATATAAGGATATGGACCTCTTTGTAAAGCGTATGCCGAGTTTGAAGTTATCATCTGTATTACCGCTAAACGTTTGCTCATAGTCCGCAGGCTTAGGATTGGTTTTTGGAAAATATATGCCGTTTCCAGTATACTCCTCAACAAAACGTTCATATTTTGCAATTCCATTCTTATCATTTTTGTTGCCTAGAAATAATTACAATTATTAATTATTTTTATAGTTACATTTATATTTTTCATACCATTTGGCTTTACGAAAAGTAAATTTTCCATTATCTTCACAGTTCTGAATGCAGCATCTCGAAAAGGTAAAATAATGAGCACTTTCGTACGCTTTAAACCTTGGTCTCTGTATTTATCGGGTATGGCTACTTCGCTGGGAGGTAAATTTGATAACTTGGCCAGTGCAGATACTTTTTCATTGTTACGTAAAATAAGTGATCTGGTCACTAACATATGATTTAATGCGTGCAGGCAGTATACATAACGAATTTCTTCCGCATTGTCATGTGTACGATTGGGGTAATATAAATCCTGGTAGTTGCACACTAAGCTAAAGAGCTCCGATTGTAAAGCTGTTAGAGGGCTAGTAATATTGGCACATAAATTACTCTTAATGCCCAGTTTCTGTAAATCGGCTGCGCCTAAGGACTTTGGCGGCTGTATGTAATCCACGGGCTTGATGCTAAGTTTAGGAATTTCAATTTTGAAATCACCAATTGCAGCCCAACTACAGTTTGTAGATATAAGTTCTTTCTTAACAATATCTTCAACATTATCCACATCAAGCTTAAAGTTAAAATGCTCAGCAAACACTTTATGCACCTCAAATTCCGAAGCAGATGCTTCCAAGACGTCATGTTTTTCAATGTTGCTATTGTCTGATAATTCATTCGAATTAGATTTGGTAGACACAGTTGGCACACTTGGCAGACTTGGCGATGGAAGTACTAAAAAAAAATAAGTTGTATTATAGCTTTTATTGTACATGATTTGCCGCCAAGTGCTTTAACAATTCTTACCTGTCTTTAATTGATATCCAGATACAAGTTGCTCATAAAATGCGCTTTCATTGTCATCTCGTAATGGCAACAGATCGAGCGCGGTGTCCATCTCCTGGTTTTTGTCAGCTGCGGTTTTCCGCACCAGAATAGTTTTCCGCTGCAATTCCTCCATTTGCTTGCTCCTCTGGATATAATTTTTGTTTTTCGCAAACTTTTCATTTTTACGTAATGGTGGCCGGCTGTTTGCCTTAGTATAGTTTTTTCTTTGCTTTCCCCGCATTTTTTTATTTTATGTTTCTTTTTTTAAAAAATAAACATTCGAGCTCATCAAGCTAAACACATGGCGATAACAATAAACAGATACAGTACAAAAATCGTTTATCGATTATCATTAACCAAAAAGGTAGGTTCGCACTACACATTTTCGAGTCAAGATTTTTGTTTGGGGCTGACAAGTAGCACGGTCAAGCAAGTTGTTTTAAGTAAAATATTAAGCCACGATGGCATTTAAATTTATTTTAAAAATTTTTTTCAATTGGAATCTTAATTGTGAATAATCGTACATACTTTATTCAAAGTATAGTCCATTGATAGTCGCTACTTTTCACCATATTTCATTCAATTTGTGGATTCTTTTGAGGCTACAATTCGATCCATTTTTTGCTATTTTCATGGAAAAGTAAAAGCGCTGTTAACATGTGTCGGAACAAATAGTAATCACAAGAAGCAAGCACCACTTTTTATCAACAGTAAAAGTATTTCACATATAAAGAAATGCCTTTCAATTTCTCTTGGCTTCAATTCATACGGCACACTATGCCTAAGCTTTTGGATCATTACCATGTTCTTCAACCAACCATTCTGCATATTCCTCTTGTGTTTTAAGAAGTTAGAAGTTAATTCTAAATTATAAATGGTTCGTAGCCAGATCAACGTAGGCCATTAATTATGTTATAAACAATAAAATATTGTTTCTTATTATTTATTTTAGTAATAACTTTATGGTAATTAACCATAAAAATTCTAAATTATCCCTTTTGCAGAAATGTCGAAAATGTTAAATTCATCCTTTTTCGATTTTGCGTAGTGTTGCATTAAAAGAAATCGGCCAATCGATATTGATTTGACACCACTAAGTCACACTTGTTTTTTGTGCAGTTTCTTTTTTTAAGTCTGGATATGGAAAGTAATCATACCGCAAAAAAGCAAAAGATGTCTGTCTTGGAACAATTAAAAAAGGTCACTACTATTGTAGCCGACACCGGTGATTTTGAGGGTATGTACATGCGCACTCCTTAAATTGAGCAATGCCGCTTACTAAATTACTAAGATTTTGATACAGGCGACTCACAAAAATTAAAAAAAAAAATGCAAGCTCATATAGGTTTATGCTGTATTTTTGCAAGTCTGAAAGTTAAATTGTTGGATTATCTATCATTGGTTGTGAAAATTTGTATAAGCTTGGCATGGCATGGCCAATAAAATGCAAAATTGAATATTCAAACAACCTGTTGCTGTGCAATTCGTGGTCAAAAAAATAAGCAAAAACGAAAGTCAAACCGACTTTAGTTTGACCTTTACTTGACATAGTCACGACCGCTAATATTTTAAAGCGATAAGACTCACTAAATATATAGAGTTGCGGCCTTAATGCATTTCACTTATAGTATATTTATCTCTTTTAAGCAATTAACATTTACAAGCCCACCGATGCAACGACAAACCCTTCCTTGATTTTGTCGGCTTCCACCATGGAGCGCTATCAGCATTTGGTTAAAAAGGCCGTAGATTATGGAAAAGCCACCAAAGGGTAAGTTTTATATTTTTAAAACACATAAGCATATTATAACATTTCATTGGAGTTATTTATTTGGTTTTCACATGTACTTATAAACAATTTCAGATCTGTGGAGCACCAAGTAGCGGAAGCCATGGATTATCTGTGCGTTTTGTTTGGTTGCGAAATTTTAAAAATTGTTCCTGGCAGAGTATCCACTGAAATAGACGCACGTCTTTCTTTTGATACCAAGAAGAGTGTAGAGAAGGCTTTGAAATTAATTGGTTTATATAAAACCCTAGGCATTGATAAAGAGCGCATTCTTATCAAACTGGCCTCTACTTGGGAAGGCATAAAAGCTGCGGAAATCTTAGAAAAAGAGCATTCTGTGCACTGTAATTTGACCTTATTGTTTTCCTTGGGTCAAGCCATTGCATGTGCTGAAGCTCAAGTAACTCTTATATCTCCATTTGTTGGTCGCATTTTGGATTGGTACGTTGCCAATACCGATACAAAGAAATTCGAACCTTTAAAGGATCCAGGTGTAATCTCTGTAACAACCATTTATAATTATTATAAAAAATTCGGCTACAAAACTTTGGTAATGGGGGCTTCATTCAGAAATGTGGGTGAAATTAAAGCTTTGGCAGGTTGCGATTTATTAACTATTAGTCCAACGTTGCTTAAAGAGCTGGAAAACGAAAATGATGTGATCACTACGTACTTAACAGAGAGTAACGCTAAACTGCAGGAAATTGAAAAAATTCCTATTGACGAGTCCACATTCCGTTGGTTGCTGAACGAAGATGCAATGGCAAATGATAAACTCTCCGACGGCATAAGGAAATTTGCCGTGGATACAATTAAGTTGGAAAAGTTGATTCAAAGTTATTTTAAATAAAATAGCCATACTTTTGAATCATATACTAAAAGGGGAACTGGCATTTCTTACATTTTTTAATAAAAAGTTTTCGATACACTTTACTTAAAAAGTAAAACTTGCTTTTTTTTTAATTTTTTTTATTTTTTATAATATTGTATAGATTTGTCAGTGATCACTGTTTTAACGCAGAAATCTACAAGATTTGTTTGTAACATTCATTGATCCACCGGTCAGCTGCAGAATATGCTTCTATTTCACTAAGCGACGATTCAAAATTAAAATACGATCAAAAAATATGCTTGCCGCGCGAATATATGAATGAATGAAATTTCAGAAATCTTATGCTTTTTAAATCTACGCGGTTATAGTTCTGTAGGTCAAGATCAACTTAAAATATCTTAGTTTCGTAAATATGTAACAAAAATTTCAGTTCAGAAATGAAACCGGCGACCAACTGTATTTATTTACGTATCCACGAACTCTTGGTGCTTTAAAAATTAGAACTAAATACAACTTTAAATAAACTTGACATTATAACGTTGTTTGATAAAACTCGTACTTGTGCCAAAATTGGTAAACAAACCCTTAAAAAAAAAACAAAGTTCGACCAAGTGCGCTAGTTCACAGTTCAAGGCAATAATTACATAAGGTGGCAGCTCTGTTATTTGGTCTTATACAGTATAATCGATTAATACCACAGTTGCGGTCGATTTTTCGGTATTTTTGGATATTTTCGATAGAATTTTAATTGAAATTCGGTATGTATGTATATGTATGTATGTACATGTATGCCAATGAAAAAGTGCAATTTTAATGTGTGAGTTTGAGTTAGTAAGTAGTTATTGTTATTATATGTTACGGCAACTAAAAAATACTATTCACTTAATTAAAACTACAACCAGCTGTGTAGAATGTTGCACATTCATAAATGTGTTGTTGGAAAGTTGTAGTGACTATGTACTCAATCAAATTGTACACTTTTCTGCTGGTTCGATTATACTCCAGAAATGCTTTTCCTTTTACATACATATTTAATTATTGAAAATTTGTTTCAAATGTAATCGTGAGTTTCGTGATGAATAACAATTCTTATCAAATAATTTTCCAAATTTTGTGTATATGGGTGTCACACAGGTATTACGGTTGTACTCGGCGTCTCTTATTTCCTGTCCAATATAAAACAAGTGAAAAATCGTTCGTGCAGAAGTAAAAAAGAATATTTTTACTCGGTGCTCAAAAAAAATATGTATTAGAAAAATTTTGTGCACAATATTAGAGGAGTGTTGCGGATATGTATTAAAAAATATATAAAAAAAAAATTTGCGATTCTATACATGTACGTATGTATATGTGAGTGTATACATGACAAAAAAAAAAAAACTATTTACATACATATGTATGTGCGCTGTACACCTCCGTGTACATATAATTTTATATAGATATGTAGATGGCTCTGGCTCTATATGTATATATATAAATGTGTATATACCTACATATAAATATACATACATATTTATCTATTATATTTTATATATACACAAATACACGCATACGCATATAATATGTATTTAAATACATACATACATATGTATGTATAAAAATGTATATCTTCAGTAAAAGTATTTCTAGTGGACATAAATATGCATAATTTGTAGATTAAAAATACACACAAATGTATGTACATATATACAGTATATTCAACGTTGAAAATTAATTAAATTTTCTCCTATAATCCGACAAATATGATCTGCCGTATGTGTATACACAAATATGTATATATATGTGTTTTATTACCTACATACTGGCTTTGCGAAGAAATTATATTTGGTATCTATATACACTTGTGTGTGTGTGCGTGTGTGTATGTGTAAATTTCCACCCACCCACTTCTTCACCTGTTACACTAATGTATTTCAACTTATAAATTTGACTTTTTGTTGTTTTTTTTTTGGCGCAATTTATTGTTTTTTTTTTTGTGTTGACCAAAGTGAAGTTTTTAGCAATGATTTGTAATTAATAAATTTTAAATTTTAAGCTAATTGTATAACTACTATGGAACGTACATAGTGTGTGTATCTCAACTGCTGTTTACACTATCTGAGTAGCAAATATGGCAACCTTTTATAATTCATTCTTTAAAGTTCCCAAAAAGTTTAAACTTAATTCTAATAAATATGAAAAAAAAACTATTATCGAAATCTGCCATAGAAATCCAAACTTAGATCTTGAATATTTGCTTTGGAAACACGTTGGATAATATGACTTTTTGGAGCAAAAGCAACATTGACGGTTATGTAGTCGAATTGAAAATATTTCGCGTATACGAGGTGTGTTCAAAAAGTATCGCGAATTTTGTGTTTTTTAAAAAATTATTTATTTATTAATGAATATCTATTTTGTCCCCTTCAAAGTTATCCCCATGGGATATTTTACACTTGTGCCAACGGTTTTTCCAATCTTCGAAGCGCTTCAAAAATCATTTTTTTTTATCTTGTTCAGCTGCTCCCTCGATGCCGTATTTATCTTGTCAATCGTAGCGTAGCGTCGTCCTTTCATGGGCCTCTTAAGTTTAGGGAACAAGAAAAAGTCACAGGGCCCAGATCTGGGGAATACGGTGGCATCATTAGTGTGTTGCTTTTGGCCAAAAAGTCGCGCACAAGCAACGATGTGTGAGCAGGGGCGTTATCGTGATGCAAAAGCCAATTTTTGTTCCTCCACAAATCCGGGCGTTTCTGGCGGATTGCTTCGCGCAAATTGAGAGTTGAGATTCTTGAGACTTGAAACACCAGTGAAAGACTTTTTGAATAGACATGATGTGCGTCGGTATATTGGCATGGTTATACCTTGGTACAGCTTAAAGTTAAACTGAATAACAACAAGAGCTGTGACAAAAATCTCTCAACTGAATTTCATACCGATCTACACTTGTCCGCACAAATATCGAAATCGAAATTCAGATAAAGTTTTTAAAATAATCAATATCTATAGCTGCTATTCAGAGTTTTCGATTGAAGCTTTGTTTAAGATTTTTGGCACACTCCTGATTTAGTCTTTTCAACAATTACTTAAGCTTAATAGGTCTGGGTAAAATTATGTTAAGCAGGCGTACCAAGTTAAATTTCAAGAAAAACTATTTATCAAATGTTTTTTAGCAAATGGCGACCGATGTACACAAATTTTTCTTTTAAAATTGCTGGACTATAGCATACACATACATACATTATATATCGTAAGTTTCGTTATATCCTTAAACGGATAGAGGAGCTTTACTGCCTTAAACTGACATTTTTTTTTTCTAATATTCTATTAAATATACATGACCATTATTTCTTTTTAGGTGTAAATAAATACGGCATTATTGGGAATACTGAGATTGAGGAAATTGATTTACATATAGAAATTGTGTATCAATTTGAGAAACTCAGCTATACTGGAGCAAAACGGAGAAAACGCCAGGGGCGCCGAGTCACCCGACGCCAACCAAGAAAATCGAGCTGCGTGTTGGTGGACACCTTGGGCTGCTATGGGTTGTTTTGGGTCTCCAACCTCAAAACAATCGGATGTGAATTCAGAGGATTCAAAAAGTCAAAAACGCCGAAGCGATGCAATATCACGGCAATTGCAAAAGGATAAACAGCTCTATAGAGCTACTCACAGGTTGCTCCTATTGGGAGCTGGTGAGTCCGGTAAATCAACTATAGTCAAGCAGATGCGAATATTACATGTCGATGGATTTTCTGAAACAGAGAAAAAACAGAAAATTGATGATATTAAAAAGAATATTCGAGACGCTATATTGGTAAGTTTATAAAACAAATGTACCAACTTGATCAAAAAGTTACCGGAATCCAAAATATAAGATTATTCAACAAAATCGATATTGCCCCCTTAAAAGTATTCCCCATTGTCTGCAATGCACTTATGCCAGCGCTTGATTCAAGCCTTGAAAAGGTTCTTAGATTTTTCCATTACTTTAACTGTCCAGGAAGCGTTGAACTAAAAGCGCCACACGATGATGATTCCGGGAACTTTTTGATCAAGGTAGTATATATAAAAATTAGCAAACGGAGATGCCTAGTCAAAGACTCTTAATAACTAAAAACTGTCTACCCAAATTTAATACTTTTGAAATCATTTGCAATATTTTAATCCATTATGTTTGTATATTTTTTAGACTATTACTGGAGCAATGAGCACTCTTAATCCACCTGTAGCTTTAGAAAAAAAAGAAAATGAACCCAGGGTGGAGTACATTCAGGATTATGCGTCAAGTAAGAACAAGCCTTAAATTAAATATTCACTAAAATTTGAGTCAATATCACAACTTTAAAAAATATTCAAAATTTATAATATACATTACAATATTTACAATTTTTTATAATCAACTTTGCTTTTTAGGTCCGGATTTTAACTATCCTCCTGAATTTTATGAACACACAGAAGAACTATGGAAAGACAAAGGAGTTCTTCAAACCTATGAGAGGTCAAATGAATATCAATTAATTGACTGTGCAAAATAGTAAGTTATTTTCCAAAAACATGTGTTACGAGTTTTATGTTAAAAAACATTTTTTCAAAATCTTTAGCAAAGGCAACAAAGTGAACTTTAATTCAGGGGCTTAGCCAAGGCGCTGCCAACAGTGGCATGTCCTGTAGCTCTTATTCCTGCACACTTTAAAAGTACGAATTAGCTGTAGGGGAAAATAGAAGCTTAACTCTTGAAAACAGAGATCTTTGACACCATTTGATACCATCGCGAAATCGTGCTGTGTCTAAAATCTATATTTTAAAGGCTGTGTCGCAAAAAAGGCAATCGATTGAAAAGATAGATGTTTTCCTTGAAAAAAAAATCAACATAGTTTTGTATATTAGTTACTGTTATTGCTGTTTTTAGGCGTCCGAGAATGAAATTAAATTATAACTATAGTGCCATCATTTATCCGATTCACTTTATGGTGATACCCCAGAACATAAATACGACCCATAGCTTACGCTATTTTCTTTATAATAACTTCTGGCAAAAAAAAAGAAAAAATTTTAAATCCGAATTTCATTGCCAATTTGATAATTGGACAAGCTCTGTTCCCTTTTAATAAAAATGAGTTAATCCGTTTGAGACACTCAAAAGTTCTGAGGGTGACTAACCAGTATAATAAATAAAGTCGGAAATATAAAGAAGACGTGCACAAAGAGTTCTACGAACAGCACCTGCAGTTCTTTGGAAATCATCTGCGGAGAAACATTCTTTTTTATCTTAGCTAAATTTTTCTTAAGGTGTAAAAGTTTGATGTATGATCTGGCAGCTATAACGAATTTTAGATTATCTCGCTCATAGATTTCCGATGCGAATGCAATGAACCATAGTTTCAGAAGGGAGACAAATCGTAGTTATTTTTAACGTTCTTATAAAGGGTTTTTCAATAAGATCGCTACAAAAAGTTTTTAAATAAAACAAAAACGGTTTTGGATATCAATGAAATTCTATATTTCTGTAAAAGTACATTCGATGCCATTATGTATGGAACTCGATTTCTTTTGCATGGCCACCACGGGCACGCTTGCAGAACTCCAGACGCTGACTGTTTTCGACGGTTTTAAAGCATAAATCGGCCGATACTGCTGCAATTTCATGTTCGATATTCGTACGAAGTTCATCAATCGTCGCTGGCTTGTTGGCATAGACCATAGACTTGACGTAGCCCCGCAGGATATAGTCTAACGGCGTCAAATCGCACGGCCGATTTCATTTCGTGGGATAACACGCTCACCAAACTTGGTTTTCAATAAATCCATTGTGACAATCGCTGTGTGGCTTGTGGCGCCGTCCTGTTAAAACCACATATTGTCCCAGCCCATATCATCCAATTCGGGCCAAAATTATTCGGTTATCATTGAGCGGTAACAATTCCCATTCATAGTAATGTGCCGGTCTTGATCATCACGGAAGAAGCACGGCCCAATGACGCCGCCGGCCCATAAACTGCACCAAATCGTAATTTTTTCGGGATGCAATGGTGACTCATGGAGTACGTGCGGACTGCTGCCTGACCAATAACGCATATTTTGCTTATTGACGAAGCTATTCAGTCAGAATTGAGCCTCATCGCTGAAAATGATTTTTCGATGAAAATCCGGATCATTTTCAAGTTGTTGCTCAGCCCAATTCTCGAACATACGACGCTTCTGGTGGTCAAGCGTCTTCAGTTCTTGTGTCAATTTTATCTTTGAGGATGTAGGCCAAGATCTTTTCGCAAAATTCGCCACAACGAAGTCACAGAGATGCCCAACGCTTGAGAACGACGTGTGAGAGACTGATTTGGGTCTTCCTCAATTGATTGATATTCTCGACACGACGGTCACTTTTTTGTCTCACTGACACGGGAACATTTTGTAATGTACCTGTACTGGACTCAAATTTTTTCACTAGACGCTCAATTGTTGATCTGGCAGGACAATTATGACGACTATAAATTGGACGTGGCGCTCTTAAAGTTGAGGCCACTAACTACGAATTTCGTTAGTAAATTTTAATAATTTCGACTCGTTGTTGGCTCGTATATCTTTTCATGGCAATCCTTACCGAAGAGAAATGTCAAGAGAGCGGGATAAATATGGCGTCGTTTGTTGTCCTTATCAGTCTACTTTTGTAGAGTTCCTATTGAAAAACCCGATACAATTAAGTTACAATGCCAAATGACAATTCCAATCCGGATGAGTAATAAACTTAAAGCTCTCATATCCCTAATTTATACTAAGTTTTAAGTGATTATTTAATAAAATTAACTTATGTGCATCTAAAATGTAATTTTCTGATAAATGTATAAATTTTGCCTGTCTGAAAGCGTATGCGTATGGAAACAACATCCGAAAACAATTTCTTTAAAAACATCATTAAATTAATATGGCGCATATGGAAAAGGTTTGGCTTTTTAAAGCTTTCAAAAAGTACTAGTCCTAGTTTGAATAAAAATATTGCCAGTACGAGTATATCCTGCTGCTATTAAGTATCAAGACTATATAGTTTTAAAAGCTAAGTAGTTAAAATAACTTTTTTTAAATATAATTTAAAACTCTATTTTATATATTTCTTATTAATGTTATGTTTTATATAACTTCTAGCTTCTTAGATCGGGTTAGCACAATTAAGAATCCAAACTATACACCAAATGAGCAAGATATATTACGTTGCCGTGTTTTGACTTCTGGAATATTTGAGACAAGATTTCAGGTTGACAAAGTGAACTTTCAGTAAGTATTATTATGTTTAAACAATTTAAACAACTTTATTAATAGTTTTGTTTTGTTTATAGCATGTTTGATGTTGGAGGACAGCGAGATGAACGCAGAAAATGGATTCAATGCTTCAATGATGTCACTGCTATTATATTTGTAACAGCATGCTCAAGTTATAACATGGTTTTGCGTGAAGACCCTACTCAAAATCGGCTTCGGGAATCTTTGGATTTATTTAAGAGTATTTGGAATAACAGGTTAGTTATATAATTTGTGCATATGTTACATTTTTAACACTTTATTTTTATTTACAAGATGGCTTCGCACGATTTCTATCATACTATTTCTTAATAAGCAAGATTTGTTAGCAGAGAAAATTAAGGCTGGAAAAAGTAAACTGTCGGAATATTTTTCCGAGTTTAACAAATACCAAACGCCAAGTGAGTTACACACAAATCAAACTTTATGCATTTAAATTTTAATATCATTTACGTTGAACCTAAAGGTGACGCAATAATGGAATCCAATGATGACCCTGAAGTTATAAGAGCAAAATATTTCATACGAGACGAGTTTTTGGTATGTTCTTTAATATTGCAATTAAATTTTTAAAAGCTAATCGTAGTTCTGTTTATTTTAGCGTATATCAACTGCAAGTGGAGATGGTAAACACTACTGCTACCCACATTTTACATGCGCCGTTGATACAGAAAACATAAAGAGAGTTTTTAATGATTGTAGAGACATTATACAAAGGATGCACCTTCGTCAATATGAATTGTTATAGGTTATTCCCCGTAATGCAACTATTAAAGTAAAGAAAATATTAATGAATTACTGTTTTAAATATAATTATCAAATGTAATTTGTATTTAAATAGTCCCTTGATTAAAAGAAAAACAAAAATCGCTGCATTTAGATCTGGTATGACCCTTCACAACTCAACATTAAACAAAAATAAACTAAATAAACAAGTTATTATCAATTGGAATTGTTTTATTTCTAATTAGTTTACATTTTCCTTACAATTGGTTGTACAGTTTATTCCCTTGACATGAAGCATTTTCGGTTTGAGGTTATGTATTTTACATCCGTATTTCGTAGCTTTAGATAGTATCACTAGACAAGTTGATTTAATATGCTAAAACTGGCAGAGGCTTTATCAATTTCATCGAAATTCTTTTTGATTTTGCTACTCCAGACATCCTTGTTGTAAATGGGTTCCATACGCGAAATTTGTGGCATTAAATCTCCATAATGGCTGTTGGCGGCTTTTCCGGTTGAAACACCATTTAAACAACGCTTTAAATTGTATAGCGTTTTATAATCAGCCTGACCACAAACTACACATCCCACGGTTTGTCCATTTGAAGCGGATATCATTCTGTTAAAATGATTGGATTTATAAATGCTGTAAATGTGATAAGTATGCAGTGGAATGATCTTACCTTAGCACAAAGGGTCCATCATACTTTTTAAGGCCAGCTTACAGATAAAAAAGTAGTAGGTAAAAATAAACTTAGACATGTGTTATGAAGGACAATGCATTAAAATGTATAGATGTTTAAAAGTCTGCTAATCCTGGCTATACACAGCTTAGGACATTAATTAAAATGATTCTGTGAATAATATAATTTTAAAAATTAAATGAAAAACTAAAGACGTTCTTAAGTTGGAATTAATTGTTGTGATTGAATTCAAACGAGGGTCCCAAATTTGTTCTCAGTTCCCAGAAAGCTAACGTTCTCTCAGGTTCCTTTCTTGTATTGTAGATCGATTATAATCTAGTTACAAATTAATAGATGTTATCGATAGTAAATCTGATTGGCACATAAGTTTTGCGTTTTAAAAAAAGGAAATTTACGGATTTCAGCGTAATTTGGGAAGTCTTGCAAATGCGCCAATGCCTTACGTTTCGCACGCCAACCCCTGTGCGGATTTTATTATTTAATTGAGATCATCCAGACCAAAATATCTTGATCTTGGCCTACATCCTTACAAGATCAAATTGACGCAAGAACTGAAGCCGCTTGACCACCAGAAGCTTCGTATGCTCGTGAATTGGGCAACAACTTGAAAATGATCCGGAATTTCATCGAAAAATCATCTTCAGCGATGAGGCTCATTTCTGGCTGAATGGCTTCGTCAATAAGCAAAATATGCGTTATTGGTCATGCAGCAATCCAAACTTACTCCATGAGTCACCATTGCATCCCGAAAAAATTACGGTTTGGTGCGGTTTATGGGCCGGCGGCGTCATTCTTCCGTGATGATCAAGACCGGCACGTTACTGTGAATGAAAATCGCTACCGCTCAATGATAACTGAATATTTTTGGCCCGAATTGGATGATATGGACTTGGACAATATGTGGTTTCAACAGGACGGCGCCGATTTGACGCCATTAAACTATTTCCTGTGGGGCTACGTCAAGTCTATGGTCTATGCCAGCAAGCCAGCGACAATTGATGAACTTCGTACAAATATCGAACGTGAATTTGCAGCAGTATCGGCCGATTTATGCTTGAAAACCGTCGAAAATTGGGTTCAGCGGCTGGACTTCTGCAAGCGTGGTGGCCATACAAAAGAAATCGATTTCCATACATAATGGCATGTACTTTCACAGGAATAAAGAATTTCATTGATATCCAAAACAGTTTTGTTTTATTTAAAAAAACGTTTGTAGCGCTCTTATTGAAAACCCCCATATATCATTTAGTTTTCTGTTTCAATGAATTTTTTCCTGCTGCCAGGGATTCAGAAATAAATAATTAAGATGTCCATTCCTCATTAATGTGACAATAATCCTATTAATTTTATTTCTTGTCTGCCGTTGGGTCAGCCCTAGCCTGTGTTTCTTACTTGCTCTTCCCGCCTAACCACTACGCCAGGCGATATACGCCTGCTCCTGTTTATTTATTTTATTTATGCTCTTCTCGCCTAACATCTTCAACGTATCTGGTCTTCTAAACTCTAAAGTTTTCTCTGATCTGTCTTCCTAAGCTCCAAGTCTTCTCTTCTCTCTGCTGCCTTCGTGGCTTGTTCTTGTTGTTCTAAGTGTTAGCTGCTCCGCCGTCTGCGCCTTATATGCCTTTCCTGCTGTGCATTATCTGCAACTCTAATTTGTCTGTAGAAGAATTTCATGTACACTATAAAATTGTCCAGACTGTATGAAATCTTCTGCAAACCATTAACTTTATTTTTACCTGCATGGGACATCGCCCTGACTGATTTTTGTCGCATCGACTTAATCTTTTATACCATTTTGATGACGTCAGAGTCAACGTAAGACTTAAGATTTATCAACAGAAAAATTAGAACAATACCTACAATGACATCATTTGCATCAAGCTTCACTTTTAACGTTGGAAATTCCTGCGAAAGGTGTCTAAATCTTTAGTACTACTTGTCCAAGAATAAAGCTTAGAGATTCTGACAAATCTTGGATACTTATGTTCAAAAAGTGAGTCAGAAATCCCACTGACATTGAGCTCGCCGTTGATATTTTTATGGATCTGCCCCTTTCCTTCATTGTACGTACTTACAGTGCTTTCCTCGACGTTTTAAAATTCATGACGTTGCGCTATAGATAAACATATTCTCACGTATCGAGCTACAAACTTTTTAAGGTTAACTAAATAGATATACCGTATATACCTCAATGATTATTATTTATGTTACATAAACTAGATATTAATAAATTTAAGACATTTCTTTAATAAATAATACAGAAAATATAATAATAATTAAAATAAGTTATTTTACTTTTCCAGAAAGTGCACACTTAATACTATAATTTATTTAATTTATGATCTTTAAATAGTTTAGCATGGGTCGTCATTAAGAAGTTCGGTTACAAAAAATAAATATTCTTTACAGTTTCTGTTCGTTCATCCTTTTAATAAGATGCCCTCCTCCAATGCTGTCTAGATTGCGTTTTCCTAAAATTCTTGAAAATTCTTCTGGTAGTAGCCTCTCATTGCTATTTTTTCTTACTAGCAATTGCTTGAAGATTTTATAAGTTTTCAGAAACATGTTGTGGAACTCATTGAAGACTGCGTTTTTAGTCGAATCTGCGTTTATATAAGGATCGTTGTAGTTGTCAGTAAACCTTAGCGCTGAAACGTCTAATTTAAATTAAAATTGTACATAAAAATTAATTATAAAGAAATAATAAAATGAGGTAAAAACAAAAGTGTAATTAAAAGTAAAGTTTTTAAAAGAAATAAAATCATTTATTTTTGTTAGCTAGTGTTCCTAATTTATAGGCATGAAAAATGTATCTAACTATGTAAAGTTTAATCTAGTTTGGTATTGTGTAAAAATAAGTCCTGAACCCATTTATATCAGTCTGTTATGCATTGTTATATGTCTTTATATTGTATTTTTTTTATGTAATTTAGTTATTTACCTCCGCATAAGTATTTTCCATCCATTAATTCTTCATTTGAATTGTTCTGAAATGAGATAATAAGTATTTACTTTTAAGATTTGTGTTACTTTACAATATTTTCGGATTTCAAAGAAACTGGCATATACAGGCCTGCTGATAGAGGAAAGTGGAACAAAATCTCTCTAAAGGAGCCCGTAGATTTGAAAAACATTAAATATATATATTTTTTGAAAAAAATTGTTATAGTAACTATCCAGTGGCGGATTTAACAGGTGCGGATTTAACAGCGCGCTTGCCCACCGGGCCCCTCGACGAAAGGCTTTCAGGGCCCCGCTTGCTGAAAGTTACACCTTCGATTTCTTTTTTTTATTTTTTTGTTGAAAAAATGCTTCGGCGAGTCCCTTGTGGACAGCACAAGTTAAATTTTCATTCAGGGGCCCCCTGTTATTAGAATAATTGCATACATCAACTTTCGGCGATCAATTGGTTATTTTTACTAAACCTGACATTGTGGCATTCAGTCCTATCATTTATTGATATTGCTGAAGTCCAATTACAGAAAAAAGAAGTTGATCTTTTGATGGCCCAAAATTGTCTCGAAAATGAAATGAAGAACTTGCAAAACTTGCCTGAGGAAAGCAAGAATGATTCTTTCGTTTCGAAAGCTAAATCTGAATGGGATGGAAGAATCCGAATTTTCCGATCATTAGACAACAACGAACGAAAAAAATGCCAGGCGAGCTAGCAGAGGACAGTTCTCTGGATATGGCAACGAAACATCGCATTGGGTACTTTGAAGTTCTGGACAGAATTTGAAAGAATTACAAGAAAGGGCTAAGTTTTAATGAGATAAACTCACTTTTCGGATTTCTCAAACCTGAATCCTTCAAAAACATGAAATAGAAAGATTTTGTAAAAAATGTGTGCAACTCGATGGAGAAATATCCAACTTTTTTTACAGCTGCGCTGAAGTATGAGTTAATTAGTTTTGCGGATATATATTTCTCACAAGAACAAGATTCTACCAAGCCTAGTCCATTGCAATATTTAAACTTCATCATTGAAAAAAATTTTATCAGCAGTTTCTTGAAGTGCTGCAGTTTATTGCGTTAATTCTTGACCCTTCCCGTCAGCCCTGGCAGCGCCGAATTTACAATGAGTTCATTGAAAAGAGTCAAAGATCGTCAACGTTCTAAAATGAGTGCAGAAGCATTGGAAGATTTCAGCAAATGGCCCCGTCGGCAGAAAACAGGGCCAGCTGTGAATGAAGACTAAAAATTTTGTGATGAAGGTATCGATAATCCATTGTTTCTTCTGGGTTTTTTTAAATTTATAACAAATCATGATTTTTTTAATTTACGGATTCCCTAGAAAGCTTTGGGCTATCCTTTCTATGAAGCTACGCCCAAATACACTAATTTTAATTAAAAATCAAGCTTCGTTCGATTCATTTTTTTCTTGACTTCCTTTTAATGTATCGTCTACTATTAGCGTTATTATTAGTTTGATATTTTGAAAAACTCTGCTTATTATTTTGAAAACATAACTTTCCAAATTCGATTTTAATTCCAAACTTTAGATTCAACAATACCGCTTGCATAACTAAGGTATGGCAGTATTTTTTTAAATCAGCCATTGCATAAAGGCTAGAAAATTTTTTAGAAAAATCTCGAGTAAGTCTAACTCCAAAATTAAAAAAAAAATGAGCACATTTTTAAATTTTGAACACCATACTCACATCCACTGGTGTTCCTCCAATAATATTCGAAAATATTCCAAGAATCGTCAGTACAATTAACAGATTCATTTTTATAAAAACCAGAAAGTAGTTTGACTTTTTATTTTTTGACCCACGAGAAACGTCCGCAATACGAGCACTGACAGTGAAATTAAAAGAATTGCAAAACTTCTTTAAAGGCTCCGGCCTTTTATACTTTGTTTCGTTATGCAGCCAACAAACAGGGTGATGATAGTCCCCATATGACATTTGATTTTATTACGAAGTAGCCCGAACACAAAGCACCCATTAAGAGCCACTGAATTGGGTTTCCTTTCTGCGTCACTTGCACCATATTTGAAATAATTTGTGGTAAATTCTCATACAAACAAACAGGGAGTGGTTTGTTCAAGATTTGTGCAAACATACGTCCATTGGGAGCATATGGCTACATTCGTTATGATTTTTATTTAGCTTCGTTTTGGTTTAGTTTAGTGATTAAATAAACTACTGACTTATGTTATGGGGCTTATACGAATAATGTATGAAATGTTTTATATGGCATTTCATTTGCATTCAAGTAGATGTAGATTTGATTAAGAAAGCGTCGAGAGAAATAAAATCTTTTAGGACGACTTTAATATGCTACAAAAGTGCTGTTAGGTACAAATTACTTCTGCTTTATTTCGGAATTAAGACAATGCTTGAAGAAATAATTTTGAAGAAAGGCTCTTAAAGCTTTTCTTAGGCCATGTACAACTTGATACATGATTATTGTGTACATTAAATTCTGTTTTTGGTCCTTAACTGAGAACGTAAAAAATATATGCATTAGAGCTTTATACATGTAGAAGAATATCCACAATCATTATGGGTACACTTTCCTCACTATTCTCTTATTATGCCTAACGCTCATAACACCTAGGGATCTATCTCATGGGTCGCTAAGGTGATTCAAGTGAGCTCGTGGAAACAGAAAGATTATGCCAAGCCAAACAACTTTCCGATACCTATTACATATATTGAGAATATCCCAATTGGTATGGAGCTCTCGTAAGATACTTTAAGGACTGTGAAATAGAAGAGAGTGGAAGAGAATGAAAATGTATTCTGTTTACTACGCATAATAACCGAACAAGCTGTGGAGTGGCACTCACCACTGTACCTCCTGTTCATCGATTTCAAGAAGGCCTTCGGAATCGAAGTAGATAGAGCATGACAACCAGATCTTTCCGGATTTTATTTAACGTGGTATGCCGTGGTTGGGCCGACCTCAACAAGTATGCTTAAACGTATACTCAACCCGTGGTACCGAAATCAAGGGCTCGGTTTGTCCTCCCCTTTCAGTCCCGACAGACTCGGATTTGGGGAACCCTCGCCAGTTTTGGCATCGGGCCCGGGACTGGCCACCCATCTTCTGACACCTCTTCTTAATGCCATCCGTGTTATAAACATCACACCACGCACCCATTTCCTGACGATCCCCAATTAGTCGCCTCTTACGACAAGCAGGGGAACACTGAGGTGGATATTCTAATCCCGCCACCCCACGGGAATCCGTGTTACAATCATCCGCTGACGCCGCATAAATACGACTTCCTGTCAGCATCCACTCTCCAGCCGAATGTGACCAACATTGACGCTGTGTTCGAAACGCCACGCACCCATTTCCTGACGATCCCCATTTAGTAGTCTCTTACGACAAGCAGGGGAAGCACTGAGGTGGATATTCTAATCCCGCCACCCCATGGGCAAGTAGACAGAGCAGCGATGGCGGGCATGGGCGAGGAAAGAAGTGCCAGTCAACATCGTATCGATGGTAAAAGCGATGTATATGATGCGATACTACACAACGCGAATTAGTACACCTTCCCAAGCAAACCCAGGTGTCAGGCAAAGATGCCCCTATCACCACTATTATTCAATATAGTAGTTGACGAAGTTATGAGATATGTATGCAGGTCTAGGGGTGGCATTACGTGGAGTCTCACTCATCATTTGTAAAACCTGCATTACGCGGACGACATATGTCTCATCTTTCATAAACTTAGTGATATCCAATCCAAAGTGAATGATCTCGAGATCCTTGCCAGCAAAGTTGGACTCTCAATCAACTTTGCCGATAGCTCCTCATACTATGGTACCACAATTTCTCCCCGTATTGGGGTGGATGAGGATATATAGAATCGTCTCAACAAAGCGCGATCAGCATTTGGACGCTTGTTCAGCATATGGAGAAACCAGCAAAAAAGCAGAAGTGCAAAGCTGAGAATCTTCAATGCGAGCGTCAAATCCATCTTGTTGTACGGCAGAGAGACGTGGCTGGCCCCGTCATTCATTTTGGAGGGCAAAAATGCAAATAATGAAATTTGGCTCGGGGATATTGCACTAGTTAAGAAGCTCTAGCTTTAGAGGATATCAAAATATATCCTAGTAATAAAATGTCCCTGCAATTATGTAATTTTTTTCGCATTTAATTTTCTCGCACTTTGCCTTATTGGAACATAATATCGCATGCGAGAAAAAAATTGTCAGCTATAAAAGAACTGCAGCAGCCATTTTTGGCCACTTATTTTTACCAGGTGGCAACTCTGGCGTATCGTTTAATTCGCGCGTAAGATTTTTAATCACAGTAAATGTTTCTTAGATTATTATTAAATACTAGCAACAAATGTTGTAGCTATTTGTAAATTTTTGTTGCATTTTAAAGACAATTTTCAAATTCTATTTGTAATCATGGTTCACAAAATAAAAACTTTATGTAGATGCTATCGGTGCTATCTGTCTATTATTAATTAAAGAGTTGTCTGCAAATTTGTTGTATCATTGTTGCAAAAATTTTGCGTGAACACAGAAGATCGATTTTCCTTACAATTTTAGATTTATAAAAAAATTTCTTGCAGGAATAACGAGAAGCACTCTTTGGAAATCTAATAATAAGAGGGAAGACTCAAAGCAGTTTTGTGTAGCGCTTTGTGTTGGTCGACGTCTTGGCGCGAATGACTTAGGGACACCTTGTACCACTAGGTTGCAATAAAATCCGGTTCCTTCATAAAAAATCAAAAACAGAAGAATTTTTAAGCAAACATTTTTTTTGACCGATCGTTCCTATGGGAGCTATATGATATAGTCAACCGATTTCAATAATTTTGACACAGTACTTTAATACATTAAAAAAGATCCGAATGCCGAATTTAGTTCAAATATCTTTACAAACAAACGAAACAACCAATTTTGTATATATGATATAGTCTTCCGATTTTGATGCAATTTGGTATAATGCCTATAAAAAACTTACAAGTGCCAAATTTAATTCCAATATCTTCACAAACAATCAAAACACGACAAATTTTGTTCAAAAATCGATTTTTTAGAAGATCGGTCCTATGGGAGCTATATGATATAGTCTATCATATATATGATATATAATTTGTTCAAATTTGGTACAATGCTTAGGTACTCTAAAAAACATCTGACTGCCAATTCTGGTTACGATATCCTTATTACAAAATTAATAATAGCGAATTTTGTATAAAAAAAGTTACTTTGGCCGATTGGTTCTATGGGAGCTATTATATAGTCAACCGATTTTGATTAAATTTGGTACAGTGCTTGGGAAATAAACAAACGAATTATTCATCTAAAACTTTTTTTTCGAGGTCTTCTGAAACACCCCTATGGGAGCTATATAATTTAACCCCGATATCAAAAAAATAAAATAAACTTGTCTCCTATGGAATAATATGGGATCTAATGTAAAAGTCTGGTTCCTCTAGCTCTTACCATCTCTGAGATCTAGGCGTTCAAACGGATAGATAAACGGACATGGGTATATCGACTTCTCTAGTCACCCTGATCATATTTTAGGTAATTTTGGGGTGTCTCCGACGTCTCCTTCTATATGTTACATACATTACAATTAATATACCCTTTGTACCATCCGGTACAGGGTATAAAAATGAAAAAAATCTGCCCAGTTGTTGCTTGATTACAAAATCAAATCTTGGATTTATTTCAAAGTTTTTTGAAATGAACGGCATAGCCTACTATTCTTATTAAAAAATCCATTAACGCAGAATATAAATTTTGATCTGCTGCAGCTTCTGCTTTAGAACATACAAATAAAACCAATTCATTATTTAAAACAAGTTTTTTATTATTCAATATCCATTTTCGAGTTTTTTTTGTCATCGATTAACTCGATTTTTTTATCGAAGCAATTTGCGGCATTTGCATCCCTTTGAAACTCCGTCTTGAGTTGGCTTGAATTGGACACCTGGTTGTACACGGCCAATGCTTGAGCTACAAGTCCTGTGACATCTCCAGGATTTGCTGGCAAAATCATGGTATTATTAGCTTTGGCCAACTTTTGAAATGCTGCAATATACTGCTCAGCTAAGGTTAAAGAAGCTGCATTTTTTCCATCCTATTAAAATAGAAAAAAAATATCATTAATACACTATCCTACTGAGTATCTAAATTTTAATTAATTGATTGTTCTGACGTTCAAGATTCTAAAAATGCAGTCTTATCAATACTACACGATTGCAACAATAAAAGTGCGTATTTATAGAATTTTGATTGCTTTCCAATAATTTAAGATTTTAAAAGCCAAAAAGTGTAAAAACTAACTGAATGTAGATGTACATTAGGGTGGTCCTCTATGGTATGGCAAAATTTTAAAGCGACGATTCTAATTAGGTAACTACCTAAAAAGTTTCCTTTTTACCTACATATAGCGTCTGCAAAATGTAAAGACGATCCGAGGTATATAATGGAGTCGAAAATATATATATTGCTCTACATAAACCTTAAAAACTTGTTTCCAAACAAAGAAATTATGGTTTCAAAAGTCTTACATTTGATCTATATAGATGGCCGAATAAATTTGGTAGGCTCTAAAATTGATTATTGAAATAAGTTTAAAAATTTTAAAAGATTTTGGTATCCTCAACATGTTTTATTCAAAATGCAGTTAAAATTATTTTGAATTAAACGGGATTAGAGATATTGCGAAAAACCCGTGTTTCAAAGTTAGAAAAAAATTGTCTCTACTTAATAGCAAATGTATCTGTTTTGCACTAAACTGATATAGATAATTTTGTTACTTGACTACATAATTGAATTTCCTGTTGACTAGACGGATTATATTTTTTTGTCAAACTTTCGGTTTTTTTTAAGATTTTTCGTAATTTTTGACCTATTTTCGACTTTTCAAATACTTTTGGATCGTCTTTAAATCCTATAGATGCTCTACAAAAAACTTTATAGGCGTTAAAAAAATGTATAAGATGCTGTACAAATGTCCACCCTAATGTTAACAGAAATATCGATTGCCGGAAAAAAAAAAAATTGCATGCTAAGATAAAGATGCTGAGCGATAAAGATCTTTTTGTCAATTTTGATATCTAAATTGGTATATTGTTAATTAGAATATAATAGGAAAGGCAGGCTCTCTCAGTCAATATAAAAAGCTACACTCCGAACTATTTGGCAGTATAGGACCAACCATTTCGTGGCCGGAACACAACTAAATAGTCCAGAATGCGAAACATATTTGGTAAGGCCAACTTTTAACCCTCTAAAACGAACGACAACTATGTCTTTTTTTATATTTTCCTAGGTTTAATTTTGGTGGTGATCGTTGCTGCTGCAAGCATAAATGGTGCCAGCTTAGATAATCGGCTATATGGCCAAATATTTTGTCGTGGCAAGGACAACGGTGTACGGACATTCGTACCCGGAAGCTGTTCACAGTTCTACGAATGTCAGAATGGAATTGCCAAACAACTTAGTTGTCCCAAATACTATGACCTAAAAACAAGAAGTTGCGTGACCTACAATCCAGGATGTAATGAAGGTGTTATTGTTGACTCCCTTGCTGTTCTAGCGTATGAGAAAGCAGCGGAACCATTAGCCACACCGTGCTCTGGAGAGACGACAACTCCAGCGTGTGATATTGTCACAACAACAACGCCAGCATGTGACACTGTCACAACACCCAAGCCTTGTGATGATACTACAGCAAGTGCAGTAACAACACCACAACCAACCACTCCTTGTGATACCACTACAACTAGTACAACAACAACAACCACAACTACTAGTACCACAACAACTACAACGACGACTACCACCAGCACAACTACTACCACAACAACCACGACTACTACCACTACAACAACCACAACTACAACCACAACTACAACAACAACCACTACAACATGCACTACTACCACCTCTACAACAACCACGACTACTACCACAACCACGACTACTACGACAACCACGACCACAACTACTACAACAACCACGACTACAACAACAACCACTACAACATGCACTACTACCACCTCTACAACAACCACGACTACTACGACAACCACGACCACAACTACTACAACAACCACGACTACAACAACAACCACTACAACATGCACTACTACCACCTCTACAACAACCACGACTACTACGACAACCACGACCACAACTACTACAACAACCACGACTACAACAACAACCACTACAACATGCACTACTACAACCTCTACAACAACCACGACTACTACCACAACCACGACTACTACGACAACCACGACCACAACTACTACAACAACCACGACTACAACAACAACCACTACAACATGCACTACTACCACCTCTACAACAACCACGACTACTACGACAACCACGACCACAACTACTACAACAACCACGACTACTACCACAACCACGACTACAACTACTACAACAACCACGACTACCACAACAAGCACGACTACCACAACAACCACTACAACATGCACAACTCCCACCACTACAACAACCACGACTACTACCACAACCACGACCACAACAACTACAACAACCACGACTACCACAACAACCACGACTACAACAACAACCACTACAACATGCACAACTCCCACCACTACAACAACCACGACTACTACCACAACCACGACCACAACAACCACGACTACAACTCCCAACACTACAACAACTACAACAACCACGACTACCACAACAACCACTACAACATGCACAACTCCCACCACTACAACAACCACGACTACCACAACAACCACGACTACCACTACAACAACCACGACTACTACCACAACCACGACCACAACAACAACCACTACAACATGCACAACTCCCACCACTACAACAACCACGACAACTACCACAACCACCACCACTACAACAACCACGACTACTACCACAACCACGTCCACAACTACCACAACCACCACTACTACCACCAAAACTACTACCACTACGACTACCACCTGCGAACCAGTAACAGCTCCGACACAACCCACAACTGTTGACATAACACCGGCACCCACTACTCCTTGTGAACCTGATACTACACCAGCACCTACTACACCAGCACCTACTACCCCCTGCGAACCAGATACTACACCAGCACCTACTACCCCCTGCGAACCAGATACTACACCAGCACCAACTACCCCCTGCGAACCAGATACTACACCAGCACCAACTACCCCCTGCGAACCAGATACTACACCAGCACCCACTACTCCTTGTGAACCAGATACTACACCAGCACCAACTACCCCCTGCGAACCAGATACTACACCAGCACCCACTACTCCTTGTGAACCAGATACTACACCAGCACCTACTACCCCCTGCGAACCAGATACTACACCAGCACCTACTACCCCCTGCGAACCAGATACTACACCAGCACCAACTACCCCCTGCGAACCAGATACTACACCAGCACCCACTACTCCTTGTGAACCAGATACTACACCAGCACCAACTACTCCTTGTGAACCAGTTACAGTAACAACGTCCTGCATTACTACTACACCATGCGTAGAGGTAACTACTGCCTGCAGTGGTGCTGCTGCCGCCGCTCAATCTCAATCTAATCGCCGCCCCATACTTCCCCGACCCAATCGTCTTCTTATTGAAGCCCAAGTCGCACGACCACTCTCTCTAGGTTCTACCAAGGGCGATGTACAACTTGAATGCTTAGGCAAACCAGATGGTTTCATGTTGGCCTCACCAACACGCTGCAATGATTACTACGTATGCCGTCACCAAAGAACACTAAAACTCAGCTGTGGTGACAAATACTTTAACGCACAAAAGGGCATTTGTGATAGACCCGAGAACACTAGCTGTATCCAATCGTAATTGGATGGAAAATTCTTAGAAGACCGCCTGAAAGACCCACTTTCCAAATCAGACAATGCCAATATATTTGTGTAGCTTTAAGTGCAAACTACCTCAAAAAGGTTTAGCAAATAAAAAAAAAAAAAATTAAATAAATACGAATGAAATCTTAAAAAAAAAAAATGAGTATTGCGAGTATTTTAAATGATAGTTATGTAAGGTAATGATAATCAACTAGCTGCATCTTTGGAACTAAATGATATAATTTATCTACTCTAAATTGAATTATTTTTGTTATCTACAATAATTGTAAGGTCAAAGTAGAAAATCCGGGCTGAATGTCAAAATGTTAATCAATTTGTTGGGAGATACTTAATGAGAAAACAAACAGTTTAATGTAAGTTAACCAAATTTATGAATACATTTTCACAATGAAAAGTGCAAAAATTAAATATAAACAGTTTATCACCCTGCTTATCAATAAAGCATTTTTATTCAACGAGAAGGAAACAATCTTGTATATAAGAGTATCTTTACGATACACAATATGGCATAATCGGATTACATAACTGGCTAGCAACCGAAACAACATATTTTTCGGTATTCGTTTTAGTTTTGAGTTTTTTTAAATTTTAGTACTAATCAATTCAACAAGGAGTGAAACTTCAAACGTTGAAGATGTAGATTTGAAATGAATCGATAACTTTTAAGCTTGATCAATTATTTGAAAACGAAAATAATGTTAAAATAAGCAACCAAATGTTTAGTAATTTTAAGAGCCGCAAAATTAAAAAAGTTAAATGGAACTACCGCCTTTAATATTATATTACAAACATCTTACCGAATGTGCCAAAGATTTGCTTATTGCTTGCAAGCTGCGTGCTCTGGCATCAGCCACCGCAATCATGGCAGCCGCTTCTCCGGTAGCCTTGTTAATATTTTCCTGCCGTTCTGCTTCTGTAATAATTTAATGCATAAATTTAGTAATATAAATCATGGGAATGATTCAGTGAAAGCAGATACATACCTGACGCAAGAATTCTGGATTTTCTCTTGCCCTCAGCTACGTTTATTTCAGCTTCACGCACACCTTCTGACTCCAATATTGCAGCTCTTTTTCTTCTTTCAGCTTCAACTTGCATTTGCATAGCTTCGTGTACTCTTGACGGAAGCTATTAATACAATTAAAATATTAGCAGATCCTTATTTAAAAAAATTAATTGTATTACGTACACGGATGTCACGAATTTCGTATCGTAGGCATGCAATACCCCAAGCTTCACTAGCCTTATTTATTGAATCAACAATGCTAACGTTAAGTGATTCTCTTTCACGGAAAACTTTATCCATTGACATTTTACCCAGCTCCGATCTCATTGTGGTTTGGGCAAGTTGAGTGATGGCGAACTCTGGATCTTCAACACCATAAGAAGCTGCATTAAAAAAAACAAACACTTTTATAATAAGAAAACTTAAATGCCGATAAGAAATATAACAAACCTCTGTAAGCATCAATTATACGTAGGTAAAGCACACCGTCAATGCTAAGAGTGACATTGTCGGAGGTAATAGCACTCTGTTTTGGTACATCTATGGCTATTTCTTTTAAGCTTTGCACATATTTAATTTTGTCCACAATAGGTACCAAAATATTTAAGCCCGGTTCTAGAATTCTACTAAATCTACCCATACGTTCCACTACCCAAGCCTGTTAAAATAACAAACAACTAAGCAATCAAAGTAACCATATCATTGTTCATAGTACCTCTTGCTGCGGAACAAACATAACAATTGTATTCACAGGAGTTGAGGCTTTGCCTCTCCTTGGACAAGCCTGCGCCGAAATGTAAGAGCCGGCATGCAGAAAGTCTTTCTGTATATTAATATACATATATATATGTATAAATATGAAAAACTAACTTTTATATGCATAAAACGTTACTTACATGAGGCATTAATCTGCGTGCGGTTATTAAAAATTTAGACATTTTGTGGTATATAAAATATAATAAGATGTGTGAACAAAAGGCAAAAAGAAATCATATGTTTCACTGAAGACATGAATTTATTTATCGAATGTTGATTATCGATTGTACTATATACATACGTTTTTCAGCACTAAAATTGCCTAACACATGCTTTAACATATGATTTACGCTGAAATGTAGAATTTCATTTTTGGTTACCTAAACTCCCAGCAAGTAAACTTTTTTGAACTTATTATTCTACGTTATGTATTAACAACATAAAAAATTATTGTGCTTTACAATTAAAACAGTTGACATTTTTTATAAAGTGCAATACCGGCGTTTTTCTTGTTGCTATAAACAAGTATATAAATTCGAGGAAAATCAACTAGGAATAAGGATATTTTGGTTAAAAAATCACAATGTCAGCTATGACGTTGGCGAAAGTAGTGCGTAATTTTAGAAATATAGCGGCCAGCAAAAACCACTGGATAAGAATATCAACCACATGTGAAAAATTGCCGTCGTTGACTCTGCGACTTTATAACACTGAGGCTGATGTACACAAAATAAGCCCATTGGTGAAGTGTGAGCACGCAACAAAGTTTGCCCAAAAAAGCGCTCCTGGTATAAATAACTCCAGTGAACAACAAAAAAGAGATGAAGATTTAGATCGCGCTTTTAATGTACTTAAGGACACGCTGCCTAATCTATTTGTAAATCCACTAGATTACTCTATTTACAGTCCCAACTTGATATTCCAGAATAATATCACAGGCAAACACACTGTGGGACTGTATCATTATGTTAAGCAAATTGCCATTTTACGTACAGTAGGACATCTAAAATATGCCTATGTAAAATTTGAAATACTAAAAATTACAAAGCATCAAGAGGATTATACTGTGCGCATACGTTGGAGAGTTCGAGGAATATCTGGTCTAAAAGTAATGTTTCAGTTTTGGAAATACAAAATATGGCAATTAAAAGAGGTGCTTAAAGACCAGGAAGCTTGGTACGACGGATATTCGGTGTGCTATTTAGGCCCTGATGGACTTATTTTTAAGCATGTTGTTGACAAAGTTATGCCGGACGAAAATCGTGAGACGATTGACAACAGCTCGACTTCACCCTTACCTGCAGGATCTGTTGCAGCAGCTACGTCGCAAAAGATTACTTTCAGTCACGTTTAAAGCGTAATTTTTAATGTATTTATTGTAAAATAATTAATATAAATAAACTTGGCCAGCGGAGCTGTACGATATAAGCCCTAGTCAAATCTATTATTGTTTAAATGAGAACACGGATCCTTTTTTTACATACTTATAAGGACGCAAGCGTATACGTTTGGAAAAAGCACTAATATAAGGCTTTTCCTTGTTATACTCCACAGCGCTCTGCATGGATCCCTCCGTTTCAAGAAATATATCAAAACTGTATATGGTACGGAAGAGTTGAGAGTATAGTATGCGTTCATTTGCTTCTAAACTCTTTGGGTGCAATGAATTGGTCCAATACTCCATCATCTGGCAATAAGTACTACCAATTAAAATATAACTTTATCAAAAAATTATGACACAGCTTACCTTAATTGCGGAATTGTTTTTGGAAGTATGACAGCCGTTCCAATGTATGCTTACTATCCAAAGTGGCATTTCTAATGGATAATTACTTGGTATACGTATAAAACATTCCATTTTGGCAGATCCTCTTACAATTACAGCGCGATAAGAACTGTAGTTGATGTACTTCTTCTCTTCCATAATATTGAGTGCATCTGAATTTTGGGTTTGAAATTCGTCCATTGTTATAGCAGTCCATTGGACCAGGCTACAGGACAATCCCGACTGATAAATGTTTTCTTTAAGTGTGCATAAATCGACGTCTTTGTACGTAAGTCCGCGAATTTGCTGAGTTAGCTTCAACCAAGCATGCCAACGATTCTTTATGCGGTTTATAACCTGACGCGTCAAACTTTGTAAATTAAGCTCGTGATTGTAATGCATAGACTTCTTGACTATAGGTATAGAACACATGCTTTGCAACCAGCCATAGGGTTTTCCATATTCATTGTTTATCAGAAAATCAATGCAGTCTGTTATATTCAAATTCTGCAACTGCAAAAAGTGGCATCTTAATTATAAATATAATGTTCTCGTTTGTTTTAAGTTCTACATAATACCTGGTATTGTATGCCGGGAATTGGAACTTCATTGCCCAAGTCATTAGGATAAAGGTGATCCAGTATGTTTTGCACAAAATTGGTTTCGCTAAATTTAAGACTTGCATTGTAATTAAAATAAATTTTGTTTAATAAAGATATTACCCCTGCATGATTGTGTTATTAGAGGTCCGCAACTGAGCACGCACTGTTACGCAATTAAGACGCGCCCAATAACGTATTGATAGCACCAATTGATACAAGTTGTCAGAACTTTTTAGCTTAAAATAAAAATGGATTTAAGCATTGTGTCAATATAAATAATTTGTTTAACCCACAGTTATTTGTACATGCAAAGGATGTGGCTCTAAAGTGCATGTTGTTGTTGTGTTATCGGCAGTGTTCTCGGGCGATTCATTCTCATCCCCGAAATTTCGTCGGCTCGGTAGCTCGCTTTTTGACTTTGCAGCTATTTCCTTGTCCATGAGCAAAGACTGCATTTGTATGTCGCTCTCGTAACCAATAACTTCAGTGTTAAATGAAAAATCTTCATTAACTCGCTGAAACGACTGCATATTTATAAATAGCAGATACAAAGCTTTTGGTAAATATTTCACAACGGAACCAAGTTTCCACTCAACATCCAAGGATAATTGCAATGCATCGTGCAAGGGCTTTGTTGATTCCATCAAAGTGCGCAAGGCGGGAGCAAACGAAGTGTATTTTTGTGTCTGGTTAAGGTTTTCTTGTAACAGATCTTGTTTAGATGTAAGCAAGGAGCTATATTGACTATCAAGCGCCTTTCGCAGCTGTAATTCACATTCTAAGCGCTGCAAGTGTTTTTTGTGTGCTGACAAATCTGCTTTTTCGTCCTCACTTGGAAATTTGCTTGAATACTCTTCATCTGATAAAAGCTCTAAATTGGCATCGCGACTTTTAAATTTTTTGCATCTTACAGTTTCCTTTTTCAAATGACTAACTTCATACAACAAATTTTGCAATTGCAGCCGGCTTAAGTCCACTTTGGATTTTTCCAAGTGCAGCTCATCGCGTCCGGATTTTATTTTACGTTTCACATCTCGATTGGAGTGTTTTAGTGCTACAAACATTAATGCAGCTGAAACTTTTTTGGGATCCAAGGAGCCGCCCTAAAAAAAAAAAACAAAAATAGTGTTAATACAAATTTTAACCTGCTAAGCAGAAGGCTTGCAATACGTACATTATTTTTAACTTCAAGTATATCGTCTACTGATTGCCGCAGCTTGTCAAATTGCTTGTTTAGTACTTCCACCATTTTTGGTCCAATTATATCTGAATATAATTAATAAACTATAATTTTATAATAATATTAACGCAATTACTAACTTTAAAAGACTCAAGCAAAGGCAGCACTATTTTGTTTACTCGAAAAGTCATGCAACATGCTTGTGGCGGCTCTACACGTCACGACTAGCAAATATCGATACACTTATTCGATTCCTTGTTAATTTCAACGACTAGTGTTAAATAATATAATGAATAAATGCAGTTAGTTGATGATGATTTTTGTATTAGATGTTATAACTCGTTTAAAAACAAATAAATAATTTTTTAATTAGTTAAGATGAGCAAATATTAGTGTACCTGATAAGGGTTACGTACATTAGATGTTATAAATCGTTTAAAAACAAATAAATATTTTTTTAATTAGTTAAGATGAGCAACTGTTAGTGTACCTGATAAGGGTTAAATTCTTCCTTAAGTTTTATCGATTAATTGCAATGTTTTGCCGTGTGTAGCAGTCTTTAAGAAATTATAACAATTTAGTATCGTATTGCTTTTAAGATTCTCTTGTCATGTTTTATGTATAATACTGAATTAATTACAAAAAGGATTTAATATTATTTTTATATATTTAACACAGCAATGTTGCGCTTAATTACTCAAAGAGCCAAAGTATTAAACATAAGATTGCTAAGCCGGCAATCGCATTCTATTGCACATGGCGAAACTCAAGTATGTACAAAAATTATACAATCATTTGTTTTAATTTTAAAAACAAAATGATTGTTTATTAGATCGCACAAAAAGTAGTACCTAATGTAAAAACGGACAAAATTGTGGGCAAATGGTTTCTAGGATGTGGAGGAATGGTTGCTGTAGCTGTGGGCCTAGGTACGATAGTAAATGTCCGTATATTCAAAACCTTTATAGGTATACTACATTTCATACTGTAGGCGGCGTCACAAGGCTAACCGAATCTGGACTGTCCATGGTTACCTGGAAATTAATGGGTGAACATAGGCCCCGAAATCATTCGGAATGGGTTGAGGAGTTTCAAAAGTATCAACAGTATCCCGAGTTTAAGCTGTAAGCGCATACTATAATGAATACCCCAGACTATATCTTACTTTATAATTCTGTCTGTTCTTTCAGTAAAAACGCTTCAATGACTTTGGAGGAATTTAAATTTATATACATGATGGAGTATATACATAGAATGTGGGGTCGTGCAATTGGTGCCTTCTTTCTTATACCGGCCGCTTATTTTTGGAAAAAAGGCTACTTTTGCCCTAAAACCAAACGAAATGTTGTCATTATGGGCACACTCATTGGACTGCAAGGTCTAATGGGCTGGTATATGGTAAAATCTGGTCTAGAGGACAGATTTCAGGATGTTAATGATGTGCCGCGTGTTTCACAATATAGACTTGCGTCCCATTTGGCTGCTGCATTTGTTCTATATACTTTTTTTCTTTCCAATTCATTGACAAAACTAATTCCACCGGAAAAATTTATATCCACCGTCAAACGAACTGTGAATGTTAAAATGTTATCGCATCTAACTAAAGGCATGGTGTTTTTAACAGCCATTTCTGGAGCATTTGTTGCTGGATTGGATGCTGGCTTAGTATATAATTCATTTCCGAAAATGGGCGATAAATGGATACCAGATGATCTCTTAAAGTTCGAACCCATTCAAACAAATATCACAGAAAATCCTACAACGGTGCAATTTAATCATCGCATCTTGGGCATAACAACCGTTTCATTGACCACTGTTTTATGGCTTATGACCAGACGAAGCCAACTACCAAAACGCGCTAAATGGGCTATAAATGCAGTAACAGCTATGGCCTGGACTCAAGCTACTTTGGGTGTGACTACATTGCTGAATTATGTGCCAGTTCCTTTGGCTACAGCACATCAATCCGGCTCGTTGATTCTTTTAACTTTCGCTATGTGGCTATCGCACGAGCTGCGCTTCTTAAAATATTTTCCCAAATAGTTACAGCTTTAGAAATTTAATGTAAAGTTTATTTTTTTAAATAAATGCATATATATGTTTATAAATCTGTTAATTTATGACACAATTAGTTTTAAAGAATGGCGTAATCCTAAGAATTCCATTTCTAACCAATGTTATTCGGCTGTGAATCTGTATTCAGTATCCAAATATAAGTAAGTTGATGGCAACTCAAGGTTAAGATCATTAGCTTAGCAAAACACTATTTTCCCAGCAAGCAAATTTACACTAAGTTTCAAAAGTTTGCGTACGACCAAAGCACGCATACATCTATTATACCTAAAAACATGCAACTTAATTGAGATGACAGTTTTAGCTCGTACTTTTCCCAATCTAATCTCATTTATTATTTATAAAATACAGTCCAGAGTAGGTTCATAAACATATTGTTTATAAAAAAACAAACTTCATAGACTGTTACTGCAACATGCAGTAAAATCTCCCAAAAACATTTATATTTTTGCAGCTTGCGTTTGCACGTGAGAAGTTGTCATTGTCGTTAAACAAATTTTAGTTAACAAATATTACCCAACCGGTGCTTACATAAGCAAATTTGTCTCATAATATTTTAGTACGAAAATGAAAGAAGCATTTAGCATTTTTTTAAAAGTTCTTGAACTTGTAAGTAGTGCTACGATCTGTATTTTATATGCATATAATACGTACATACAAGTTAACTTCTTATATATCGTTTATGTGTATTAAAAAAAATATACTGTTACACATTTGTGTTTAGTTTAAAATTAAATATGATATGTTTTGATTTTATATTTTATATATACACTTTATTACAATATTAATACATTTACCAGGCGTAAGCAAGTTACGAAAAAATTATTATTTCTTCGTATTTGATCAAATCTAAACATATTTAACAGATTTTAACCGTAACATGTGTAATAGTAAAGAAATTATCGGATAAACATTCTGAAAGAGTTTTTGTGAGAAATCAAAAATTTTCATCTGAATGGAGACTTTTAAACAACATTGCATGGTCAAACGAAGCAGATGATTTTAGTGAATTTACATTTATTGGGTACACATTTATCACAACAGTTTTGTTGTTTACAAGGTAAGAAATTTAATAAAAACTGATTAAGCGTAATCTACATAGAATTCATTTTTTTCCTAAATACATATAAGTATTTTATATAGTAGTTTCAAATAAAAGTTGTGTAATTTCTAGACTTTTTGTTTTTTGACACTTTATACTGCTTACAAATGTTTATAGTACTAAAAAACAGAAGCAAGTAATTTTACAGAGCCGAGAAGTCCCGACTATAAAATACCCTGTACTATGGGAGCATAAATATATCAATTTTTTTAAAACTTTCTTAGGCAGGGGATTTGAAATATTAATTTGTTTTTATTGGTAATTTTTTGTTGTGCAGTTAAATACATTTATTTGAGTTAATTAAATCTTCAATTCAATTTAGTTTATTATAAATTTTTAATTTTAAACAGCCAATTTATGAAATAGTTGTAACTAAAGAAATAGGGCATCCATTTTTTGCCGTAATAGAGTTTTTAAATTCTCTTAAAACATAAATATAGTGCATGTAAAAAACACAAGTAAATCGTTTTTTTTTTTAATATACAGACGTACATAAAGACAATTTCGATTAATTGATACATGGATAGACTTGCAAGATGTCTAATTTAATTTTTTAATAAAGTTTTTATACTCCTATGGATAGTACAGGCTATAAAAAATAGGCGCTTGGCCCAAACACACATGTATTTTCAAGCTCGAACTTATTACATTAAAAGTCTATCTTATAGATATAAATAGCACATATACATATATGTAATTTTCAAATTTACTTTTAAAGAATGTAGCTTATGAAGTTAAACTATTACAAATATTTCCAATTATTATATTTATTAAAAATAATCAACTTTCTTTTCAGAATAATTCGAAAAAACTCTAACTATCATACTTGCGAAAAATTTTTCCTGGCATTCGGAGCTATATTTTTTTCTATAGAAGGTATTTCTTTTTTGTACTTATTACAATATATACTTTTAAACTTCATAAATATAAAAAATACTAACACAAAAATGATTTACGCTTATGATTTTAATAACATTACTAAATTTGTAGCTTAATTTAAGATCCAAGCTTTTGATTGAGTTTGTTTAAAAATTTTTGCAAGGATTATCATTGTCAGAAAATTATTATATTTATAGCATTTGTTTGCTTAAATGTCGGCACAGTCATTATTGAATTAATTTTTTATATTGTCTATTGCAGGGTTGCTTATATTCTCAACGGTAGAACAACTGCCAGCTGATATTTTGCCTTATGCCTATGCGTTGGGCACACTTTCGTTTATATGTGCCTGTGTTTTTGCAATTGATTTTGTATTTTTTAAGGATATTAATCAATCCAAAGATGCTATAGCGCAAACCGACATATTTCTAACAAAACAGGAGCAAAAACAAAAAGTTAAAATTGTATCAACCATAGCCAAACTGGATAATTCCTGCCAACATTCTTTGCCGAACACCCATCGAGTTGATTTTGGTTCAAACTATTTACGCACAGATTTGTAAAACTAACTTTTAAGTTTTTATGATTATACTAAGCCTGGCTTAAAACAACATTTTCCATAAGCGTAGGACCTGAAGCTCTGTGTTTTTGTGATTTCAAAAATAAATTCACAAATTGATTTATAAATTTTTATGCAAATGCAAAATAAATTCCTTATCTTAGAACTTTTTTTTCTAGCTTTGTTCTTAACATAAATCATTTTATGATATACTACATGTAAAACAAAATAAAACGTATCGAATCAAAATAATAAAAATGATACTCTTGTTCTTCTGGCATCACCCTTGGCTCTTCGAGCCATCCCGTACTGTCACATGCTGCCTTCACTGCTTGTGGTCGTTCCCTTGGAGTCACACATTCCACCAGCCATGTTCTCATGCGCAGAACCGGCAGTAAGTCCTCCAGAAATACCAGTTAAATTTAATTTGTACTGCAAAAAATTATTAAGCAATTATATAGCATTAGTATCTAAAGAAATTTGTAAGATCGTCGCAACAAATAAATTTCTAGTGATGTAAAATATCGCTTTTAAGGTTAGGGAAAACAAACGATAATACAAGTTTAATATTTAGTAGAACTTTAGGCATATTTTTTATAATTTTGAGAGATTTCATGCGATGAAAACTTTATTTGGGGTGAAAACTATTAAAACAATGCATCGTGGTTAAAACTAAATTTTTAAGTCAAAAAACCAATAAATAGAAATCGGTAACACAGAAAATTTACCAGATCCAGAAAAATGCATGGGAATAAAAAAGAGTGAAATTGCAGAAAGTTTTTTTTTTTTTAAATTTGTTATGCATTTTTTTTGCTGCCAATAAATTATTAAAATAAAAGTTATAAAAAAATTAAACTTTTAGGCTTCCACGAATATTTATAAACATATACTTTATACAAAACATAATCTTTACTATAAGATGATATGAAACACATATGCTAAAATAAATTAATAAGTAGACAAACATATTTTGGAACAAAGCACAACAAAATCAAAACATTAATAATTATTTTAAATATATAAATTACCTTGATGTTGTCAAATTTTAAGTGAAATAAAAAGGCCTCGTATAACTTACATGCCGCATTAAAATTGCTTTTTTAAACTTATGAAACTTTGCGCAAAAAACTTTTGTTACCGTCTACATGCTCCAGAAGGATCTTGAGAACACTTATTCAGTACTCACATGCAAACATTGATTAAAAAAATAAGTATACTTGTATATGTAAACATATATATTTGCATAAATCTACCCAAAAAATATACATAATTAAATCATTTGAGTATAATAAATAAAACAGATTCTACTAATAATTCCAAGGATTTGCTTATTTGCATGCATAATTATAACGTAAACATATATATACAATTCTTAGTTTACCACCTATTAGCAAAATTATTATACATAAATAAAATATAAGAGTTAATAGTTAATTGAAAACATTAAATAACTTTGTAATATAATTAAACTAATTTTAATTTTTTATTTACCTTATTTGCGCACTCAAAGCATTTTGACACAACTTTATTAATGACATTCATGAGGTTTTTGGTTTCTCGTATAACATGATCGACCTTGACAAAAGTGGCGGCTTTTCCAACAGTATGATCCTTGACTGTAAACTGAAGCGCCTGTACAAACGTCGGGACTCTATCCAAAATACTTAATAAATCCTTTTTGTGATCACTTGCAGGAACCTAAAGTAACATTATAAACAACAAGGGATTAAAATATTACTAATTATAAAAACATGCCGGTTTGAACAAAATAGATTAATAAATAATTAATTGAAATAAAAAAGCTAAAAGTTCTTATACTTTTTTATGCCAAAAAAACTATTTGCGTGCCTTAAATGCAACGAATTTAGCTTTTCTTATTGCTTATTGTTATCGACATCAGCTATCGTTTATCTATCGAAACGAAAGGAAGAGTTGCTTATACTTTTATCCGTTGTTTAATAAATGTTTATTTTGTTTTTCTCTCGCAGCCTTTTCTAACTTTTTTCTTATTGCTTATTGTTATCGGCATCAGCTATCGTTTATCTTTCGAAACGAAAGGAAGAGTTGCTTATACTTTTATCCTTTGTTTAATAAATGTTTATTTTGTTTTTCTCTCGCAGCCTTTTTTAACTTTTTTCTTATTGCTTATTGTTATCGGCATCAGCTATCGTTTATCTATCGAAACGAAAGGAAGAGTTGCTAATACTTTTATCCATTGTTTTATAAATGTTTATTTTGTTTTTCACTCGCAGCCTTTTTTTAACTTTTTTATTATTGCTTATTGTTATCGACATCAGCTATCACTTATCTATCGAAACGAAAGGATGAGTTGCTTATACGTTTATCCTTTGTTTTTACGTCATTTTTTATACATTTGTATTTTGTTTTTCTCTTGCCGCCTTTTTGGCTATCTTAAATTTTAAGTATTTACTAAGCCATCATCTATTTATTCCAATAAAATGAACACCTAGCACTTTAAAAGTAAATTGGAAGCAAAAATTTAGCATCATACGACTTACTTGGTAAGAAAAATGTCTGAGAACTTTATAAAGCCGATTTGCCTCCTCTGCAAAATATTCAGCTTGTGTAAACAAATCCTGCGTAGTTCTTAAAGTGCCGCTGCCTTTGGTAAACTGATACATTAAAAAAGCCATTGCAGACATATTTTTAGCTCTTTTTAATATGTCATTATCCTCAGACAAATCGTCACCCCATTTTGATTGATATGTGCTGTTCTCTCCATTGGTTTTACTTTCATCACCAGTATACTCCACCAATTCGCTTTCATCCGTGCCAGGTACATAAGGTTTTGAAGATTTTATTGTAGTTTCACATTTCTGAAAAAAGTACGTTATTAATTAAATATGTTTTTTATGGGAACTATAGCTACCAACACTCACCTCTAATTGCGTTTCTCTTTCATTTTTCGGCGTATTCACCGAGACGAGAATTTTTTTAGCAACCATTGAAATCTCACTTGTTAACCACTTCCACATGTCAGAAAATGATTCAAAATTTTCATTGGCTGCACTGCTATTTGAGTATTTCCATAAAATCTTAGCAGCAATAAACACCTGAGGTCCGTAGATCCTTAAATTAATTGCTAAGCATTTAGCTTGAACTTGCAGTCTTTCTGTAGGTGCGATATGTTGCAATAGCTTGCAGATGTCAAAAATATGATCACAACAATCGTGAAACTTGCTCGAACGCTGATTAAGATTATCAAGATCGTGAGTTGTGGCCAGCACATGAAAAGACTTGACCAATTTTGTGCACGTCTTAATCGATTCGTTAAAGTCCGCAATTTGGCTAGAAACAGAAATTACCAGCTGTTTGCACAATTCCTCTAAACTTGTTAACATGCCCAATTCTGGCTCGTTGCCCTTTAACTGCACGCCTCCAGCTATATTCTCATGTTGATCTTTCATATAGCTATTGGCGTATACATTAAACTCAAGCTTACAATTATCGCAATAGGTTAGAATATTTTTCCGATGATCGTGACTTATATAAGGTGAGTCAGTAAAATCGTGAGCTTTTTCAAATAGTTTGTCAAAAGCCAAAGCCAGTTCACTTCTCAAATCCATGCTCTCATAGTTGGCATACGTTCTGTAATTCGTATTGTGGCCGCCACCACCACCAGCTACTCCACCCACAACAGCGCCTCGATTTTTCTCATCATAGTAACTATCACTTGTAGCACAAAGCTCATCATCAAATAAATTATAATAAGCATCTGAATTATTATTGCCCTCAGTGTTGCCTCATAGTGGTTCATTTGGAGCTTGTACTCTTTATAAGATTAATAATTCGCTTGATTGTGGTATAGATGCTTTCATTTTCATAATTGGGATTACTGCGATGTTTCTCAAAAGGCATATGCTTTGCAGACTCAAATATGCTATCCTTTACAACGAAATGTATAAGATCCATGGCTCGCCGAATCTGACAAAACACAGTATCCCGATTTTCTTTCACTATAACACAATCGCTATGTATCAGGCTGTTTTTAGATGATGTCAGCAAAATCGATATAGACTTTTCAAGAATTTGTCTTGCAGAAAACATTTGAGCACGCCGTCGTTCCTCTTTGAAAGAGTTGCGATGGTGGCCCGTAAGGTACGCTAGTTCAATCATTTCGGTTCCAAAAACGGAAAACGCTCTAACAAATTCAGTAAAGTTCATGACGGACTCTAGTTTTTCCAAACTTTCCGAAGCTCTCTTTTTTGCCGTCAATAGTTTTTTCACAACAATTATATCCACCAGCAATAGTATTCTGGTTACAGATGAAAGTAGAGATCTAGCAGCTAATACAATAGCGCCATAATCCTTTAAAGGCTCTATATGGTAGCGCAATTCCATGCCCATCATTGGTGAGACATCGCAAAGGCGTTCAATCGATTTACCTACAAATGGTGGAATAGATTTTATCAGTTGCAGTTGTTAAATATTGTAAAAATCGGGAGTATTTTTTTAACATTTTTTTAAATTATTCTCCTGGAAAGAAGCCCCACTCCAAGCTAGCCGCTGGCTCTTCAGGTAAAATCGGATTAACAAAGTATTCTTTATATTGAGCGTAATGAATTATATTTGTCTAAAGACAATTTTAATGGACACAAAATTTCATGAGAATTAGTCCAGAAGTTTCGGTGGAGTATGGTAAGTAACATTGTTACATGAGAATTTTATATATAAGAAGAAACTTATGTTTTACGTGTTACTGGTGTTGTCATGAACGCGTTGAAGAATATGATTTTTGCGTATGTTAGTGGTTGTCAATACGGAAGTTTAAAGCCTATTGCGATGTGATTGTGTGTCTTGGTTCGTGAGATATTCGCATTTTTGTGAATATCGTGAATATGGCATAGCAGAAAATTGTTTAACACCGGGTATTGGACATTAAGTGCAGACAGAATTTATCAGAGATGCGAACTCTCTTAAGAATACTTATGGTTGTCCATACGGCTTTTTAGAAAGTCATGAAAGTCAACTAATCCAAAAATCTTATGATTGTCTAGATAAGCTAACTAGAGAATCTTACGATGTTTATACACTTTGAGAGTATTCAAAAAGTTTGGGCAGGACGACGTCTGTTTGGTAATAAAACTTTAAGAACCAAGTTCGGCACTTAACTTTTCTTTTTGAGCATCTAAGCATTATTCCTACTCGTTTGAAAATCGGAAATCATTGTTTTTTGTATGATTTTATTTATTATTTAACTTACCTGCATCTCTTGCCTCCTTTGCAGCTTCATACATCTCCCCTTTAATATCAATATTTTCCTCTGCAATTATTTCACCAATCGTTATAAATCTTTCAACAGCTATATTTAAAGAATGTCCAATATTCCCAAAAGTAGACATGATTTGCTCATTATCAATATCACGGAGGCGAAAGCGTTGATTCTGTAATTAAAAAATTAGTTTTAAAAATACAATAATTCTTATAAGTTCTCGTTAGGAACTTTGTTGCAAAAAGAATTTCAATTATTAACAGCTATAATAGAGCCTTTACTAGCAAAAATTGTAGCTTTTAATAATGTGATATTAAATAATAATTTAGTTATTACTTACGCTGTTTTTTAAATTTAAAGAGTTAAGTCCATACATTATTAATTTTTTGCCTTTTTTCAAGCAAATCGTATGAACTTTTAATATTTGTTAATGCTTATCTTTGTCGTACATTCAATATTTGTGTTGAATTTGTATCGATTTTTCCTAAAAAAAAAAAAATAGATATATATATATATATGTATATAGGCATGTCGGAAACAATAAAAGACATTGAAAAAGTCACCAGGTGAGTATTACACGGAAAACTTACACAAGAGTCGTCTTAGCAATATGCAAATTTTCTTCATTGTTTAGGCAATTTTTCACTGTTAACTTGAGTTCTATACTTAATGTCACTAGCCATTAACAATATAAAGCTTTTGCATTCAAAATAATTATAAAGTTTTCTTTGTAAATAAAGTATTTACTTAAAAAACCGCAACCATGAGTATAGGCATCTATGACGTACACGTGCACACACTTGTGTATACATATGAATACTGTGTAACTGTATTCATAATAGATTTTTTTCTGCGCATAAAAGTCAATTTTTGCATTTCTGCGCATAAAACGTATGACAGTTATCGAACTTTTACGGGAGGAGAGTTCATCAGCTGCGATTTCTTTCATTCACAATAACGATAGATAAGGAAGTCTTACTGCGCTTTTAAAAATTTGAATGTTAACCGTTTAAAAGAAATTATACAGCACTGGAATGTAAGTGAGACTAAATGTAATGTACACTGCCAAAAAAAATTAAAATTTAATACAGCTCATAGGGCCTCTATCAATATGTTTCACAATAACCGTCAAGATGCTTAGAGTCTCAACATCCGTGCTTTAGCTGAAGCGAAAGCTTTTATAATATCATCTAAGACGAGTTTTCTTGCTAACCCAGATTCCAAATACAAAGGTGCCAATCCTGTGACTCAATTGGGAGAGTTACAAGACACTATAGTTACAAGAACGACGATAGTTTTTTATTCTTGATAATACACTGTACGATCTTTTGGCGCTGGCAACTACTGGCAAAGTGCAGAATATTGTCAAAGCAATGCAGATGTTTGGAAACAGAGTATCCAAATTTTTAGCTGTGATGACATTTAACAAGACGTATGGAGCATACAAAATTCCCAATTTTCAGTCGAATTGGCCTTGTACACACTTTTCAAATGACATATTTCAAATGCAATTTCGTCCAACATAGCAGCAGGGTATTTTTAGTTCTTCGTTTTCGATTGTAGGGAACAACCACAACAACAACAACCACAGTTCTTGATTGCAGTAACCCGATATTCTATTCCAGCGATAATTTCCAGTCCACGATGACAAGGAATGTGTTTCATTTAAAATCAATTTCTTCTCCGGTCAAGTTTTCTTCTGGAGTCTGATATTCTTGATAATTTCGGAATTTCTTCCGACTGACTGGGAACGTTGACGAAGTATCTGGCAAACCTTCGGCATTACTGAATATTCTGTAAAATAAAATTAGAAGTCTTAAATTAAGATCAAAAAATTGTAAAATTAAATATTTTTAGCATAATAGCAGGACGCTCCATTGGATTTGGGCAAAAATAAGCCAAAATTGTAAAATTGTAAAATTAAAATTTTTAGCATAATAGCAGGACGCTCCATTGGATTTGGGCAAAAATAAGCCAAAGTTCGTATTTTTTTTTTGGGACATTCGTTTATTATTAAAGAATTCAAAACAGAAAACAATTTGAGGAAATTCAAAATGGCGACTATAAAATGACAATTTTCGAGAGCCATTGCGTGCGAACTATAATTCTGCCGCTTATTTTAGTGTACTGAAATCAAAAATTTCATTATCACTTGAAGATAATGTAATTTCCTACTTAAAAAAATATAAATAAATGACTTTTTATACATATTGTTAGTTCATGACGTAGAAAAAACTATATACTTTCAAATTTTTCTTTACTACTACTACTATGAGTTCTGGATTCCTAAGTGGAGCATAGAGCTTTTCTTTAGATTAAAAAAATCGGTTCGATAGGTCAAGCGTGAGCATTGTAGCTAGATTGGAAAACATGGTTCTAAGATAAACGCGCTTAAAGTTTTTTAGCGCCCCTTAGCGCGCTTGAGACAGGTGTGCTCGAGAAGCTGCCATTCGAAAAATATTTGTCGTATTCTACAAATATGTGGCTTTCATTTTTTGAAATCGAATTTTCGGCCAAAATGCAGGGGCGGCGTACCCTTAAAACATAAGAAAAAGTCTTAAAACATGACAAAACATTCTCAAATTAAGATTCTATATTGTTAAAATAAGAATTTATATACTTAAAAAATAAAAGTCTTATTTCAATATTTTTAGAATATTATTTTAAGATTGTTAAAAATCCGATCAGATTCTGCTTAAGATTTTATACTTTTTTCGATTTTTTTTGGTCTTGATCATTTTTATTTTCAACATTTTTATTGGCAGAAAATAAGTTTTGCTACTGAAGAAATAAAAATAATACTAGTATGTTTAGAGTGACCAACACAATATTCAAACACTAAAATCTTGAACACTTCAACTCAAATCAAAGCCATTTTCTTACGATAAAGGCTTTATTATTTAATTCAAAATATTATATTATATATTTATAATATCGATATTATATAAACAACTTTTTTATTCCCATCTTTTCAAAGGTGTCGAACATGTTGTGTGTATAGCAGCAGATATTTGTTTCTCATGATTGTTTTTCTCATGTTTTTATAAAGTAAGAAATTTAGCGAAATGGGTAGAAAGAAGTTGAATTTGACTGAAGAACACAAGCGAGAACAGATGCGTAAAGCATCAAAGAAGAGGTATGAGAATAATAAAGAATTAATTTAATTTCAAGTGGGCCGCCCTGAGCCGCTTGCGGTGCTAGTGCGGGCCCCCTTGTATATATATAATATATATTTATTATTATGTTTATTTATTATAGATAATTTGAATGAACTTTTCTGTTGCTTTTTGTTTAAAATCGTATTTTTCTTGTGATAATTTTTGACAAAGCAATATTGGATGTTCTCTCAAAAAATTTTTAAATTCAACACATTCATACTACGAAAATATGGGTCAGCAGGACATTGGGACGTTGCTTTCAAAGCCAGGCTATGTTCCGGTTATTTTGGGCAGTTGGTCACACTAAGTATGCTCTTAGAAACAAACACAATAATTATAATTCAAGTTTTTTCGAAGTATAATATTTATATTTTCAATTCGAAATAATTACGAATAATGTTTTTCCGTCCTGATCTAAAAAAATCATAATTCGAGAGTTGCATTCTTGAATCTTTAATTCATAACTTTTTTTTTCAGTGTACTCATAATTTTAGAGAATTTTTTCACTCATTAATTTATTAAACGTAAAAATAAGTGAAATGTTGATAACCACAGGAATAAAGCTATTAATCTGCCTATTGGTTAATTACGATTTTTAATTAATACTGACCTCCAAATCACACATATAACCATACAAAAAATCACACCTAAAACAGGAACTATAAGCTTTCCAAAAGTAGAATCTCACCAACTTACACAGATTACATTATTCCAAGTCTACAGTTGCCCCTCCCTAAAGTATTATATACAGCTGTTCATATCAGCCCGTACAAGGGAAAATAAAAAAAAAATGATTCTTATCAATGTCACAAATCGTTGTAAATTGCGGTCAGATGCTCAGTCTCAATTTAAATAGAACGACGTGCGGTTGGATTTAATAGAGCTGTCCGTGGCGCATTTTTTTTTTTTTGAACTTACAACATGACCCCATTAAAAGTATGCATTGTGGGTGCTGGTACGGCAGGTCTCTGCTGTGCCCGTCATGCCATAGAACAGAATTTTGAACCAACTATTTTTGAGCTCTCCAATAAAATTGGAGGCACATGGGTGTTTACGGAGGAAACCGGACAACGTAATGGTATTGATGTGCATAGCAGTATGTATACAAATTTAAGGTAAGGAGAACAGGTAAACTGTGCAAAATTGGTAACCTTGAAAAATGCTCAAAGATCCGGCGTCGCGTTTTTTATACTCAATAAAAAGGTTTCTAAACATATCTAAAACTATATATTTTTTTGAACGGAGACTTGTTTTAGATGTTATATATATTTCTACTGCAGTAGTACTATTTTTTTGTTACAAGATTTATTATTAATTTCCAGTATTCCTGGTTTATTTTTGGTTAATTTAGCTTTTTCAACTAAATAGTTGAGAACACAGACTTAACGCCTACTACATACTAAATAAAGACACTATAATATATGAAACGACACAACAAAATAAAACAATAACAATTTTAAAATAAAATGTTTACTGGTAATACTGTGGCTAAGTCTCTACTCTAGCGCTTTAACCAGTTGCGAATTGTAAGCGAATTTTTTTTTTAATATTTTCATTGCATCAATAAAATCCTACTCAATAATACAAATTATAATCAATTGTATTACATGTTAATAATAAATATTTTTTATAGAACTAATTTACCCAAGGAGATTATGGGCTTTCCTGATTTTCTAATTGATAAAGAACAAAAAGCTTCATATGTGACATCGGAAACAATTTGTGATTTTTTGAATCAATACGCTGAAGAATTTAAATTAAAGCCATATATAAAATTCAATACATATGTTTTACGAATTCTAAAAAAAGGAAAATATTGGCAAGTAAGTGTTTTGCATTTTTTTCAACTAAATTTATTTTGACTTATAATTGTATTCAAGGTGATAACAAAGGATCTTACAACAAACCAAATGCAGTTTCATTATTTTGACAAGATTTTGGTGGCAAGTGGACACTATCATACGCCCATGTATGCGGATATACCTCAAGCTCATAAATTTAAGGGCGAATATATGCATAGTCATGATTTCAAAAGGAGTTCTGTATTTGAGGGCAAGTATTTGTAACAACTTTTTCCTAAATTTATTTAATAATTCCCAACTCATGAATTGCAGGCAAAACTGTGTTGGTTATTGGCGCAGGACCAAGCGGTATGGATTTATCCAACATAATCTCCAGATCTGCCAAAAGAGTTATGCTTAGCCACCACAGCAAAGACATCACTGAAAAAACTCAGTTTTTCGATAACGTGTTTATGAAAACGGACGTTAAGGAGCTTAGCGAGAAAGGTGCATATTTTGTGGATGGGTCCTACGAAGAATTCGATACGTTATTTTATTGTACCGGCTATAAATATGCCTTTCCGTTTTTAAGTGTGGATAGTGGCATATATGTTGAAGATAACTACGTACAGCCGCTATATAAACAATGCATCAATATTCGAGATCCTTCAATGGCTTTAATAGGCTTACCATTTTATGTCTGCGCCGCTCAAATGATGGATATTCAAGCACGATTTGTGTTCAGTTATTTCTCCGGTGCGAATACATTGCCAAGCGAGAAAGAAATGCAACAGGATACGGAAACTAAAATGCGGCAGCATTGGGAAAAGGGTTTCCGAAAACGACATGCGCATATTCTTGGACCCAATCAAGTAAACTATTTCAAGATATCAGTCCACAATTCTTGTAATAATGTAATAACATTTTTTTTCTCATTTATTTTTAGCTCCATTATTTTGCTGATTTGTCTGAAACTGCTCAAATTGAAAATATTAAGCCGGTTATGACAAAACTGCACAATGAAAGCAGTAATTGCTTTAATGAAAACTTGCTTCATTTTCGTGAGGATATATTTAGAATTATTGATGAAAACAATTTCGTAAAGATTAACTAATATGTTGTTAGAAGTTAACTGTAGATAAAGGATGAAATATTTCTCAAATAAAAAAGAACGAAAAGGTGGAAATGACAATTGTTAGATTTCGGCTTCGCCCGGCAAATAAAATGCATTTATTTAAACTTAAACTTACTTTCCTTATTCAAATTGCGATCTTTAATTCGCGCGTTTCAATTTTATATTTTCATACGATCTGCCCTGTTTTACTACATTTTCCCTCTGAAGCTAAATATAGTATCGATGGGTTAAGAGACAGGTGAACCCATCGATACATACTATCGATATTATTACATGCGATTAGTAAATATATCGCCTCAAACTGAGCTACAATTCAAATTCAAAATCTATTTATTACAACAAACTTAAATCTTACGCTTAACATTTCAAAGTTGTTTCCAAACTTAAGTAAGCTTTAATACATTTTATGGATCTGTGCTTGCAACTCTCTGAACTATAGTATAGTAATACTATACATACATATACACCTGTTCGTATCAGCCCGTACAAGTGAAAGTAAATAAAAAGTGAATCTTATCAATGTCACAAATGGTCGTTAAATACGGCCCGAATGCTCGGTATCATCATCAAAGATATGGCGTGCGGTTGGATTTAATGGAGCTGTCGGCAGCGAATTTTTTTTACAACTTGCGATATGAAATCATTAAAAGTATGTATTGTAGGTGCTGGTCAGCAGGTCTTTGCTATAGACCAGAATTTTGAGCCAACTATTTTTGAGCTATCCAATGATATCGGATAGGCGTCTATATTAAGAAATTTAACGTTAGAACTGCTTTCCGACTTCCGGATCACTGCAGTTTTTTTGAGGCAGAGATCACTGCAATGGATTGCAGGAGGCTTTAATAACAATAAGAAACCTACAAGTTCGAAAAAAAAACATTTGTATCTTCTAGGACAGTCAAGCGGCTATTAAATCCCTAGTTTCGATGACTTATTGCATGAAGTCAGTGAATAACTGCCGCTTGTCTCTGGGGGAGATGGCTGAGCAGTTTTTTAATTCACCTCATGTGGGTCTCAGGACATAGGGACTTCGAGCGCAACTGGTTAGACAAGAAACTACCAGCATCAACCTTCAAGACAAGGAGGGCCTGTGTATCTCCATGGCCAGCTGAAAACTGAGAATACAAAATTTGTTCGCTCTCTGTGCAAATAAAACGTGGAATCGGACATCGAACACGTGTAGGATCTCGCGGCAAACTTGGCCGACATACTGCAGCAAAAGAACCAAAGAACTTTGCTGTCTGAATAGAACCTAGTGGTCATCTGTTATCCGTACTATCACGGGATACTGGCTGGTGGGAATCCACGCATCCAGGTTGAATGCTCTCCAACATGACTTCTATAGAAGCTGTGGCGATGAGGAGGAGCTGGAGACGGTGGAACACTTTATCTGTCATTGCCGTGGTCTGGGCAGTAAAAGATTCAGGTTCCTAAATTCACACTTTCTTGACGATTTATTTCAGCTCAATGCTTATAAGGTTTATTCAGGCTGCCGGATGGCTTCCTTATCTCATATAGGGGACCTCTCAAGTAGGGAAGAATGGTGAAATAGCTTACTATAGCGGTATCGCAACGGGCCTATCCTTGGCCTAAGTAAGTTGCGACGTCAGTCCCAACTGCCGCACTAACCTTACCTAACACACGTTACTCTGCGATGTTCCTCAAAAAAATGATAATGTTAAAGATCTAAAGATTTATGAAGCAAATATAAATAAGTTTATTTGTATTGAAACTTGCTTCAGTTGTTGCTATTGGCCGTACAATAAAAAGAATTTCCGGAATGTTATAATCAGTTTTTGCCTCTATTTTTAACTACTAGTTTATTTATATTATTGTTGATTTTTCATGATAAAAATATGTTATCAGACAATACAAGCTTTTTTTGGCAATATTGGACATTCTGCGGTAAAAAGTAAAAACAAAAAATGTCAATCAGTAAATGTTTGCTAAAGTTTTGTAACGACGGCACGTTATCTTCCAAGAGTGAAACTTTGGGACAGTGCATAAAAGAAAGGCCAAATCTTCATAAAGTTAAAGCTTTGAGACCTTTTCCCCATCACGATTTCTGCCGCAGCCGCCCGCAAAATGAATCGGTATATTTCTTTTTTTATTAGGTTGGTAGGACTGCCAAAAGACCGGACGTTACGGTGCTTAGCGAGAAAGGTGCACATTTTGTAGATGGATCGTGCGAAGAATTTGATACGCTATTTTATTATACCGGCTCCAAAAATGCCTTTCCCTTTTTAAGTCTTGACACAGGCATATTTGTTAAAGATAATTACGTTCAACCGCTATATAAGCAGTGCATCAATATTCGCTATCCTTCTTTGGCTTTAATAGGCTTACGCTTAAATGATGGATATTCAAGCACGTTTTGTGTTCAGTTATTTCTCTGGAACGAATAAATTGCCAAGCGAGAAAGAAATGCGCAGGAAACTAAAATGCGGAAGCATTGGGAAAAAAAATTGAAAAAATAAAATAGGATGAAGAGGCAGAATAGAGTTCAGTTTGAGTTTCAATTTGTAAATCCGTAATATGAAAGCGAAGTTTGCCTGGAGTTCAGACTCGAAACCAGATAAGTTTAAAGAGCAGATTCAGCAAATACAAACTAATCTATATGACGCAAATGCTTTTTTAGAGATTCGGAACGAAATTATGCAATGCGAAACGAAATCGCAGCAACACACTCATATCAGGGGACAACTGTTGAATGTGCTCGTTAATATTATTCGGCCGTTTTTGCAAAACACTGGAAAAAATACTGTGTCATGCACAATATGGTAAAAATATTTCCCCAAGAGTTAAAGTACATTATCAAATTAATTTTATTTATTTAATTAAAAATAACCTTCGACCAAATTGTAAAGATTTACGCAAACAAACCAAATGTTTTTATATTTATTAAAACGACTCATGCTGATTCGACAATATCACAAAAATCAGTTCAAAACCCTCTACAATCGATGTACTGATAAAAGTTAAGCTATCTACTGTAGTGGGCCAGGTTATGTGCACACTAGTAAGTAAGGCTAATTTGTATATATTTATAAATATATATATAATATATAGTATTTATGTATTTGATAAGTAAATGGCATAAGGCAGAAGTGATAACAAAATATGCAAAACGGAAATCAACACGTGATTTTTGAAGTTGAGTAATAAGTTCGCGCTGAACTTGTTAATTTTATTATTCCAATGTTAAAGGTTTCGCCTATGAATATTCAAACACTTTTTTTCAAGCAACACAAACCATTGATTTTATTTTGTTTTAGCAAATATACTCATAAGTATATATAAGCACATACATATATGCACTAACAATGCACATTACATTAAATTTTTGTTTTTAAAACCATTACCAATTGTTAGTTTTGATTATTTTGTGCATAAAAGATATAATAAAATCGTTTAACGATTATGCAGCAACAGAAATTGCCAACCGGGGACAATTTGGTATGCCGCACTCTAGAGAATCAGGACAGTTTTCGTGATGAACATTGCTGCTGCAGAACATGCAGCCGCTGGGATTTAGTGGTACGTTTGTAGAGAGCTCTAATATTTCCCAAACTTTTTTCAAGTCCGTAACCAATGTATTCATCATTTCGATGGTATGAAAAGGTGTTGGGGCTAAGCGTAGCTTTTCCTGCCCACGTGCAACAGTTGGATAGTTTATAGCTTGTATATAATGACCAAATTGTTCCATTAGTATATTTGAGATTTGCTGGCTTTTTAAAGGATCACCAATTTTAATCGGTAGTATATGGCTAGGTGTGTCCTCAACTGGAAAACCTATAAAAAAAAAACGATAACATCAAGTGAAAGCATTTAAACTTTAATATATTTTAAATTACCTTCTCTTTTTAGCAGACTTCTCAAGTAGGAAACATTCCGTTGATGCAAACTGCGTAATTGACGGCCTTCCGCTGAAGCTAAAATATTAACAGCTTCAAGCGCTCCACAAAGCACAGTCGGTGGCAGTGATGTAGTAAATATAAACCCGGCAGCGTAAGATCGTATCATATCAACTAAGTTATTCGTTCCAGCTATATAGCCACCTATGTTACCAAACGCCTTGCCCAGGGTACCCGATATTATATCCATTTTTGGTAGCACACCATCCCTTTCACCAACACCAGCACCATGATCACCATAAAGTCCCACAGCATGAACCTCGTCAATAAAAGTAATAGCACCGTGTTCGTGGGAGACATCTAGTAACTCTTCAAGTGGACAAATCGCACCTGTCATGGAATGCACGGTTTCAAATGCTACAATTTTCGGGGTAGCTTTATCAAATTGCTTTAGTAGCTTATGCAAATGATCCACGTCATTATGTCGGAAAATATGTTTTGGAACACCACTATTTCTTATGCCTTGTATCATAGACGCATGATTGCCCGCATCCGAAAAGATTTGACATCCGGGTAAAAGTTTCGCTAGCGTATAAAGTGTTGAGTCATTGGCCACGAAGCAAGAAGTGAACAGTAGAGCGGCTTCTTTTTGATGGAGTTCAGCAAGTTTTCTTTCAAGTCGTTCATGATGTATAGAGTTTCCTGATATATTTCGTGTTCCTCCCGCTCCAGATCCATGCGCGTCAAGAGCATCCTGCACAGCCTGTTTGACACTTGGATGTGCAGACATTCCAAGGTAATCATTAGAGCACCAAACGGTTATTGGACGTTCCGTGTTCGACGAATATTCGAGTGCATGGGGGAAAAGTCCAGGTCCAGCTAAGCGATTAACTCTCTTAAAAACTCGATAGGAGTGATCTCGCTTCTTTTTCATTATTTCATTGTTGAAAAATTTCTCATATTGAAAACCATTGTTGGGCTCAGCCACAGTATTATCATGGATCCGGCCATCTTTTTCATTACGCTCAACCTGACTACCTTCCTTCAGCGAAGAAGTCGAATATGACCTTGTGGAAAATGGCAACGAAGCAGCTAGTGGCAATTTTTGTTCAGCCACATGAACATTTTTTCCAATAACAGGGCAGTAAGCTCCATAGGATTGATACAACACCTCAGCATAGTTGCGTATATAGGTGGAATTAAATCTGCTTAAAAAGGGACACTGCATTATGAAATAAATTTGCACTTGTTGAAATAATCTGAACTTTGAAAGTTTATTATGCAAGAAACTGTGTCGTCGTCGTCTTATAAAGTAATTTTAGAGTGGTTGAAAACCATCGGCATCGATACTTTGGCTGCATTTCAATAAGCTGGTATCGATTCATTGAAAGTCAACAGTAAGCATTCACATTGCGCGATTTTAAAAACGTTAAATTAGAGCAACATAAACATGAGGATTTGAGAAAGTCTATAATAAACAAATGTTTGCATATGTATGGCAAGTGATGCAAAGTAGTTGCCCACGATAAATACTTAAAGATTTAAAAACTTACTCAGCATAACCAAACAATCAGATAAGCAATAACACATTTGGTCGTAGAAAAGTAGTAGATATTTATGCAAGCTCCATTTCATAAATTAAATATAAATTCTTTTAAAATCCATTGTTTTTACGGACAACTTAAGCACACTAGCGCCAAATCTTTCTATGTGCGACGCCCACATTGAGTTGACGGTTTAGAACCTGCATGTTATTCATGCCAAGAGTTACTTTAATAACTGAAGCTTATAGACAATTATTCTTCCAAAAAAATCTGTACTTGAATCAAAAACAAATACAATTTTGGAACAACTTTGTGTAGAGCTGGGATCCTTTACTTTAAAATGCTGAAGAGAGTTTATGTCGTCCGGATAAAAAGTTTCCTCGTATGTTAAGGTGCCATCTCTTAAATACACTGACATGGTTGCGTTTTTTCCCGAAAAGCCACCTTGAAACTGTATGCAAAAGGAACTAAAAATTTGCGGTTCCTCAAAAGATAGACTTATCCATTGTGGAGTGCCCTGTTAACCAAGAATAAGAAGTTTTAAAACAAATTACAAGAGTTAATGAATAATAAGATTTGTATACCTCGTTAGAGCTCCAAGATGTGTCTTCACTCTGATCAAACATAAACTGTTTCCCATATTGTTTAACTTCTTTGTTGAGTACTGAGCTGACACTGTAATTGTATTATTAACACAAAAACACGTTTAAGGGGTATATATTAGCTTTACCTGCATTTAAAATTTACATTGTTTAAAATATTCATTATAAAGGAGCAATAATAGACATAAACAAAAAATAACAAATGTTGTTTTCCTTCTGCTGCACACGTTGGGCTAAGTAGTAGTGTCATCGATAACGATGTTATCAAATTATATTACTTGATTTTCATTGTACTTGACTGTCGACAAGAAGGGTATCGATATCTTTTAAAAATATCAGGTCAAATATATGTCACTCAATTTACCTTGAAATTTTAGGTAGCAACGTAATATGCTAAGATGGTGTACAAGCATTACTTCGCTATAGACCCAATTTTGAATGTCATGGAATACCAATTATGGATATTCATTCTTATATTTAGATGATTACCCTGGAGAATGGGCAGCAATATACATATGTTTACAGATAATCAGGACCACAGATAACCTCTACAAATGATTTGAGAGATTATTATTGATAATTTTAATACGTACATATTTATATATGTATGCAACTACCTATTTTTTACGACCTCTGATGTAAACTTATGCAGTTTGAGTAAATTCATTGAAAAAATCACTCAAATTGAGTGGCTTGCCTTTCTGTAAAAGAACTACTAGTTCCACGATTCGATAAGTACATCGATATCAAGCTAGTTCAGTTTTCGATAGCTTTTATTTTCTTATCTGCTTCTTTCTCTATAAACAGCTGCAACAAATTCCGAGAGCTATTTACTTTGTAAAGAAAAAGTTATTTTACTTAACAAAAGCAGATTTTTTTACTAACTTAAATTATAAATATATGAAGAAATTTGTAAAATGATTAAGGCGATATTAGTTTTTAACAATCATGGCAAACCACGGCTGTCAAAATTTTACCAATATTTTGTAAGTAGTGCATAAATTAATAAAGTTTTGAAAAACATACATATGCACTTTTGTCTGCATTGTGTGAAATGTAAGGTATATATTTCGTGTGTGCAGCACATTGGCTCTTATAAGCTTATATTTCTATAAAACTTATTTTCATTTATAACAAAAATATTTCACAGGATGAAAGTCTTCAACAACAAATAATAAAAGAGACATTCCAGCTTGTTTCGAAGCGCGACGATAATGTTTGTAACTTTCTCGAGGGCGGCACGTAAGTATTGCAATAATACATTTTATTTGAAGTTAATAATAGTTTTTGCATTTAATAGCCTAATTGGTGGATCGGACTACAAACTTATATATCGCCATTATGCCACGCTGTACTTTGTATTTTGTGTGGATTCGTCAGAGAGTGAGTTGGGCATTCTCGACTTAATACAAGTATTTGTTGAAACATTAGACAAATGTTTCGAAAATGTTTGCGAATTGGATTTAATTTTTCATGCTGACGATGTGCATCATATCCTGTCTGAGCTAGTAATGGGCGGAATGGTTTTACAAACCAATATGAGTGACATTATGGCGCGAATCGAAGATCAAAATAAGCTGATCAAGCAAGAAGCTGGTATATCAGCGGCTCCAGCACGCGCCGTCAATGCAGTTAAAAGCATGAACATTTCACAGCAAATTAAAGACATAAAACTGCCAGACTTGCCGCAAGCTATAAAGGATTTAAAATTTTGACCAAGTAACCGTAAGACATACGCTGTGCCCCATTTTAAGTTACTCATCATTAAGGGATAAGAATATGATACTGTAACTATAAATTTCAGATCAAATTAATTTTAAACCGACAGATTTTATTTTGTGCATATATATTATAAATGTTATACATACATTAAATTGCAATTAAATATTTCCAAAGGAGAATAGTAAAATACTTGTAAAAACAAGCAATTTTGTTTGGCATTATAGTGCTGGGACAGCAGTACTTATGCATATTTGGCAGGTCACGCAGGTGCACAGGTTGCTAGTTTATCTATTGCACTGTTATCGATTATGATTTAATTTAGATAAGCCCTAAGATGCATATATACTCCGGCATCTCTTGAGAGGTGCTCCATATTTGTTTAATAAACTAAATTCTAATGTTAACATCAAATTGATTCCAATCTTTTGAAACTTTATTTGTTGTACAAGGATTTGCGATATAGTTTTTTTTTCCTATCGATATATTGAAAGGGTATGTATCGAGCTAATCGATATATTTCAACGCAACTAATGCTAGCTGGGATAAATTAAGCGACGAAAACGAAAATACAAGTCAAAATAAATAAGTCTTTGTTTTTTTTTCCTTTAATTGTAAGTCATGCAATTTAAATAAGTTTTATTAAAGAGTAACTTTCCGTCTGGCTATGGTGACGAGGGACCACTTTTATATAAATAAATGCGGCCGACGCCCACTAAAAGTACAATTACCTTAAAAACTACACAAAAACTCAATATAGGTAAATATTAAAAGTTAAAAGGAAACAAAACCAAAAAAATGCAAGGAAAAAAATTTTGTTGCAGCAACCTGTGTGTTAGCTAAATTAGCACACACAACGCAATGTCGCAAGTAATACCAATCACGCCCACACCCCAAATGCTGACGACATCAACGTTAACGCCTACAGAGCCAATGCAACCACCACCATTTCCGACAATAGGCGGTGGTGGTACCCATTCCAGTGAACGGGGGCGGGATGTCATACTTAGAGCCTCTACAATTTATAACGATGTCAAACATGATACGCCATTGGATCTCGAAAATGTTCATCAACCGACTGAGATAAAGACTAACCTAAACACAACATTTGAGGACCCTTTACACGAGGAACCATTAGATATGCCCCAGAGTAAAATACGCATTATGCCTAATGCCAAACTGATGGCAACACCTCAAGCACCTGATCCCAAGCGCAAATTCGTTTGCCCCTATGAAAACTGCACAAAAAGCTATGGCAAAAGTTCACACTTACGTTCACATCTCACTTGGCACACAGGCATCAAACCCTTTGTTTGCAGTGAACCCAAGTGCGGCAAGGGTTTCACGCGCTCTGATGAGCTCAATCGTCACTTGCGTACACATACGGGTGAAAAACCCTTTGAATGTGTACAGTGCACCAAGAAATTTTCGCGGAGTGATCATCTAACGAAACATTTGGCCACACATGAGAGACAAATGAAAGGCATCGGCAGCACTACTAAACGTTCGACACCTAACAGTTCAAGGAATACGAAAAAAAATTCATCAAGACCGAAACCAGAGTCAGACGGGGAAGTCAATGAGAACCCATGTATGGACTACGATGATGGTCTGCATTTTATGGCTGTACTTAGCGGTGTCGATGCAAATCAAGGACAGCAACTTCAAATGAACCAGCATAAGCCGCTTAAAATTAAACTGGAACGACCAGAGCATAGCAACAAATATCAAATTGTACCAAGCGAAACTGAAAGTCAGTTATCGTCATGCTTTAATACAAACAACAAGCCTGATGTTAAATATGAGCCAGGCGAGCAAATTGTTGATACTATTTCCCAGCTACCGCCCCAGGATGGACCAGGCACATACGGCATGCCACAATTTGTACACGACCGTCCTTTTCATTGTCGTGAATGTGACAAGAGATTCAAAAGGCAGGATGATTTAAACCGGCACATACGGACGCATACTGGAGAGAAGCCATATGCGTGTCCACAATGTTGTCGACGTTTTGTACGTAGCGATCATCTAAAGAAGCACCAGCAAACGCATTTAAAAATGCGGTAGTTTCAATAACCTTTTGATTTCTGATTAAATTTGTGTATGTATTTTTGCATAATTCATTTATCTCTCAAAGATATGAAAATGTCCTTAGTATTGTACTTTCAGCTAGTAGCATGTACTTGTGTTGATTATAAGTGCGTCGTAACCTATGCCTCAAAAATGATTTAAAATATAAATACTTATGTTTAAAATGTTCAATAATTCGTAATTTAATAATAATCAAATGTAAAAAATATTAGGTAATGAAATAATTTAGTCAAACCAGAAAATATAAAATTAGTTTATTAGCGCATGGTCCGCTATAATTGGACCATTTGTAAGTTTTAAAAGAACGGTCCACAATATAAATATTAGAGATAATATACACAGGAACACCATTTGTCACATATATTGTTATTTCCTTATTGTATGTTTGGACAAGTAAAGAGCATAATGATAAAAACTTCTTGTCTAAGATGCTTTTTAATAAATTAGTACGGAGCATATTATGCGTAGCACATTTAAGAACTTTAATTTTGTTTATTCGGTGCCTGCCAGTATCCTTTTAAATAAACTAAATACGAGACATGTTTGTTTTGCAATCTGTCATCTAAAAGAGCTTTAAATTTTAATTACTCCGTTCTATTTCTTTTCGACAAACAGGCAATCAACAATTAAGAAGTTCCTGGGTATAATTAGTTTCTCAAATTATTTAGCTATTCTTTTTTCTATTTCATAATTTAATAAAGTGTAAAGTTCCTCAATATTATTTCTGAGCCTAAGTTAAATTAACAATGTAACTTATAAATATGTATACAAAATAAATTTAAATGAAGATTGATAACTCCTTATTTTAATATACAATAAATTTGTATAGACGGGCTTTAATAATTAGCTTTTAAACGTATTTAATTAGGATAATTCAAATCTATTCTTTTATATCGCCTGTTTTTTGCTTTTTTCACAGCAACGAAGTTAATCTGATAATGAGAGAATTATTCTAAAAATTTGCAATTCATTGATACGATACGATCAGCTCTATAAATTATATTTAACACATACACATATTTAAACCGGAAGTATAGATTTTTAGTTTGTATATTAGAAATACCTACCGATTTAATTTAATGCATGGAAATTGATGGAACTTATGCAATAACTTGTTTATAATGTGCAATATTTTTTTAAACAAAGTTCATTTCTTAGATTTGATTTTATACAAACACTGTTGACTCTCAATTTTTCGAGTACTGATACGGTTTGGCCTTCCAAAAATAGAACAAAAACATTTCATACTGCATGCCTTAATATTTTATTTTATTGACTATGTAATGCTTCACTTCTTTTCATTTGTAAATCCATATAATTTTATTTTGTTTACCTAAATACTATAATGAACATAAATTCAAACATATTGTGCTTATTTTATGTAAACTAATTTTGACTGTACATCAAAAGAAAAATGTATATACTTAAAACTTATGGTATCACTATTGAACATTTAAAAGCCTATCATTGTAGACCTTTTGTCGATGATTGGAACTCAAAACAGGATCTAATATAGCTGCAAGACGATCTATACGTTGCTTGAATCTAGCGCGATCCCGAGCGTGTACTTGCCAATCGCCCTTACGAGCTGCTCTATATGCAAAATCCCAGGCGTGCATAACATGAATCTTAGGCTTTAGGTTAAAGCGTACCTATATATAGAAAAAAAAAAAATTAGTAAATAAAACTGTTCAGCATGACAGCGCGTAAATTTGTAAGTACCTTCTTTCCTTGTGCCGAACTACTTTCATAGTCTGTTGTGATATCTAGATCATTTTCTTCGTCAGATTTAACTTCGTCATCTTGGCTTGTGTCATCTTCAAAGCATATGAAACTATCATCGCTGCATTCAGAAATGCTACGTTGGCGTTCAAATGGTGAACTATGATGCGCGGGTTGTTTATCAACAAATGAAGAAGATGGTATGGACAGCTCGTCGTCTGCATTATTATTGCTGTCATTGGACGAATTATGACTAGAGTTCAGTTTGCTGCTGGGCATTTCAGATCCTGTTTGCATATCAATGAAGAAATAGCAAAACGTACTATCGCCAAACTGCTCAAAGCCGTTCATTGCACTCAATTGTGCGCCCCGAACAGGCGCACTAGCCGTTTTTGCAGGTACTGTACACTGGTTCAAGGCCGTTTGAACTTTGTTGACCATATTGGCCATTAATTGAAAAGAATACATGGCGGCAAGTGGTTCCTGTTGATTCATCGTGTCCAGAATAATGGTGCCTTTGCCCTTTTGCTCCTGCGGCACCAACAAATCAGTTTTTTTAGACTCTCGCATATTTCTATAGTTCCAAAACGCATCCGTAGGACGCTGCGTTGGCGCACGGCAATGCTCGTATTTTGGGGCACTCATTTTAGCGAACCAATGTAAAACTAAAGACAAACAGTCAAGCAACGCTCCCATCAGGCTCGTGTACAGAATACTTTGTAGATCCATTCAGACAACAATTGAACTTATAAAATGACTTTTGGACGTTCATTTTGTTGCTGGTAACAAAATTCACAGACATACTTATGCTGTTTTGGATTTCATTATTGATCTTTTTAATGCACATATGAGTCAAAGATGAAACAATAGTCAAACGTAGTGGCGAAATTTCTGTCACGGTTATGTGTGCGCTGCTCACTCTCTAGGGGGTGTAATGTCTTTGTTTTTTTAGTTTTTATTAAAATTCGATTAATTTGGACTTTTCTGATGTTATATAGCACAATGCACAAATAAATAAACAATTTTTGACTAAATAGACGTAAAAATTCACACGATTTTATCAAAATTAATTCCATACTTTTCACCTTGGTGTTAAAAATTGTGTCTGTGTTGGTGTCTTATGTCAGAGTTGCTGTAAAAAGTTTATCGCAGTGTTGCATTACTAGGGTTGTAAAATCGATTTCATAGACACAAAGATATTCGATAGAAAATTCTAATGACGTTAAACATTTTGATTATATTGAGTATTTCAGAAATAAATAACAATGCAGAATTTCATATTATTTTATATACTTTATTTGGCTAACTGGTAAACACCACCAGAGAACAAAAGTTTATGCTCCCGAACTTTGCGCTGCAAAAAATGCTTTAATTCATCTTGTGTAAATTCGACACCTCCGCTGTGAGAGGCAAATAGCTTCAACATTTGATGAATTCTATCAATTGGCATTGAGTCCAAGTTTGTTAACATGCCAACAATATAAGACCAAAATACCTTAAAAATAAAAATATAAATTAAACTGAATCTTACAAGCAAGTTTATATATATTACTTGTAACTCCTCTTCGCGCTGATCACTAGCGGAAGCCATGGCCGACTCCAAGTCCTCTTCATCGGCTTCAGTCACATTCATTTCCTCAAATTGTGATTTCTCAGCCGCCTTTTCGATAAGCGTAAAAATACCTGGCTGTTTCTCGGAAATCAAGCCATGGTTTTGCCAAAAACTTATGCGACGCCTTAGCGCAGATGGAGGAACTTTTATAAGAGCACTAAGTTCTTCTAAACTCCATTCAGCTGCAAGGAAAATATAATATATATATATTATAAGCTAAGCTAAATGTATTATAAGAGAAGAAACTAAAACGTACACTTATTCTGGAAATGATATATAATCACAGCCTGCGTGGGTGCCACAGTCATCTCCAATACTCTATCACCGATTTCAATTACAATATTAACGCGCCCAGTGACTGTGCGCCAATTAAGTGTGCGATTTCCTTTATAAAACTCGTAAGCTTTTGTATATTTTTTAAACTCGTTTTCAATTTCCTCAGGCAGCTGTAAGCTTTCCTTGTTAAATGACGGCCAAAATTGTGCGGATATGATTAAAGATGAGATTTCAAACAATTTATCTGTAAATAAATAAGAGTTTGTAATTATAAATTTAAGCTTTTATAACAACAAGCTTACTTTCATTACTACTGGCGTCACCATGGATATGCGCATTAATACGTTTTGAGTCGTTCACATCTTTAAGCATGACTTCACAGCTATGTAAAAGTGATTCGCCGAAACGAATTTTAAGTAACTCTAGATTGCGTATTTCCTTTTCTGAATTGAAATCAAGTTGAGAAAGCAACCTGTCTGCCATCAAGTTTTTATATTCAACCATAAACAGTTCCTTGCTGCCGTAAATATCTACAACCATTGATATAATATCCGCAGATCTCATAACTTTGGAGTTATTTTTACGTAAAACACTTGGATCTATACCAAATGGATCGGGTTCCCAGTTTTCCCAATTACTAAGTTCGTCATGGCATTTGTCTTTGCTGTTTTTTTCAGTTTCACCTTTGGCTAATTCCTCTGAAAGATCTGTCGGACCTTCTTCAGTAAGGCCTGTAACAACTCGTCTAACTGTGTCGTTACGTTTTCTAAGATATTCCTTAATGGGAGCTGTTACCATTTCCAAAATAACTCCAGTATTATCTAAGTGACGTATAGATTTAATGGCTGCCACATATCCAGTTAATATATCCATAGTGTTGACGCCGGGGTGCAAAATTTTAGCTTCTAAGGAATCTCTAAGAGATTGTGTTAGCTGCACTCTCATATCAATTTTTTCCATACAAATCTTCAAATCATCAATTGCAGGTATGGAATCAGGATAATCTAGATATAGATTGTGGATGTTATTATAGTATTTTTAAACACAAAAAGTAAACTTACCTATAATAATACTAAAGAATTGACTAATTACATTTTGCGCAAACGTTTCGTACATATAATACGTCAATTTTACTTTAAATCCTTGAATAGATGCGAGAGTATCCGGATCAGCTGGACTATTAGCGTCTGTTCCACCAGTAAAGATGCTAGTTAGCCAGGACATAATAACGTCTTTAAGCCACTGTAAATATATGTTAATGTATATAACTTATGTATATATGCTTAGAGCTCTACCGTCTCCAGTTCCTTCAGTTGGCTTCTATCAAAAATTCCCAGACAAGTGTCATTTATGTGTTCTTTAATTTTGAGTTTAATTAATGCTGTTAAGGAACTTCCGGACAGACGGTCTATTAAACTCAACTCGGACAATTTACGATTGGTTTCATTAACCAATTCCGCAAGTTTTTCGCAGTTACATTCATCAATTGGCTGACTGCAGCCATTGCAAGGCAAATCACTGAGTACTTCGGAATCTAAGAAATCAAAGAGAAAGGTTTACCAAGACGCTTATGCGCTGGACTGCCCCACAACTCACCCATCGTTGTCGAAGCCTGATAATCCTCTTTAGTAAAAAGTCGAAAATGTACCGCATAGAAAGCACCAACAACATTGCAAAACGTGGGTGGTAGCTGCGCAAGTAGAGCATCACGCATGCAAGTGCTTACTGAATTTTTCTTGGTTGATTTGCCAGGCTGGGGGGTTGCCGCGACAGGTGCACTATTGCAAATTTGTTTTAATTGGTCTTTTTTTTGCTGCAAGTATTGATAACTGGCATGCAATTCATTTACAGCCTCAATAAACTTGAAAAACGGCGAGTTTTTGTCCTTGAGATTAGTTGCAGCCGGTAGTTGCTCCTTCTCACTCGATTGCTCTATAGGCTGTCCGTGCACATGAAAATGTGCCCAAAACTTTGGTACAATGAAATTTCGAACAGAGGACGCAATTTCCAAATCAATAATAGTATTTAAAGTATTTATGCCGCCAGTGTCTCCTAAAAGCCGACAATTATTCAAAAAATCATCGGCCTGTGCAGGTTCACTAGGCTGTGGAAAACACATCTCCATTAAAAACAAATCTATATGGCGATATTTTAATACTTACAATGCTGCTTAAGATTGGTGACCACAACGTCATGTTTAGATTAGATGCAGCCATCATAAACACAATATGACAATTTGTTTATGCACAAAGTTTGCCGATTTAATTATAAGTATCGATATGTGTAAATATTTATCGAATATTGCAGTGCTGTAAAAGACGTTAGTCTAGATGACTTCTTAGTTTATTAATACTGGAGCATGCCATTTTTTTTTATTTATGATTCACGCCAAATATATTTAAAAATTATGTACACAAATATTAAGGTCTTTTTTAAATCTGAACTTTAAGCTAAAATCAATAGATAAATACAAATTTCATAGCTATTGTATGCCACCATAAGCTGATAGAGTTTAAATTGCAAGGGCGCCGTAATTTATTCAAATATTTTGTTTTGATAAAAATCACAAGTGGTCATAACTTCTAGGAAATTGTATAAATGATATTAAATACGATTTTAAAATATAATAATATGTATCTATGTAATGAAATGTGAATGCACGTTTTTACATAGGCAAGTTTTTATTCTTATGAAAATATGCATGTACATAGTTCATATTCATGTATAAGAAAAATTACACATAATTCGCTGTGTCATGCACATACAAACACATGCATACATACATGCGAACACAGCAGATGGGGAAGTCAAAACATTTGTATATACAAGAGACATATACATATGTATATTTATATTTATATGCATACACCAGCCATATCACACTACCATATGATTAATACAAACTGAACAGCTGATTCACAGCCGCTCTGTATATACTCAATTTTTGCCCACACAGGCATATACATATATACATGCACAGCTATCATGTTTGTGTGTTTGTATATGTTTTCATACTGGTCTCTTACTCATGCAAGGCAGGAGACCAATACAGTGCCGGATCAAGGGTACAAAATGGAAATGGAAAAATTTGTTTTTTTTTATAAATTTTAGACAAGTAAGATTATATTTTCCAATTAAACATTTTTTAAATTTTTGTTTGAAAAGAACAAGCTTCAAATCGTGTATATTTCAATTAATATTTACCAAAATGTGTATTTATTAAAAATGTTGTAAATAATAATAAAAAAAGTTAAATTAAAAAATACGCTTTTTATATTTAATGAATTTTATATTAAATACTACATTATGTATAAAAATGGCGTACCTAAAGTCGGGCGCGGACGTCTTTGGGATACCATGTACCCATACCTTGCAATACAACCCGGTTCCTTTATAAATAACCAAAAACAGAAGAGTTTTTAAGCAAAAAATTTTTTTGTTATATATTGTTATATTGTTTAGTCTACCGATTTCGATCAAATTTGACACAGTGCTTAAATATTTTGTAAAATATCTTTATATACCCTTTGTACCATACGGTATAAAAACGCTAAATAAAAATATACGTTTTTTAAATTTTATACTTAATGAATTTATTATTAAATAGTTCATTATGCATAAAAATAAATAGTGAACAAAACTTATTTATTTTTAACTTATGCATTTACAAGGAGAACGTCATAACTCAAAAACGTCAAATCTCAAAAACGTAATTTTTCAGAAAACGCACTTAAGGTTTTCATTTTATATAAAAATCGTTGAAATTAATTTTTATTCCTTTCTCACACGGAAAGTATTTGTGTTACCTATATATATGATTTTACACAATACACAATTTTTTATAACGAATAAATCTGCATTATTAACTCAGAAAACGCATACAAAATGAGAAAAAAAAAATTACAATCCAAAAATTTTAAAAACAACTCTATCAACTAAGCTGTCCATGTGTTCGATTTTATTATAATTTTTTTAGTCCTTTCGATTAACTCAATACATTTCCTTCGTATTGCATCCATAGTCCCATCCACTCCCCCATACCTAAAAAACTGCACCCAAAATAGCGCCCAAATATACGCCATAACCATACCCACCCGCACTACGCTACTGTTTATATTCATCGTGCACATTCACGTTTAAACATACATACGTACATGTGTATGGCTGCTCGCAGTGCACACAAAGTTTGGATTTTAGTGTGTGCGTGCATTTGTGTATTTTATGTGCGAGTGTGTGTGTTGATGTGTACACACTTGTATGTATGCACGCGTATCTACTATGGGTTGCAAAGCCAGTTCACTTGAACAGCTGTGGATGATCAGCAGTGAGCAACGGCAGCAACAGCCGCGCACAAGGAAACAAACATATACAAATAAATACAATATACAAATAAATATACATGGTGTGTGCATATATACAAAAAAAAAACAACAAAAAATAAAAATATAAGAAAAATATCTTTTGCGTAGTTTATACGTTGTCGTTTTGCTCGTGCATTCGTTTACTCGTACATATCGCCTCGTTTTGGTTTCGTCACGTCTGTGTCTCGCGTCAAGTTCGTTGAAGTTCTGGAGCTCAATTGCTGGACGCCGTTGGTCTGGACAAGAAGAAATGACTTTGATCTGCTGGTGCGTTACTGCCATTTGAAAAAAATTCGTGCAACAACGCGGAGCTTCCAATTTGAAATTTTTAAAAACAACACTAAAATTACTAAAAAAGCTGCGTCGCAGTGTGTAAATAAATAAATAATAAATTAAAATAAAAAGGCGTAAACAAAAACAAAAATATTTTTAATCTATGAAGTGCGTAAAAATTTTTAAACGTTATTTAGAACAACAAATTGTATATATATATTTAGTGTGTTTTTAAAATCAAAAGTCGCACATAGTTGAACTATTCTAACTAATGTAATCGACAGGCAACCTGCTGATACTACATATATACAAATACATATATGTAATTATATGCATGCTTATACGAGTCGAGTGCAATATATATAAAGATACACGTATACATGTGTAAAAAATTATGCATTCATATGCACACGTACAACAGCGCAATACAATAACAAAAATTATGTACTGTGAATATCGTTGAACTATTTCGTGAGCGTTTCAAAATTGCAATTGTGTAAAAAAGCAACAACAACAACAACAATTTTTAAAAACCGTCCGTCCGGATTATGTCGCAAATTGATGCGTGTTTTTTAACGTGTTTAAACTTAGTTTTTTATACATTAAAGTTTATAAATTTTAATACAATATAAGCACATACAACGCTGCGTAATTGTGTGCAACATTAGCGCACATGCATATATTGTATATATACAATACAAACACATAAGCCTTGTAAAAAAATACATACAACAACAACAACAACAACGCTTTACCACAGACGCGTCGCGAACGTGAGTCTTCGAGCAATGCAAACACAAAACAAGGAACCAGTTTCACCTTGAGCGCTATACATACATACATACGTACATGTGCACATAGATGTATATATATATATATACAAAACATATGCATGTGTAAACGCCGTAGTCTTGTTTTATAAAGTAATATAATAAACGACGCATATACTATATACAAAGTGCAATATTCCAACGACTGCGTTTCTATCAATCAACGTGCATATATACATACATACATACATATGTATTTACATAGGATTTTACAAATTGCTTAAAACTGCCAATAAGCATATACATATATACATATATATTGAACTTATGTTAAAAACTAAAAATGTTTAAATACGCTTTTATACGGCATAACAAATTTAATACAACAAACAACTCAGGAAACAATTTTAATACAAATTTTAAATCATATTTGTAAAGTTTGTACAAAATAAATAATTAACAAAAGTAACGCCAACTCTGCCAACACCACCCCACCCTTTGTTGCGCCCACAAGTCTGCCAACTGAGACAGCAACAACAACAACTAAGCACCAGCTATTACTCATTCATTCAAAGGCTGTGCCGTGCCTGTTGCATTGCACTTTATATACAACAAAAACAAAAAACAATATGGACAACAACAACGAATGTACCTCAACGCCAAATACAATAATAACAACAACAACAAGCACAACTCCTCTAACTGATGACGATTTGACGATGGCTGGAAGCAACAATTTGGTCTTTGGTTCTGCACGCGTTCGTGTAAATTCAAGCACGCCGTACTCGGATGCAACTCAAGTAAGTCGTATATACTATACATAGACATATGCATATGTATATACAAATATACTATTTATATAAAGATATATTGCATATAGTTTAAAAGTATGACTCTGCATGTGCATATGTAAATACATGTATGCATATGTATTTAGATATGTATGCATGTATTTATACAAGTGCATTATGCACGAGAGGGTGTGCGTGACCGTTTACATATATTTTTATACCCTGTACGCGCTGCGTACAAGGAGTATATTATATTTGTGCAAAAAAAAAAAGTTTGTAAAGTATATATATGTATATACATAACAGCTAATTTACTTAAAGCACACATAAAAACTGAAGATAAATTTGGATCTTAAAAAATTACAAAATAGTTTTAGGAATCCATCTAGCTAACGCTGTGATTTTTAAAACCACAGCCTAAATCGTATCCATTTTGATGCTTCGTTTCGTATACTATAAAATTAAAATCATTCGGGGCGCTGACCTGAACCCAATTTCCGCAAAAAAATTGTGGCATTAATGATGTAGGCTTTAATTACGTTGGGTAGACAGCTGAAAGAAGGGTTGGGGCCCGTTTTTCGCAAACGATCGAATGATTTTAAAGCTTTGACACACCGAAGTGGGCTGGTGAAACTTTTTGATATAACGTGTGAGCAATAAAATACACTATAGTTGAAGTTAAAGCTCCAAAAATTTAATTTGGCCAGGCCGAACTATAGAAAGAGTTTTGAGGGAATTCCTAGCTGCCCTTAGAACAATCCCCTTCAAGATTAATTCAAAGCTCCAAAAATTATTTTTAAAATTTTTTCATAGACTCAGGAACGCCTTTTACTTAAATCCTTTTAAAACCAAGCGAAGAAATAAAAAAATTAAGAGTAACTAAATATACGTGCAGCCAGGTCGAACTATCAAGAGAGAATCCTGAGAGAATTTCTAGCTGCCTTTAAAACAACCCCAAGATGAAGTAAAAGCTCCATATCGAACGTTGATAATTTTTTTTGTGAACTTAGAAGCGCCTTTTGTGTAAATCCTTTTAAAACCATGCGAAGAAATTAAAAAATGAAGAGTAGCTTATAGCCTTAATACAGTCAAGAGCAAAATCTAACTTGTTTTTATATAAACATGCATACATATATATAAGCATGTAGTTTTCGTATATGTATATAGTATATACGAACCACAATTGCATTTGATTACATTGTATATAGAAATATAAACACACCTCTAACTAGATAAGTGTATAAGCTAACAGTATTTTGGCAGGAAAGGTCAACAAAACTTCTGACTGATAAAGTTTTATATAAAGATTAGATTTAATTTTGTTGCTAATTTTTTGACATTGGTTTTATATGCACATAGAGTACATATGTAAATATGTAAAAAAAAAAAAATTTACGTTCTAGGAGTGATTACATAGAGGGGGTTCATTTATATGCAAACATACGCATGCAACAACAACAAAGGAACTAATTTTATGCATACTTTAAATGGCAATACACTCCTTTGCACTTGAATAGTGACACTTTTTAGAAATTGTCTTAACGAATCTGGCTATAAAACATTTATAATTAAGACAAAAATAAATAATTACTTGTTCTAAAAAGTAGTCTGAACTTTACAAGTTTTAGGGCTACCCTTATGGATTTAAAGCCGCTGTATCCAAATTCGAAGTGTGCTTTTTGAAATATTTCGAGAAATGTTGTTTTACGTGTTACGGGTGTTCTCATGAACGCGTTGTATAATTTAAAATATGATTTTTGAGTGTGTAAGAAGTTGCCAGTACGGAGGTTTTAAACCTATTGCGATGTATTGTTTCGTGAGATATACGCATTTTTGTGAATATCGTGAATAGTAGCATAGTAGAAAATTGTTCAACACCGGGTATAGAACATTAGCTGCAGACAGTAGCGTAGTCGCAAAGGGGTTAAAATTTAGTTTCTGTGGGGCATGAAATTATTAGAGATGCGAGCTCTCTTAAGAATACTTAAGTTCGTCCATACGGCTTTATAGAGAGTCGTGAAAGTCAACTAATCCAAAAATCTTATGATTGTCTATATAAGCTAACTAGAGAATCTTACGAAGCTTTTATACTTTAAGAGTATTCAAAAAGTTTGGGCAAGACAACGTCTGCCGGGCCCATTAGTATAAAATAAAAGTTTGCTTTCATTCATGTCGAAACTTTTACACAGAATTGATAAAAATTTTTAAATCCGTCAAGCTCTAAGTTCTGGATTAGAAAAAAAAAACATTTAAAGTTTCTTCTTTATTTTGAGGAACTGCAGTCATTTAGAAAAATATTTCGTCAGATTAGCTTGAAATTTTTAATAAGACTATAAATTTGTACAGAAAATAAATATTTATTTTATTATATTAAATGTGCTAGATTGAAATTCAAGATTGCATTGCGCATAATATGAAAACGTTGGGAAATTGACTCATTTGCTTTAAAGCTTAAAAGCAACAAAAAAAAAAGCAAAACTTGAGTGTGCTTTAGAAGCGAAACGAAGTGTATCTATAAATAACACGTACATACAAATGTCTATACTGAAGAAGCTATAAACCAAGGCTTTCATCTTTACATACATTCTATATAGTATACCATATATTTATGACTTTATCCATTGATCCCCTGTCATTAAAATTTATGTAAAATAAGAAATTATATTGCCCTTATCTGAAAATAAAGCAAACTAAACATATCTTGAGTTTCTAGTTTTATTAACGCTTGTTATTTAGTTGAATTTCACAATATCTCATAATCTATAGTTTGAGATATGAAAGCAACAAAATTATACTAGGAAACCCCCTATTTATTGTGTTTTAATGAGTTCATAGACTTATGTCGCAGTTTCGCTAGCTGGTTCAAAAAACAAACGCATTTATTAAGAAACGTATGTGTATGTACATACATATGTATCATTATTTAATATCTAAGATTAAATTGTCATTTTATACTATAAAATATTACAATTCAGGACATTTAATTAAGTACAAAGGCTTATCTGAGCTTGAATATATACGCGTTTATCTAGGAAATGTACAAATAGCCAGTGCATGCTATATATTAATATACTTAGTACATAGTATGTGCACACAGACGAATTCTTAGTACAATGACCTTGCTTAGTTTTTTTTTGTTGTTATTTTTTAATATGTCGTGGTGTTACTTGGAATGATTAGCGGAGACATCAAGAGTCGGCGGTGAACGGCAATTGCGTATATCGCTCGTATGAACAGTGCATAAAATAAGTTTGGGCACACTTCTTTTTTTGTAAAGGAGTTTCTGATTTTTTATTTAAAAAAATTATTAATTAATTAATGTCTGTCGTGGGGTTAAAGTATGCGCACTTAATTGTTCGGCAAATTCGAGTAAAAAATTGAAGAATAGCAAAAAATATATATCTTGAAATTTTTTTTATTTGACTATCATTATTAAAAATCAGGGACCGCAAATAAGGGTATTAATAATTTTTTATTTTTATTTTTGGTATAAAATTGATATTTAATTATTATTTCATTATTTATATTTTTGTGTGATAAAAAAAAGAGTTGATTTTCAATTTGAAACTTTAAATAAATAAATAATATTTTAAATATTATAAGAGTTAGGGTCCCTGTTAAAAATATAAAGAATATAAATTTAATCAAAAAGTGAATTTTTTTTATTTAATACAAATTTTAAAAATATTCTTTGTTTTCAATGATTTGAATACTATGTTTTGAAAAAATAATTAAATTCAATTTTTATTTTCCATTTTTTAAATAAAAATTACGCCATAGCTTTTATTTTTGATTTTTATTATAAAAATTGCAGAGTAACTCTTATTTTCAATTTTTAAATAAAAATTACGCCATAACTTTTATTTTTGATTTTTATTATAAAAATTGCAGAGTAACTCTTATTTTCAATTTTTAAATAAAAATTGCCCAATAATTTTTATTTTTGTTTTTTATTATAAAAATGGCAGAGTTATCTTATTTAAAATATTTACATAAAAATTGCGAGTAATTTTCATTTTTTTATTTTTATTACAAATATTTAAAAATGAGTTACTACGCGATTTTTAATAAAAATTTATATTTAATTATTATTTTATGATTTTTATTTTTATGAAAAAAAAAGTTAAACATTGATTTGAATGAAAAAATCAAAAAATAATAATTATTTCATAATCTTTATTTTAAACATTATAAGAATTACGGTCCCTGATTTTTTCTTTTAAGCTATAAAAATTCCAGTTCCATTTTGGCGTGACGTTACTTTGACGCGCCAAAATGTAACAAAAAATGGGAAGAAAGCATTTTTTACTTATATTATACATAAAAAAAAGGTAATTTAATAAAAAATTTCAATAATCGGTCTTATGGATTAAAATATATAAGCAAACTTGGCATGGATAACAAAATTCCAAATTTTTGTAAATTAGACAAGTCTTTTTCTATATGAATATAAATAATTTTAGTCTGACCATTTGGCGTGACATTAGTCAAACTCCCAAAACTTCTCATATATATTATCTATTTAATAAAAAAAATTATAAGTTTCTTCTTCAATATTATCATATTTTTATGTGGCTTTTAAATCTTCGCCTTTTTATACCCTGTACCGTATGGTCCAAGGGTATATTAAGTTTGTGCAAGCCGAAAATGTATGTAACATATAGAAGGAGACGTCGGAGACACCCCAAAGTTACCTAAAATATGATCAGGGTGAATAGAGAAGTCGATATACCCATGTCCGTCTGTCCGTCTGTCCGTCTGTCCGTCTGTCCGTCCGTCTGTCCGTCTGTCCGTCCGTCCGTCCGTGTGAACGCCTAGATCTCAGAGATGGTAAGAGCTAGAGTTACCAAACTTTCACATTAGATCCCATATTATTCCATAGGAGGCAAGTTTATTTTATTTTTTTGATATCGGGGATAAATTATATAGCTCCCATGGGGGTGTTTGAGACGACCTCGAAAAAAAAAGCGTTTTAGATGAATAATTCGTTTGTTTATGAAGATATCGTAACGAAATTTGGCAATCGAAAGTTTTTTATAGTTCCCAATCACTGTACCAAATTTGATCAAAATCGGTTGACTATATCATATAGCTCCCATAGGACCGATCGGCCAAAATAACTTTTTTAAAGAAAAATTGGCTATATTTCGTTTTTTAATAAAGATATCCTAACCAGATTTGGCGTTTGGAAATTGTTTAGACCATTTAAGCAATGTGCCAAATTTGAACAAAATCGGTTGACTATATCATATAGCTCCCATAGGTCCGATCTTCCAAAAAATCGATTTTTTAACAAAATTTGCTGTGTTTCGTTTGTTTGTTAAGATATTGGGACCAAATTTGACATTCGTGAGTGTTTTATAGTTCCTAAGCACTGTACCAAATTTAATCCAAATCGTTTTACTAGATCATATAGCTCCCATAGGACCAATCGGTCCAAAAACACGTTTTTTATACAAAATTCGATGTGTTTTGTTTGTTTGTAAAGATATTTGAAATAAATTTGGCATTCAGATCTTTTTTAAGGTATTTAAGCACCGTGTCAAATTTTATTGAAATCGGTTGACTATATCATATAGCTCCCATAGGAACGATCGGTCAAAAAAAAATTTTTGCTTAAAAATTCTTCTGTTTTTGGTTTTTTGTGAAGAAATCGGACTTTATTACAAGCTAGTGGTACAGGGTATCCTAAAGTCGTCCGCGCCCGACTTTACGTCCGCCATTTTTTTATTAAATTCGTTTAAAATGTCTGCACTTGGGACTACGAATGTTATTTTGATTTATTTATAATTTACGAATGGAATGACAAAACTTCATATAAAAAAAATAGTGGTATTTTTATTAATGAAGTCTGGGCCTTAAATCAGTAGAAATATTGTTCGTGTTTAATAAAATTTTGCCTTTTTGCCTATTATTTATAAAAAGAAATACTCATATAACTAATTTAAAAATAGCTGTGTTGTTAAAAATTAATAAAAGTTATAAAAAAAAGCTCTGTAAAATAAATTTTTGTTTTGTAGCCAGCAAACCTCGAACCTTTGGAATATTTGTTCTGTAACAACACAATTTAGAACATACATAAATAAATTTATTTTGCTTTTAAATCTTCGGTCATGGACCTTTCTGTTTTATTTTAATTGAATGCGGTTAAAGTCTGCACTTGGGTCTAATTTATTTATAATAAAATCAAAAGAAATATTTTTTGTCTAAATAAAATTTTGTCTTTTTTTTTTACTTATTATTTAAAAAAATTGGATTCCCCTATATTAATAACACCAATTTGAAAAAATCTGTGTTTTAACTTTTTTAAAGCACTGTATATTTAATTTACTCAGGCGTGGTTGACTACTGCGACTCGTCGAACTCTGATATTCATGTATGTATGTTTTTTTATTATGTATGTATGTTTGTAAGTGTATACTAATGTACATATGTATGTATGTGCGTGCATGCGGGCGTTCGAAGAGACAAATGACCTTAGAAATATCTGCAACACGTTTCAGTTATTCACAGTTCAAATGCAAAAACCCAAAACACTCAAAAAAGAAAAACAAACCATTTGGACTTACCCCCCCGCTACACTTTTACTTACGGATATACGAAGTCTGCTCTATACAGTAGTATGTGTGCGTCAGTGAGAGTCAAGCTACTTATGAGACTTGAAAAAAAAAGAACAAACCAAACCAAAGCCAGACGACGACGCTGAGGAGAGCAACAGAACCGCGACCGAAACTGTTTTTGTTGTTGTTATTGTAGCAAGGGCAATGCCAACGGCCGTTGTAGCATCTAGTCTCCGTCCGTGTACTCCAAAGCACCCGTCTCTCCGGGCCAAATAAAATTTTGGCCAAAAGTCTGTTGATGTTGCGTTGCTGCGTTGCGCGCTGCTTTTTGAAGCAGGGTGGCAGCGTGTCGGAGTTCTTGAACCTCACGAGGTACACGAACTGCTGCAAGGTCGGAGTTAACGCTATTAATAGTTTTTTTTTTTCTTATTTTTCTGTCTCTCTTTGTGTACATAAAACGGTTATTCACTTCGGCCATTTCGTCTACCGAACCGAATGGCGCGTCATCATTGCAAAATTACATAGACAGCGTGTATGTGTATGAGTGTGTCTGGCTGTGTGCGTATGCTTGTGTGTAACTGTGTGTTGTTTGCAAGTCCTGTCGTGTTTTTATATGCATATACTTTGTATATACACACATACATATGTATATACGTATGAATCTTATAAATTGTTGAGTTACTATAAAATTGAATAGGTGTGTAATCTATATTTTTGTTGTATAGAGTATTTCACAATACTCCCTATACAAAACGCATACATACAAATTTCATTTTAAGAGCATTTTTTATTAACCTTGGCGAGGGACATTGAACTTCAAAAGTTGCCAATAATATAGACAAGTGCACATATACCCACACTCACACACACATAAACGCTGCTTGCTATTTACGTTTGTATGTATCTAGGTATGTGCATAAGAGCGTAGTATGTGTGTTGGTTCCTTCAAAGCTTTATCTGTTTGTTTTTATAAAAAAAATAATACAAAACCATAACGTCACGTCGCATATAGTAAAAATTTATTTATTTTTTGCTGCTGTTAAAATTTACATATTATACAAATTAGATAAATAATCAATAATGTACAATTTTTATGAGTGGTTTTTAACAGAAAATTGAAAAGTAATTAGTTTTTGTTTATAAATACAATTTAAACAATTGGTTGTAAACAAACATTGAGGAAATTTATACATTTTGCTAAAAAGATATTTGCTTTAATTTATTTTAATACGATTACAATTTTTTTTATGATTTATAGACAGTTTTGATGCATCGACGGATGCTTTAATTAGCCAGGCACGCAAAAGAAGTGATAGGAACTTCTGGATTTTGAGCCGATGTCTAAAATACACTAGCTTGTCAGAATTCTACGATAACTCCGAAATCCCACAAATTTTTATTATAAAACCAATTTTTCTTGGTTGTAAAACATATTTTTTGAGTCTGGCTGTCCGACTTTGTTTCTTTATACGTTTTAAGGATTGCTGAATCTGAATCTGAGAAGCATTTCAGACCGACAGGGTTCTGCAATAAACTCCGAAAACCCACAAATTTGTATTATAAATCCAATTTCTTTAGGTTGTAAATATATTTTTTGAGTCTGGCTGTGCGGCTATGTTTTTATAGGTTTTTAGGATTCCGAATTCGAAGTGCAAAACACCTAAGCCTATGGGGCTCTGATATAAACTAAAAATACCTCTATTGAGTTGGGCAAGTAAAGACCCCATTGCGTTTATACGAAAAACAAATATTTTTATTTAACATGTTTAGGAAATATTATAATCGACGTTTTCTCTTAAATAAAATTATTTAGACAGTTCAACCATGGATCGCTTGTAAAGTTTATATTATCGTAAGTCTTTGGAATTGAGGCTGCAAATTTTTAAACAGTGAGTAAGAGTTTTTATTATCTAAAGAATAGTGAATTTTAACATTTCCTTAAAAGGATTCGGGACGTTACTTAGGAAATATCTAAGTTTCTTACAAACTTTAAGGGATAAGGGATACAGCAAATCTATGAGGAGTCGAAAAAAAGGGTTTTGCTTCAATTACTGCAGCTCGTCCTTGGATCTTCTTGTTATCTAACGTATAGTGAATTTTAACATTTCTATAAATGATTTTGGGATATCACATTTAGGAAAATATCTTAGGAAATATCTAAGTTTCTTACAAACTTTAAGGGATACAGCAAATCTATGAGGTGTCGAAAAAAAGGGTTTTGCCTCAATTACTGCAGCTCTTCTTGTTATTATCTAACGTATAGTATTGTGTAACATTTCTATAAAAGGTTTCGGGATATCACATTTAGGAAAATATCTTAGGAAATATCTAAGTTTCTTACAAACAGCAGGCTTAGTTGGGACTTATTTAGAATTTTTTTTTCGGACATCAAGAATCTTTATTTATGATAATTGATGAGAAAATAAAAAAATACTCAGGAATACGTGGGATATAGCAAATTTATGAGAAAACGAATAAAATTAAAGGGGTTTTGCCTCGAACACAGCTAACTAGGTCAACTGAAATAAAAAAAATTAATAATATGGGAGCATAAGTTAATAACATAGACCAGGGCCGTAGAGAGAATATCCGGACCCCGTGGGAAATCTCGGATTCGGGCCCCTATCAATTTTTCTTAATTCATCAAAATACATATAATTGCTGAAAAGTGTGAGATTCTTCCCGAATGACTCTCGAGACCGGCCATCCGAGAGCTCCGGGCCCGGGGAATAAAGTTCCGACCCCGCCCATCTCGTCGGGCTTGACAAACACGAAGTAATTGGAAAAATTCTGAATATTTCGAGTAAGTTCGGACGTTTAAATTAAAAGTTGTTTGTTTGTACTAAAAAAATAAAAATAAATTCGTTCATCCGGAGGACAAGGAAATACATGAGTTAAAATTTAAACTTATCGATAAAAGCGATCTTAAAAACATCGATAGACAATTTATTTTGGCAGTTACACTGAATCGCGTATTCCGGGACCATATAATACCCTTCCTCCGCTTTAGTAGCTGTGTCATTATTGATTTTACGATGCCGTCGTACCACCCTTGTCCCTGAAGTATTCGGATAGCAGAACAAACACGAATAAAATCCGTATGGTCCCGTCTTAAGTCTGGAATTTGTTTGCAACTTCACCTGCTTACGTTATAATTTCCTAAGAAACTTGCTTATAAACAAATGTTTAGATTTTAGTATTAGTTACGTATACGGCTGTATTTATTACATCTTATAAATATTTTTATATAGTTTATAGCGTATAGATTTGTGGAACAACTTTCAGCAGTGACGTTAGACAGCAAGGCGAAATAATCTGTCGCTAGATTCCGGAAAGCTTAAATAAAAAACGAAAATCAAGTTTTAATCGGGAAAGCCAAACTAGTGGGAGCAAGCTAAAGCTAATTTTTTTTAATAAAAATAGTCGGAAGTGAACGATTCTGCATACTCTTTCGTAAAATTCCTAATTTTGCGACTTTCTAAAATGCTTTTTTATACCCTAAAATCTTAAAATCAATTAAAAAATTATGGAACTTATAGACTAATATTTCCTCGTTTCCTTTTTTTTTCAGACTAAGAAACATTCTCCTGGCCATATTAAAAGACCAATGAATGCCTTCATGGTCTGGAGTCAAATGGAGCGACGTAAGATATGTGAGAGAACGCCCGATTTACATAACGCTGAGATATCAAAAGAACTGGGAAGACGTTGGCAGCAATTAAGCAAAGACGATAAGCAGCCATATATAATTGAAGCGGAAAAGCTACGCAAACTTCATCTGATAGAGTATCCAAATTATAAATACCGGCCTCAAAAGAAGCAATCAAGATCTGCTGGAGGCAGCTTAAAATCTTCGGATACAGATATTGAAAATAATAAAAATGACACACTTAACAATTCAACGGCATTTGCCTCACTTAATGGAACATCTACTGCCGCCACCGGTCGAAAACACAAAAGATCTACCTCTTCAAGTCAAAATGGTTCGACACCAAAACGTTCGAGAAACGATTCTTCTGGTGAAAAAAGCCTTAAAACTAAATGCACTTTGAAAACACCGCCTCATCAGCAAAACTCTGTCGATATTTTACTCAGCTCTACTAATCTTATGAACTATCAACAAACAACTGAATTTTCACCTCCAAGCACAAATAGTAATAATAATTGCGATACCAACACAACAGATTTACTGGGCAGTATAGCCGATATGGATCCCAATAATTCGCAAGAAAATCTATCCGAGTATTTTCCATACTTTGGTACTGCAACGGACAATGAGGATTCATTGTTAGAGATGAATACAACCAATGGTCTCAATAATCACATTTTGAATAGCATAAAATCGGAAACAAATTATACAGACAATAATCCCATCGAAAATCAACTTAACGACAATGTTTTCGACTCCGAAGAGAATATTGTAAACGATGCCAACTTGCATTCAGCCAGCCATCAAGTACCTCCATATACGTTCAGCTATACAAAGCTCGCCAACGGTGATACCCATCATATAGAGTCAGATGCCTACGAGTGCTTTGGCGAAGATTGCGTTGGAGAGAATTCTTCTTCGCATCATCAGCCTGCATACGAACTACAACCGAGAACTGTCACAATGAACATTGAAATACACAATAGTGGTGCACTTCCGTATGGTGGTGGCGATGCTGGGCATACATTCCAAACTGACGAATTCACGACGATTCCAACGACAACTGAAGATAGTGAATGTAGCATACTAGCCTCGACGCATTCGCCACAGAGTGGTTTTTGTAATACTACGGCACTGGTTGAACCGGATAATACCGTGAATACAACATCATATGTAGGCCAAGATTATATTGGAAATGTTATAGGAATATATAATGATCTCAATTTTCCCGAACATGATATCAACGGAGCTCTCCTAGATTATGAGGATTTACCACCTCAGCCTACAGGCAGTCATTTAGAATTTAATACTAACCGATATGAGTTTTCAAGTTTCAAAATGTGAGCGATAAAAAATAAATGTGAGAAAAATATAAGAAATATTTAAGCTTTGTAAAAATCGTAATTAATAATAATATGTTTATACGTTTATATAATTATACACCAAAATATATATATCTATATATACACATACATGCGTACACAAAAATACATATATAAATTCCATAAATAAATGAAAAATAAAATGCTTTGCATAAAAACGAACAATTTTTAACTTTCATTTGTAAAGTTCTTGAAATGGAAATCAATGCCAATGAAGATATTGATGATGCCGCCGCTGCTAATCTAGCTGCTCCTACACACGCTGGTCACCGTCAACACTCGCCCCGCAGCTTTTGAGGATGAAGCGTCGCCTGCGAAAAAATTATCTTCAAACGCATGATCTCCAGCTGACAAGGCTCTCTATCGTAATGTTGCTAACAGACTTAAAGAAGCTTTAAATAACTTAAATCAAAGAAGGATAAATTCTCTTCTTACTAAAGTGAGTCCAAATGATGGTGGAAGCCGCAGCCTTTGGCGTATGACACGGTACTTAAAAAAACCAGCCATTAAAAGCGTCCCATTCAAACCGCCAATGGGCTCTGGTGTCGTTCTGACCGAGCCCGTGCTGAAGCTTTCGCACATGGAGCATCGTTTTACTCCCTTCAATCTGAACTCAGTTTCTGAGGTCGAGGAAACTTTGAAGGCACTATCTACACCGGTTCAACTGGACCTGCCAGTACGCTCCGTGCGACCTAACGAAATTGTAGATCAAATAAACGCACTCAACCCCAAAAAAGCTTCTGGTCTTGATAAAATTGACGCCAGAGTAGCTAAGGCTCTTCCAATGGCGGGCATTCTGGCTCTAGCCAAGATATTTAATACAATTATGCGTCTGGCATATTTCCCAAAGAAGTGGAAATTTGCTCAAATTGTTATGATTCTAGAGCACTGCCAGCCTCTCATCTCCATGGCGTCTTATCGCCCGATTAGTTTGCTGGCGGTATTCGCGAAAATTTTTGAAAGAATCTTTTTGACGAGAGTTTTGTCGATTTCCAGCGTGACGACCCTAGTTCCCGCGCATCAATTCAGCTGAGCAAACTCACAGAGTGGTGCTACACGTCTTAGACTCATTCGAGCATCGTCGCTACGTCAAGCAGGCTTTTGTTAGAGTGTGGAACGAAGGGTTACTTCAAAAACTTAAATCTGCCCTAAAATCATTTCTTGACAACCGATCTTTCAAAGTTATGGTGAAAGGTGAACTCTCGGAACGACGAACCATTAAAGCTGGAGTGCCGCAAGGTAGCGTTCTTTCGCCGTTTTTATTTACCATTTTTACTATGGACATGCCGAGCTCGATACCTTTTTTATAATGCCAGCTTGATATTATGAGATTCAAATCTGGGGAACAGCTGCCAAGTCAAATATTAAAAAAAATCAAATTTTACAAAACAAAACTTTGCGCAAAATTGCCGATACCCCGTGGTATATTCGAAATCGAAACCTTTGCAACGATCTAGGCATTCCAAATGTGTGTGATGTGTTGAATAAACTTAGCGACCATTACTCTGATAGCTTAAGGAACCCTGGCCGGTCATAGACCAAGAAGATGCCTAAAAAGACTTAACCCAAATGACCTCAGAAGGCATGTCTTATCATAACTTCTACTTGATTTTTGGAAATATTGCATATATAGAGTAATATAAACCATACCACACAAAAAGTTATATTGAGTGTATGTATAGTGACTTACTTTTTTTTTATAAAAGTTGGATTATAACCCATAGAATCATAGGTTGATTGCCAATAATAAATATTTGAGAAAACATTTTACAAAACACAAAAAATCATTTGTGAAGTGCATTTTTTTTTTAATACATAAGTACAGTTTACTACATAAACAACAAATATGCGTTAAATAATGTTAAAATATTTTGGAATTCATAGTTACAGTTTCGTTATGTGGACATTGTAAATGTACATAAGTAGTCTTTTAGGTTTTAATATGTAAAATATTACAAGATTTTTGTATATAATGGAACTTAATATTTTAAAGTTTAAATACGACCCGATAAGACCAAAGATATAGCTAGATTACGTTTTGTCGATATTCTTAGGAGTTGTTAGATTCTTTAGTTTCTCGCTTCTTTTTTTATGTTTCGTTAGTTTATACATAATATGACTGGTTCTAAGAAGCATGTGAGATAAGTTTTGATTTGAGTTTTTCTTTTAAAACATGTCTGTTGGTATAAATTACATCGATTTTTTTCTATTTACATAGGTACATCACGAAGAGGTCATAGATAATATGTTTCGGAATAGTCATACATTTACACAATAAATATAAAGTACATACATACATAATAACATACAATATGACGTTCAACATTGATTATATGCGTATTTTCCATTTGATATTCTTATCAGTATACATCAGTTTTTGTTTTTGTATTTTTTTTGCCACAAAATGATATTTTTGTTAGTTGTTTAGGGATTTACAAAGTGCTCGCTTCGCTGTTGGGAATATTATGCAAACCCGTATCTGGATTGGACCAGTAATATGTAGGTGGTCCTTTACTAAAGCAATATTTTGTTTTTAGCGGTTCTTCATGGTCCACATAGTACATAAGATAAAAATTGCACATTTCATCCTCATTTGTTGAGCTGTAGAGAAAAACTTATATTAGTGGAATTCTCCAGTATTATTCATAGGTCATAAAATCATACCCCACTTCTGTAAAGCGTTTACGATTACTTTGCATGGTGCATCTTGCGGCCACATGATCACCATACAAAATCGGTGATTTATCCTCGATGGGATAAAACATTTGCGGCGTCATAGGATCACGCTTGCCCAGCAATGTCCAATCTTGAATACCGCGGTCGTTGGTACGTACGCGATAGCCGGAGACAACTTTGCCCAAGCCATGCGTATGTGTACGATAAGCAAATGGATATATAGTTTTTTGTTCATCTATCTCGCAAGCGGTTTCCATATGCTCCACGGCCATAGGTGGTATGGATCCGCCAGTACCCAGCAGCAGTACGCCAGCTAATTTTTGCAGTCTAAGAAAGATAAAGGAAGTTATGTAAAGGAGGTAGCTTATTTACGCCTACAAAAGCTGCCTTACGGTTGTTCTGTGTATTGCAAAAATACGCCGGAATCATCGGTGGAACCATCTTGAAAAATAATCATAAGCTATTTATATGCACAAAGGTTGTATGTGTGTATGTCTGCTTACCTTTAAAACGATCTATATGCGCATAGTGCACTTGTAGCACCAAATATTTTATATCCGTACCCTTGCCAACTTTAAAGCCAACGCCATCGGGTAATTCTAGTTTGGGAGCATCTCTTGCCCAGGCATACAAAATCTATATTAAATATTTTATCTATTAGTTATGGCAAATACATATTTTGAAATGTGTTATAAATTGCCTGGGAATGAGAGTGTATTCCACAGGGGCTGCCAGCTTCGTCACCAGATGAGTCCGACATTTCGCCGCAGTTCCTGTAAAAATCAGTCAGTAAAATATTAGTAAAAATTTAGTTATAAAGGGATTTTTAATAAGATCGCTACAAAAGTTTTTTTAAATACAACAAAAACGGTTTTGGATGTCAATGTAATTCGTCGGGATGCAATGGTAACTCATGGAGTACGTGTGAATTGCTGCCTGACCATATATTTTGCTTTTATTGACGAAGCTATTCAGCCAGAAATGAGCCTCACCGCTGAAGATGATTTTTCGATGAAAGTTCGGATCATTTTCAAGTTGTTGCTCAGCCCAATTCACGAACATACGACGCTTCTGGTGATCAAGCGGCTTCAGTTCCTGTGTCAATTTGATCTTGTAAGGATGTAGGCCGATCTTCTCGCTTCTGGTGTTCAAGCGGCTTCAGTTCTTGCGTCAATTTGATCTTGTAAGGATGTAGGCCAAGATCTTTTTACAAAATTCGCCACAATGACGCCACAGAGATGCCCAACGCTTGAGAACGACGTGAGAGACTGATTTGGGTCTTCCTCAATATATTCACAATATTCTCGTCACAACGGGCATTTTTTTGTCTCACTGGTACGGGAACATTTTGTACTGTGCCTGTAGATTCAAATTTTTCCACTAGACGCTCAATTGTTGATCTGGCAGGACAATTATGACGACCATAAATTGAACGTTGCGTTCTTAAAGTTGAGGCCACTGACTCCGAATTTCGGTAGAAAATTTTAATCATTTCGACTCGTTGGATCGTATATTTTTCCATGATGAAATGGCAAACCTCACTGAAGAGAAATGTCAAGAGAGCGTGCAAAAATATGGCGTCGTTTGCTGTCCCTATAGGTCTACTTTTGTAGCGTTCCTAGTGAAAACCCCGATATTTTACTTACCAAGTTGATTTTTTTGTGCCCGGCTCACCGCATCCATAAATTAACATGTGATGGGCTGTATTCATCGTTGCATTTGGTTCATATCCAACTGTTTAAAAAAAGATATGTATATATATATTTTTAAGTACTATTTCGATTTAAAAACGCTGTCAAACAAACCTATATAATACGTTGTCGTAGGATCAACTTTTATTGGAGTGCATAGGTAAAGTTCCGGCTAGAATGTAAAAATAAAATTTATAAGTAATGAACTCTGAATTATATTAACTAATGTTAATGTTTTACATGTGACGGGTGTTCTCAGGAACGCGCTGAAGAATTTCAAATATGATTTTTGTGTGTGTTAGAGGTTGTCAATACGGAGGTTTTAAGCCTATTCCGATGTGTATTGGGTGTATTGGTTCGTGAGATATATGCATTTTTGGGAATATCGTGAATATAGCATAGTAAAAATTTTTCAACGCCGGGTATTGGACATTAAGTGCAGACAGTAGCGTAGTCGCAAAGGGTTTGAAATATAGTTTCTGTGGGGCATGAATGTATGAGAGATGCGAGCTCTCTTAAGAATACTTAAGTTCGTCCATACGGCTTTTTAGAGAGTCATGAAAGTCAACTAATCCAAAAATCTTATGATTGTCTAGATAAGCTAACTAGAGAATCTTACGATGTTTATACACTTTAAGAGTATTCAAAAAGTTTGGGCAGGACGATGTCTGCCGGGCGCACCAGTTACAAATAAAGAATAAAGTAAAAGTTTATAGTTTATCAAAAAGATTGCAAAAGTGAAACTCGAAGTTCGGTTACATCGAATTTTTAAATTTACAACCTGAAAACTTGACACAAATCTGTCCTTTCTTTTTTTTTCGTTTTAAAACTAGAGTAATAAGCTAAGTCTGTTTGTGAAAAAGCGAACATCGCGGACTTAAGATTAAAGATGCCTCTAAATTAAGAAGAAAAAAGTTAAAATAATTTATTTCCGATTTCAATAACTTTTTAAATTACAATTCCTAAATTAATTTTGTTCAAAAGAACTTTAACAAACACTCTGGAAATAAAATTGCTTAATTAAATATTAGTTCCAGCTGTTAGAAGACAAACAGAAAATTTGCACTTTCATAAAATCGATTTGTTTCACAAAACAGGTGGTTGGCATATTGTTAGAATTATAGCCAACCATTAAAAAAAATGATTTTAGAATTATATAAAAAGGCATAACCGGTTGTAAGGATTCTATTAACAAACGTTTAACCCTAATTTGCAGTAATTAACAATCAAATGTAAGTTTAATTAGTGAGTGGGTGGTAAAATTTTACACGTTAATAAGTTGGGTTTCATATATTTCTTTAAATTATGAATTATTCAAAAAGGGAATTATAAATTTATTTAATATCTTACCTGTTGTGGTGAAACTGCAGGCATCAAGAAGGGGAATCTTCCTACGACATCCTTTGAATAATCACTTTCCAGCTCATTTTCTTGCTCATTGTAATTGTTTCCGTATTTAACATGATTTGTTAAGGCATAAACATTAACAATTGCCACATTTAAAGCAAGCAGCATCCAATAACTGGGGAATACCAACTGCCGCGTCATATTTACAATATGTTTGTGAAAATTATACCGAGATCTTTTCTATTATATACGCAGTATGTGCGTCAATCCATATGTGTGTATGTACACATGAGTCTGATTGCGGGTTTATGGGCAAAACTATAAACTGGGCAGCTGCACAATAATTTTCCTTTTTTATTTTTAACACTTGTATATTTTTGCACTTGAATGCAGCTCGTTAAATAACGATAATTGTTTATTCTGCATATGCCAACAAGTTAATGCAGGCTTAGCTTAAGAATAGAGTTGTGTAGTTCCTATAAGAATAAGTTCAAATGAGCTGCAGCTAATGAACGGAGTCAGTCATTTTTGTTCATTAGTTCTTTGCGTTTATATGTATGCGCGCACTTTGTTATTTTGTATATTTTTATTTACATTTTTTAAAGTGTACAATATTTACGCCATTGTTATACAATTTGTATATTATTTATTATATAATTTTTATTTACAATTTTACGCTTAAGATTTCTATGCCGTTTTTCTTTAGTTTGTGCATAAAAAACAACTTAACAAACAGCACTTATATTTATATACAAAAAAAAATTATAACAGTAGCATAAAACAAATAAATAAATCTTAGACGCATGACAAATTATAATTGCATGTGGCTTAAAAAATCAATTATTTAAATAAACAATTTAATTTTAGTGCCAAGCTTCCAAAATCACGAGTTAAGTAAATTTTGTACTAAAGCAAGTAAGCCTTTTATTCATTGTTTACTTATAACAAAATTGTTAATATTTTCCAACTAGTTATCTACGTGCTGCTACTAATAAAATATATTTTATATCTAGCATAATTTATATATTATAAAACGTTAAGTAAATAAATATCTAAAGTTTTGTTATCGATGTTTGGCAACAAATAATTTCATTTACAGGGTGTTTCTTAAAAATACGCATTTTCCAGCCCTGCAGTTCATTCCACGCATTCCTATTAACCTTCAATTCCTCGCGATAATTTAACGCTATCAGGCAATGATTATAAGAGAAATCAATTAACCACAGTTAATCAAAGATTATTTCATAAAAAATGGCACCAAATGTTGCAGTTCCTGTGGAGCGCTATGAAGCGGAAAAAACAGGAATCAATGCCATACTGCTTGGTCCGCCCGGCTCGGGCAAAGGAACTCAGGTAAGCTTGTTATATAATTATGATGTGGCCACACTACATAGCCCACACATAACCACGTATGTTGTTTGTGTATATGCATTAACAAGGCCATGGCTAAAATCCTTTTGCCAAAAAGATGCTATAACAATATGTGTGCATATGGCTCAACAAGTAGTTGAGCCAAATCACAAACAACACTAAACAACCATATAAGCTATTTGGCTATCAGGGATCGAAGGTTGTTAATAAAGTATATGCACTTAATACATATATGCGTGTGCATGTATTTTGACTTTTTTTTATCGTAGAGGTCAATTTGTTTATATATATTTAATACATAATTTCTATTTTAGGCACCTTTATTAAAAGAGAAATTTTGCGTCTGCCATCTTTCAACTGGTGATATGCTAAGGGCCGAAATTAGCTCCGGTTCTAAGCTAGGCGCAGAACTAAAAAGTTATGGATGAAGGCAAATTGGTTTCTGACGATCTGGTTGTAAATATGATTGATTCAAATTTGGACAAGCCGGAATGCAAGAACGGATTTCTTTTGGATGGCTTTCCCAGAACCGTTGTGCAAGCCCAAAAGGTATGTTAGTTATTTTGTGTAAGAACCTTTTATTAACAAATTTTTCAACCAAATGCAGCTGGACACATTGCTTGATAAGAGAAAGTCGAACTTGGACGCAGTCATTGAATTTGCCATTGATGATAACCTCTTGGTACGCCGCATAACTGGCCGTTTAATACATCAAGCCAGCGGCAGATCTTATCATGAAGAATTTGCACCACCGAAAGTAGCAATGAAGGATGACGTAAGTAGTATTGGGTGCGCCCACAAGACACGATAAGATTATAGAATTAAAACTTTTCCCTTTATAGATTACCGGCGAGCCATTGATGCGACGAAGCGATGACAATGCAGAAGCACTGAAAAAGCGTCTTGAAGCTTATCATAAACAAACTAGACCGCTTGTGGATTATTATGCATTAAGAGGATTGCATTTTAAAGTTGATGCTGCCAGGAAAGCCAGTGACGTATTTTCCAAAATTGATTCCATATTCTTAGGCCAACGTAGTGCTAAGGTTCAGTTATGATAAAACTAAACTTGTTTTACTGCCTTTGGGTTTAACAAAAATTTGATTGGTAAATAAGCAATATTAAGCTTAAAGTTCTAATTATCAATCTTCCATGGACATTAAGTATAAAACAGTACAGATCTACTGCATAATTAATATATTAACGTTTCTTATTTATGGTGGTCTCACTTTCTTTAAGCTGCTTTAGTTTTGAAGTTGTTTTAGCAAAAAGATGTACAATTTTGAAAATAATATAGCCCTAAGTTTAAATTTCTTTACTATGTGTTCAAACCAACTGTTAAACTTAACTTGAGCTGCATGCGAACTTCAGGATTTGTTTGGGATTGCGGCGATTTTGCTCTCTTAAATTGAAAAGGTTTTCGAGACGTTTTCAATAGTATTGAAGTAATATAATATACAAATGTATGTGTCTGACTGTTTAGTATCTAGTAGATATCGCTAGTCAGTAAAGTCGCTAAATTTTTGTAGGAGGCCGACTTCAATTTAAAGCTAAATTTAAAAGTAGTAGTTTTTTATTTTTTAAAAGTTAAAGTTACATATATTAAACTTTGTTGGTCTAGTAAAAATCACATTTGATTTTAAATTGCTAGATCATGACTCCATTTACTAATAAGTTCAATTGAATCGGGCGGCCGACTTCATTTTAAATCTAAATTCAAAAGTAGTAGTTTCTTATTTTTTAAAAGTTAAAATTATTAAAAACTTTGTTGGTCTAATAAAAATCGCATTTGAGTTTAAATTGTTTAACCCTGGCTCAATTTACTAACAAGTTCAATTGAACTAGTCCCGAACGGCACGAAACAGCTCAAATAGTGCACAAAATTCCCTGTGAATGGCAATTTTTGAAGAGAATAAGAAGCAGCACAACCTTTGGTATCGCAATCAACACACATTTATCATTTATTATTTCTTGATCATGCGCAGTTCTGAAGTTTTTTTAAGTATAGGTTGTGGCAGTGACCACCCCAAGTATAAAACATTTGTATTTATTTGATGGTTGGTCTGCTAGAGTATGAAAATAACTACATTAACTATAATTATATGTGCTTTAAATTTGAAACTAAAAAGTCAAGGTTATTTGTAAGCAAGCATTCGTGGTAACAATGGACAGTGCTCATAGAATTGAAGTTCCATTACGCGCTGGTGGAGGAAAGAAAATGAAAAAACGAAGAGAATTGGATGCTTTAATAGCGCGTTCCTTAACAAGACGAAGTGCACGTCGTAATATACATGGTGGCACTCACTTACAGGACAAATTACTGTCAGTATCCACAGACGATCCTGAAGAGGATTATGCATGGGTAAAGCAACAAAAATTTATACTCTTGTTTATATAGTATATGTGTTTATATATACATATTACACATAATATGTACCTGTGTATATTACATACATACCTGAGCTTAGGTATATATTTAATTGTTGTGCTATTGTTTGCTTTTAGACAAATGTTTCTGGTTCGACCCGTCGCATGCACAGAAAGAATGTGTTTTTCCAAATGTGTGGTCCTTTGCTCTTTGGCATCACCAGTGCGTTATTCGTAGCCATATTGTACTGGTTGTACTTTGATTTACGACAAGAGCTCTACGACTATCGCCAAAAAATTGAAGAGGGTAAGCCATAATATATTTATTAACTAAATGACATGCATATATTTACTTTATTAAATTTGCTTACAGTGTCTGCATTGAGCAAAAACTTTCCTGACACGCTACAAAAGTGGCATGAGACTTCATCATTCCTTATTAAAAACCAAAGCATGGCTCAGACGCGTATAAATGAGCTACAACGAAGTGTAGAAGATTTGCGCACGAATTTTAGTAATCTGGAGGTGATGATAAATGCACAACGAAATTATGGCAAGGAGGAAAAATTGGTTGCTGATTTTGGAGCCAAACTGGAAGCGGTTGTAACAGATTTAGATGGCATTAAGGAGCATTACAACCAGTTTAAAGAGACGCAAAAGAATATAGAACATGAAGTGGAAGAACTAAAGGTGAATTTGTTGTTTAACTTTATAAACATAGAACATGTGACTAAAATTTTGGTTTTTTTATAGAATAAGTTAAATACAACGATGCAGCAACCTAAAACTATGCCAGCCAATTTCACGGAAGACATCACCCAAGTTAATCATAGCTTAACCAATGCAATACTATTGCTGGCCAATGAGTTTAAAGACGTTAATAACACGCTTAGTCAAGAAACGAAAATCCAACGTGAGGAACTGCAAAAGCACAAGGTAAAACCAACCACAACCTACTTACTAGGCGTCTAGTATTAACAATAAAGACTATTTTAAATTACAGACAAAATTAGACGATTTGCTGGATCGCTCAGAGAATATTACATCACATGTAACCACTTTAAGCAACAGTTGGCCAGAGTATAAACAAAAACTAAACACTTTTGATGAATCACTGATTAAATTGGAAAAGGAGGTTACTTTATACAATGTTTATTAATTAAAACAGCAGTTCTATAAAGCTTTTTTTATACAGATTTCTGCGGCTAAAGACATGAATAGTCAGCTTGCTAACAAAATGGAGAGCATGTGCAAAAATTGTGTAGCTGCAAAATCCACACCCCCCGACAGTAAAGTAGAAGTTATTACAGCTGAGGTAAATATATTCAATATCATGTTTATAATTAATATTAAAAAACTGCCTATATTTTAGCCAAAGGTTATGACCGAAAATGTGTCAACAAATCGTCCTGTACTGGAAAATGTTACAGCTATTGATCAGAAAAATTAATATTAAATATGTTCTCACAAAAGATTTAATCACTGTTTTTTGTTGTTCAAGTCATTGCTATACAATTTTTGGATTTGTTTTAAGGTTATTTTAAAAATATATATGTATTTAAACAAACAAAAAAAAAATTATTGCAGTGTAAAATCTTAGCATTACATACATAAGTATAAGCTATAACACTTAATTGCTAATATTGTATAATGTACGTATACTATTTATAAGCTGTGTACAATAAACGTGTGATTGCTGTTTTAGCTTAATTTTATTTGCAATTAGTAAAATTAATTTGTACATAAACAAACACTTAATCTATATGCAAACACTAGAAAATGTGATTACACCTTATTATTATAGTTTTCTTTATTTCAATAAAATAAAATGTTTCATATTCCTTAAATACGTCTGTGGCATAATTTAAGTTTGAAAAAATATTGATTGTAAAAAGTAGTGGGCTTAAAATTTGCTAAAGGTGAACTTGATCGGAGTGCTTTTGGATAACTGTCAAGTTTTCAAAGTTCGATACTTTTGAGCGATCGATTGTTTTGAGCTTTAAATGTGGACGCTTAAAAATACACAAGCAATGTATTTATGTATAAGCGTTTCTGTCTCGTAGAAGCTTGTTTTATTTAAATATTTTCGATTACAATTTATAATATATCGATTTTCTTTTATTTGATAAGTACCATTTCTTTTGTTTTTAAGCATTGGCCTCCTTCTATGTTGGCCTATTAACAGATCTCTAAGTTATATGTTGACATTTTCTTGGGCAAATAGCTCCTTTTTGTTAGCGATGGCAATGTGAGCCAAATACATCTCTGCATCTGCGGGAAATTAAACCATCGACCATCGGGTAGCATAGCGTGACATGACAACCCGCTCTCGGGTTACGGCCGACCTCAGCAGCTCTCGCCAGGCGCTTCTGCTTTGCGCTTGCCTTCTCCAATTATAAATACCAAGGGAGGATAGGTTCTCCTTCATTTGATCTTTCCATCGGAGGCGTGGTCGTCCCTTTGGTCTTCCTTCGTCGGCTTTCGCTCCGAATACCTTATGCGCTGGAGCATCATTATCCATACGTACGTAGTAGAGCTCGTACAGCTCGTGGTTCATGCGTATGCGATAGTCGTCCTCAAAACGAACGAGGCCGAATATTTTACGAAGAATTTTCCTTTTAAACACTGCAAGAGCAGATGCATCTGTCCGTGACACAACCGATGCTTCTGCGCCGTATAAGAGCACGGGTAAGATTAGCGTCTTGTAGAGTGTTACTTTTGTTGTTCGAGAGAAGTCTCTGCTTAGGGAGTAATTATAAGTTATGTGTTGTCCGTTCAATTGGATTGAGTCTGTACAATTTATAAAGCCCCTCCATCAACCACCAAAACATAATATCCAAATGTTACTTTACAAAAAAAAATTAAATTAAAAATTTAAAAAACCCCCGAACTTAAGTAATTTTCATTTAAAAAGTGAAAAATAATAAAAGAAACTTAATGTTAAAGTACCTAAGAATCTATTAATAATTCTAAAAAATACGTCGCGTTGGGGGACACGCGAGGGCAGACGTCGTTGACGGTCGTATCTTACATGCAAATTTTTTGAAGTAATTCTATGAAAGTTTTTGAGGTATTTTCTTAATTTTGTTTTTAAGTTAATCTTTGTTGCTTAATTAGACTATTTGTATTTAAATTGTTAGTTTAGGAGCGGTCCCCCAACGCGACGTATTTTTTAGAATTATTAATAGATTCTTAGGTACTTTAACATTAAGTTTCTTTTATTATTTTTCACTTTTTAAATGAAAATTACTTAAGTTCGGGGTTTTTTAAATTTTTAATTTAATTTTTTATTTCATACTTTTTATAGGTAGGTTAGGTTAAGTTAGACTTTAGTATATTATAATATACTTACTATAATTTAGATTCTTGTTAAGGTATAGATTACATTTAAGGTCAAGCTCGTTTGCTTTTTTTTACGCATTCTCCCCACTTTCACTCCCCACAACTTTTAAACGGCTCGACCGATTTTCATCATGTCTAGGAACACTCGCACATAAGTCACCTTTAATACAAAAAAAATAAATTGAAATCACTGCATGCGTTCGGGAGTTACGATGCCAGACAGACAGACAGACAGTCAGACAGACAAATTTTAAGCCAATCGGACAAAGTTGATGTTTTTAACTTCAAATGGCCATAACTTCTAAACGAGAAGAGATAGAGCAAAAATAGCCTCAGATTCGAATCAGTGGCGTCGTCAGCTTCAATAGGACCAAATTTAGGCCAATCGGACAAAGTTGATGCTTTTAACTTCAAATGGCCATAACTTCTAAACGAGAAGAGATAGAGCAAAAATAACCACATTTTCGAATCAGTGGCGTCGTCAGCTTCAATAGGACCAAATTTTTAGGCCAATCGGACAAAGTTGATGCTTTTAACTTCAAATGGCCATAACTTCTAAACGAGAAGAGATAGAGCAAAAATAACCCAGATTCGAATCGTAGTGGCGTCGTCAGCAACAATAGGACCAAATTTTAAGCCAATCGGACAAAGTTTATGTTTTTAACTTCAAATGGCCATTACTTCTAAGAGCAAAAATAACCTCAGATTCGAATCAATGGCGTCGTCAACTCAATAGGATGAAATTTTAAGCCAATCGGACAAAGTTTATGTTTTTAACTTCAAATGGCCATAACTTCTAAACGCGAAGAGATAGAGCAAAAACGCGAAGAGATAGAGCAAAAATAACCTCAGATTCGAATAAGTGGCGTCGTCAGCTTCAATAGGACCAAATTTTAAGCCAATCGGACAAAGTTTATGTTTTTAACTTCAAATAGCCATAACTTCTAAACGCGAAGAGATAGAGCAAAAACGCGAAGAGATAGAGAAAAAATAACCTCAGATTCGAATCAGTGGCGTCGTCAGCTTCAATAGGACCAAATTTTAAGCCAATCGGACAAAGTTTATGTTTTTAACTTCAAATGGCCATAACTTCTAAACGCAAAGAGATAGAGCAAAAATAACCTCAGATTAGAATCAGTGGCGTCGTCAGCTTCAATAGGACCAAATTTTAAGCCAATCGGACAAAGTTTATGTTTTTAACTTCAAATGGCCATAACTTCTAAACGCGAAGAGATAGAGCAAAAACGCAAAGAGATAGAGAAAAAATAACCTCAGATTCGAATCAGTGAAGTCGTCAGCTTTAATAGGACCAAATTTTAAGCCAATCGGACAAAGTTTATGTTTTTAACTTCAAATGGCCATTACTTCTAAACGAGAAGAGATAGAGCAAAAATAACCTCAGATTGAATCAGTGACGTCGTCAGCTACAATAGGACCAAATTTTAAGCCAATCGGACAAAGTTGATGTTTTTCTCCCCACTTTTACTCCCACAACTTTTAAACGGCTCAACCGATTTTCACCAAACATGTCTAACAACACTCGCACATAAGTCACCTTTAATACAAAAAAAACTAAATTGAAATCACTGCAAGCGTTCGGGAGCTACGATGCCATAGACAGACAGACAAACAGACAAACAGACACGTCAAACTTATAACACCCCTCTTTTTGCGTCGGGGGTTAAAAAATCATTTTTATTGCAGATCCTATACTGTGAGTAATTTATTTATCGATAAATGTACATTTTAAACGCCCAGTTTAAACCAGCAAAATTATATATATTTTATTTAATTAGACCTTAATACCAGCCTTATTGGCCTGCTCTCTGTAACGATTAAGGTACACTTCCTCGGGATCGTATTTAGCCTGCAACTCTTTCCATTCATTGGGCTTATTATCGATTATGTAACGGATGACCTTATCTGTGCTGGCCTTTTGTTTTTCACTGCACTTGCTGCACTCAGTCTTCAGTGCGTCTGGTAGAGATTTCTTTAATTCCCTGCCTTCGGGTGTGCACTTTCCGGTATCCATCAGACATTTATAGTAGTTGGTAAATAAACGATCCGATCTTAGAATCTCGTCGACATCAATGTTGTCGAATTTGGTAGTGTACTTCTCTTCAGCAGAGACAACAACTACGATCACAGCCAGGGTAAGGAGAATGAGTTTCATCTTAAGCTGTAGAAAATTGAAGAAACATTTATTAGTTTGGTACTATTATTATTTTCGAATGATAAAATTAGCTTTTAACAAAATTTCAGCTTTTTTCAATCAAAGAATTTATGTGGAATGTTGTAAATTGTTTAAATAAACATAATGGAATTCAAATAAGTAAATTATTGAGTCGTTCACTAAGTAATTTCTTTTGATGACAACAGCTGATCTTATTCAATTTTTTTACAGACAACTTCACATTTAATCGCTTTACTTTTATATATTCAAACAGCTGATATAGTAAGGCCTTTTTTTTTAATTTTGTAAAATTTTTTGGAATAGTTTTTGTTGGTGCCCTATCGAAGATGGAAGATCGAAAACAACCTTTTTGGCATATTTTACTGTTTAACTATCAAAAGGGAAAAAATGCATTTCATGCAAGGCGAGAGTTTTGCGATGTATACGTAGAAGATGTGTTGACCGAATGCCAATGCCAAAATTGGTTTGCAAAATTTCGCTCCGGCAATTTCGATCTTGAGGATGCACCACGTCCTGGAAGGCCTCTTAAAGCCGATGTGGATAAAATAAAATCGTTGATCGATGCAAATTATCGAATAGCAACTCGAGAGATTACTGAAAGATTCAATTTGTCCAACGCGACCTTTCACAAGCACATAAAACGTCTAGGATTAATTCGAAGCTTGGGTTCCTCCTTCTTACAGAACGAAATTTGCTTCGTCGCACTAACGACTGTGATTTGCTTATCAAACGTCAAAGAAGCGATCTATTTTTGAAGGGCATTGTTACTGGCGACGTAAAGTGGGTTGTTTACAAGAATGTAAAGCGCAAGAGATCATGGTCTAAAAAGGATGAACCAGTTCAAACCACTTCGAAGGCTGATAGTCACCAAAAAAGCTTATGTTGTCTGTTTGGTGGGATCTCAAAGGTATCGTTTTTGAGCTTTTGCCCGACAATACCACGAGTAATTCTGAATTGTATTGTGATCAGCTGGACAAATTATGTGATGCACTCAAACAGAAGAGGCCAGAATTGATCAATAGAAAAGGTATAGTGTTCCACCACGATAATGCTTGTTGACTCGCCAAAAGCTTATACAGCTTGAATGGGATATGCTTCCACACCCACCATATTCTCCAGACTTAGCACATTCGAACTATTACTTGTTCCGGTCTCTCCAAAATTTTTTGGATGTGAGAACCTTTACCTCAAATCAGGACGTCAAAAACCACTTGGACCAGTTTTTTGCCTATAAGGATCAAAAATTTTATGAGCGTGGAATCAATCTCTTGCTCGAAAGATGTCAAAAGGTATTTGATCAAAATGGAAAATAAATAATTTCATAAAATATTTTACACAATAAAAAAAATCGTGTTTAAATTGCATTAAAAAAAATAAATTACTTAGTGAACGACCCAATAGAACAGTTGGGAGTAGAGCTTAAAATACTTAATACCCCAAAACTAGCAAATGTGGTATATACTAAAAATTTCATAGAAACAGGAAGCTGTCTTAAGAGTTTACTATGTTGAAAACCTATCTTTTGCATCTACCAATGTCAAGATCCTAAAAGAAAATAGTACACATGGTCTTTGAAGCTGCTGTGTTAAATCTTAACTTTAAAAGATCTTTTTCAAAATTTTGACAATTTCAGAACATTCTTGTAAAATTGTTTGGCAATTTTTAAGAAATAAGGAAGAAATAAGTTTCTATTATAGGGTTGTTAAGCTCAACGAAAAAGTGCACTTCAATTTTAAGGTATACAAAGAAGTCGATGTACAGCTTAATTAAGTCTTTGATTTAGGATAACGTCTTATGATCCAAATAGGAGTTATAGAAACATATTGAATGTATATTTTATGATAAACACAGGTTGTGCCTCAAGGGAATGCTATGAAGCGTTGTATTGTTTTTTATTTTTAAAGATACTGTCGTAAGTGGAATTTAAATTTATTTCGGACATGGATCGGCAAGTTACTTAATTAACAACAATTAATATTAAAAAAAAGGCTTACAAAATGTTGGCCAGGTTAATGTTAAATAATGTTATTGCACATGCCATAATAACTTCAAGGTCCCCGATGTTAATACACCAAAAGGCCCCTACAAGATCATTCAAGCGACTCATTTGGTTGTGCAAATGTCTTTATATATAGTATATATATGCATATAAATATATACATATATATATATACACATTTATATAAGTTTTATAGATACAATCTTGAATTTGTACGTCAACTTAGTTGCGTACTTATGTATACATATATTTTCATCGGTTGACACTTGTTGGTCTAGATCTGTATGCAAATATATTTAAATATGCACAAAATCACAATATTTGAACACAATTTTTATTTGTTTCTATGTTGATATTAGAATTAAAACGAGATATTTAGATATTTAGATGTTTGTGCACTTTTAGGCAAATGCCAAGCTTCTGGACCTGCCACGAAAATTCAAAATAAGGCAACTCCAATGCATTGACTTTATTTCGTAAATGTGTCAACGCTTTGGACGGGGACCTTCAAAACAAGGTTCGCAAACTACTAATCAACATTTACTCATGAATATTGTGTAGACAAATAAATTGCTACACATAATTATACCCTGTACCGTATGGTACCAAGGGTATATTAAGTTTGTGCAAGCCGAAAATGTATGTAACATATAGAAGGAGACGTCGGAGACACCCAAAGTTACCTAAAATATGATCAGGGTGAATAGAGAAGTCGATATACCCATGTCCGTCTGTCCGTCTGTCCGTCTGTCCGTCCGTCCGTCTGTCCGTCCGTCCGTGTGAACGCCTAGATCTCAGAGATGGTAAGAGCTAGAGTTACCAAACTTTCACATTAGATCCCATATTATTCCATAGGAGGCAAGTTTATTTTATTTTTTTGATATCGGGGATAAATTATATAGCTCCCATGGGGGTGTTTGAGACGACCTCGACAAAAAAAAAGCGTTTTAGATGAATAATTCGTTTGTTTATGAAGATATCGTAACGAAATTTGGCATTCGAAAGTTTTTTATAGTTCCCAATCACTGTACCAAATTTGATCAAAATCGGTTGACTATATCATATAGCTCCCATAGGACCGATCGGCCAAAATAACTTTTTAAAGAAAAATTCGCTATATTTCGTTTTTTAATAAAGATATCGTAACCAGATTTGGCGTTTGGAAATTTTTTAGACCACTTAAGCAATGTGCCAAATTTGAACAAAATCGGTTGACTATATCATATAGCTCCCATAGGTCCGATCTTCCAAAAAATCGATTTTTTAACAAAATTTGTTGTGTTTCGTTTGTTTGTTAAGATATTGGATCAAATTTGACATTCGTGAGTATTTTATAGTTCCTAAGCACTCGTACCAAATTTAATCCAAATCGTTTGACTAGATCATATAGCCTCCCATAGGACCAATCGGTCCAAAAACACGTTTTTTATACAAAATTCGATGTGTTTTGTTTGTTTGTAAAGATATTTGAAATAAATTTGGCATTCATATCTTTTTTAAGGTATTTAAGCACTGTGTCAAATTTTATTGAAATCGGTTGACTATATCATATAGCTCCCATAGGAACGATCGGTCAAGAAAAAAATTTTGCTTAAAAATTCTTCTGTTTTTGGTTTTTTGTGAAGAAATCGGACTTTATTGACAAGCTAGTGGTACAGGGTATCCTAAAGTCGTCCGCGCCCGACTTTACGTCCGCCATTTTTTTTATTTATTTTTCTTCTTTTTTAACACTCTTACTTTGAATATATTTTTTTGTTTTCGGGAAAGAGACAAATCGAAAAATCACTGCAACGACAAAAACTAGTTGTGAAGCGATGCACAAGCTGAAACTAACTGATAAATATCTCAATTAAGCTCGCTTTTATACCCTGCTGACGGACGATTGATCGGTAGGTGTAGTATGTACTATATAGTATGTAGTAAGTCGTATCTAGTTGTTAACTTTAGACTTTAAAACGCAAACACAAGATTTCGCTGGAAAACGTAGTAGACGAAGTCGAACTACTAAGTATGTTATATTATTATTCAACTTACTTAAACTAAGTAATATTTTTTTAATCGTTTAGTGAGTGACTAATTCACTAAACTTGTGCAACGCACACAACACATAAATATGATGAAAAAAAAGATGCACCGAAAAAAAATCGACAGATAGAGATCTAAATGATATGTTTAAGTTTATATAAATATTAATATTAAATAATATTTAACATATTTATGTTTAACTATATACGCATGAATGTAAACACAAAAAAAAAAAGAAAGAAAAATTGTGTGAACTTCATATGTGACAAGGCTACTCTTATGGGCTGAATCTGATTACGAGTTCCAAAATACTCCAGCACACCAGGATTGACTTAAGCTAAAAAATCCTATAGATCAAAAAAAAAACCCCCGTCTAACACAAAAAAAAAACCAAAAACTTCTTATCTGGGATGTTTTGAAGTTATGTTTTAACCCAGACACAAAAATTGAAGATCAGACCTTGTTTACTAGTATGGTTGCGTCGCTGAATACTTCAAAACACCTTGAAAGTAGGTCTGGGCTTGATCTTCAATTATCGAGAATCGATCTTTTTGACAGTTTCTCAAAAAATGTGTAGTGTAGTTATGAAAAATTTATTTAAATTAAGATACGATGATTATAAGATATGATAAAAGAGAACAAAATATTAATAATTCGTTTGATTAAAAAAATTTAAAACTTAAAAAAAACATCAAAAATAAATACCATTCATTATAAAAAAAGCGTAAGAACTAAAAAAAAACACAAATGCGTTCTCTGAATATATGTAAATTATAGATTCTTGACCCCAAAAAGCACCAAATACATTTACAAAAATTACGTTATTTGGTCTTATAAATGGAAGATCTAAGTTGATTTTGAAAAAACATATTTTGAAAAAGTGTGCATTTCAGGCCCATACTTTCTTGAGCATAAATACTTAAAATGACCCAAAAAATAAATTCATTGAAAGTCCATACAAATTGATCCGCCCTAATGACTCAAATAGATCGATTCGCAGCAAACAGAAATCGATTTCATTGTCAGAAAAAAGAATCAATTTAAAATCGAATCGATGGCCAGCTCTACTTGAAAGTGTATTGTAAAATTCATCTTCAGTTAAATAGAGAAAAATTTTATGGATGTTTTTCAAAACACTTATTCCAATTTAGTTATCAAAATTCCTAAAGCAAAGTTCACACGACATTTTTTTTTTGTGGGTCTACGTAATCTTAAAAGTTCCAAAATTGCGAAAAAACTGGTAAAAAGTGTAAATGATCTTCAGCAAATCTTTTTTACCTATATTTTCTTAACATTATTCTCTTTAATGTAAAATTATTCTCTTTGTTTAATTATTCGTCGAAAATTTTTTTTTTTAATTTTTGGTGCAACTGTTATGTATATTCTATTTATTTGTTAGATCAGCATACAATCTTAATCATTTGTTTAATTAAAAAAACATAATTCAAAAGACGCCATAAACAAAATTTATAATAAATAAATATAATATAATTAATATTAGGTTGATTGCCACTGACCCGCTGTGGGAATTTTATTTGCCCGACTACCAGCTTTTTTTTTAAATAAATTTTAAACTTATTTAATAATGTTAATACAAAATATTTAACCCCAGACTTATTGTACCATGGCCGCGAATAGTTAAAAAAAATAATTTCAATGTCCTAGGAATCCTAGTTTGGCCCCAGCGAAATGTTGCATGTGGGACTTTATAATAATCCTGATACAAAACTAAACAGCTTTTGTTCCCAAATGCTATATATTTGTTAAAGAAAGCAAAACACTTTTTATGTAAATATAACTAATAAAAAAGTATTTTTATTCAATTATTAAGACAAACCAAACAACACTCTTGGCAGAATTTTTTTTGGGATCTCGACGTATTAACTAAAAGAGAAGTATAACTAAATATTAAAAACAAATACATGCAATTATGTATTAGAAATGGAAAAAAAATAACAGCCTACTTGATAAAACCAATAAACTAAACAACAATAATTCGACTTAGCTAAATTTGTGGCATTCGAATACAATGTTGCCTATAGGCGACAACGGGCTTGAAAGGGTTAAATCAAAGTTTGATAGATGTCTTTTGACACCTCTTGGTAGACATACTAGTAAAGAGATAAACAATAACAAGTAATGTGTTGACAATCCTTCAGTTTAAAATAGCTTGCGAACTCTGATAAATAACGATTATTTTTTTTAAAGCAAAAAAAAACAATTGTTTCTAAAAAAAAATTGCAAAAATAACCATAAACTTTAAAATTGAAAATTGTGGCCTCGGATGGACTGAAAATTTTCGGAAACTAAAGATGATTGTATGTGTATGAAAAATACTATATAATAAATAATATATTATATTTAATTACTTTTTAAATGCTCTTAATGTGAATTGTTTTTGTATTGTTCTTACAAATAGTAGATTTACAAAAGATATATGCTCTTTAGAGTAAAAACTAACTTTGGCTCAATTTCGCTCAATATTTAATTATTTTCAAATACTCTTTAAAGTTCGTTTTTTTGCCCAATTATGGTCATGCTTCAAAAATTTTATGAATTTAAGGATTGTTTGAGTTCAGAAATCGCCACCCTGTAAAATGTTTGGATCGTTACGAAAAGGAGTTAAAATGCCATAATTCTTCGGTACAACATAAACGTTGATCAAAAATTTATATACATAATTGAAAAAAAATTATATCCCTCTATCTATATAAAAAACGTTATTTTTTCCTAATCTTTTTGATGAATTTCCAAAAATTAGCTTATAATTCGCTAGTGGTTTAAGCACTTATTGGCATAAGTTTAATTTTTGTAAAGGGCGTTTATCCCTCTATTATTATATATAAAAATTTGTTTTTTCAGTGGAGCCGAATTCAATTTCAAGTGGCGCTGAGGGTGGGGGTGAGCGAAGGAGGGACGAAGCCTGCTAGTGAATAATAACCTATTATGTAAAGTTAACATATATCACAAATTACATAAATAAATATTATTAAACTGTGCCATGATGATCTATATATATAAAAGAAACGTATGTTTTACGTGTTACGGATGTTCTCAAGAACGCGTCGATGAATTTTAAATATGATTTTTGCTTGTTTTAGAGGTAGTCAATACGGAGATTTTAAGCGATGTGATTGCATGTACTGGTTCGTGAGATATACGCATTTTTGTGAATATCGCGAATACAGCATAGTAGAAAATTGTTCAACACCGGCTTTTGGACATTAGAGTGCAGACAGAAGCGAAGTCGCAAAGGGGTTGAATTGTAGTTTCTGTGGGTATGAATTTATTAGAGATGCGAGCTCTCTTAAGAATACTTAAGTTCGTCCATACGGCTCTTTAGAGAGTCTGCAAATTCAACCAAGTTCAATCCAGAAATCTAATGATTGTCTAGATAATATGACTAGAGAATCTTACGATGTTTATACACTTTAAGACTATTCAAAGTTTGGGCAGGGCAACGCCTGCCGAAATCTGAAACTTTTGAAACATTTTGCCATCGCAGGGCGAATGGCAAACAACCTTTTACTAAAATATAATTTAACAGGTGCGAAAAAATTGTACGCATCAACTTTTTTGCACTAGGGCAAATGTCAAGCAATCTTATACTTCTACGAATTTTTACCTCGGACTTTAAAAATGCACTGTATTTTCACACAAATTTTATAAGGTTGCACAGTTCAAATGTTGTCCGCTCTGTGTAACCGAGTCCATTTTTTTGGCTTAGTTGTGCGTCACTACGCTTTCATTACCATTTAGATTATTTTAAAAACAAACATATAAAAATGTAATGTCTTTTTTAAGCGGCGATAACTGTGGCTTAAATACAAGTACGGTCACACAAAAAAAAAAAAAATAAACAACATAAAAATTGTCTTTGGTCACACTTAACATGTACTGAATGTATGTATAGATATGTATGTGTACATACAGAATGATATTTTTTTAATTCATCTGAAATATTAAAATAAATCCTTAAATAGAAAAAATTGCAGTAATAAACTTATTAAGTTACTTTCAAATTATTTTAGCGCAATTTAAGATCTCATTATGGATTCACTTTCTATTGGTTTTTAAATTTGTTGGCTTATCATTGTAAGAAAATTATTTAAATAATGTTAATTTCCCTTTTCACACTTCATGAGTAAGCTATATGGGCATTAAGTGTCAGTCCTAACACAAAACAGATATATAGCTATGGCACTGTGGAACATCAATATGAATGGTACATTCCCTTTTGTTTCCCAAAAGATTTGTTTCGAGGGTTCAGCATGAATAGTGTGACCAACCGGCCGGGAAAAATCGTGACATAGCCCAGTTTTGGATGCAACGTTCCAGTGTCCAGATGACTACCTGAATTGAATTTTACAATTTTTTTAAACAATATTCAATATTGCTTAATTAAATTTCATCTCAAGACATATACTATTTTAAGCACAAAGCAGCAGAAAAATAGGTTTAAATTATCTATAACAGTGTAATCGTCTAATAAATTTAAGTTGAATAATAAAGTTTTTTTCTTCAAAAAAAGGCCCGGTTTTGTTTCGGATTTTTGTAATTTTTTTAAGAAAATGTCCCGGGTTCGCTCAAAATTGAGTTGGTCACACTAAGCATGATAGAAACTAAGATATTTCATGGAGCCGCAGCCAACCCGGAATTATATAAGTTAAAGGTACAATTCGTCACCAATTTTTTAAACATTTTCTAAAGAGGACACTTAAATCGGCTTTTACTTGGTTTACTCGTTCTAGAAAATACAGTGTAAAAAAAGAAATGAAGTAAATAAAAATGAAAATAAATTTGAAGGGAATTCCCTCACTAAATTTCTAAAAGATTAAGGTTAATAAAATATTTTGCTTTAAAATTTTAATCAATTAGCTTTTCGTTCTAAATCGAATAAAATTGTGTAAAAAATTTGTATTAGTCCGTGCTATTTCAAAAACTTCAATAGGTTTTTACTTGGTTTACTCGTTCTAGAAAGCACAGTATAAAAAAAGGCATAAAGTAAATCCTAAAGTTGTTATGAAAATAAATTAGAAAGGGAATTTCCTAACTAAATTTCTAAAAGATTAGGTTAATAAAATATTTTTCTTTAAATTGTTAATCAAAAAGCTTTTCGAGCTAAATCTTATGAAAATGTATAAAAAATGTTTTTTCTAGACTGTGATTTTTCAAAACCATGCAAAATCAGAATTGGGTTGTACCTATAATAAGTAGAGCTGATCATCGATTCGATTTTAAATCGATTTTTTTCTCTGACAATAAATTCGATTTTTGTTTATTGAGAATCGATCATTTTGACTTAGCGATATATGAACATTAGGGCAGATCAATTTGTGTGAGGCGGAAAAATCGTTCTAGAGCTCTCAGCGACTTTGATTCTTTGGGTTATTTTGAAAATTAATTTCGATTCGCCTACTTCTCAAATTATGGTATATAAAGAAAATGGAATTCCAAAAATGAACTAGTTCTAAAAATGCAACGATATAGTAATAACGTTTAATTTTCAAGAAACTTTATTTAATCTATATTTTGGTTTAAAAAGTATGTAATTTTCAGCCCTACTAGTTTTAATTTTTTTTTTAATTTCTTTCAGTGTATTTTCTACGTAATTATGAAGCTAAATAATTCAAAAGCAATGTCTCTGGGATAAATCAGTTCGATAAAACTCATTTTGTAGCCATCAAAAGTCAACATTAATATTTATTTGGATAATATCTACTTTGTATGTATGCCAGTGTGTGCATTGTCTGTATCATTCACATATTTACTTAATATATATTAAGTATGTGTGTGTCTATGTATTGTACCCACTGACGTATGGGAATATTTATGAAGTATATGTTATTACAAATAATTGTTAGTGACCTTTATTATTATACATTAGCATCTTCACATACTAATACAACGTCTATATATATTTAAAAACGTATAAAACGGTCAAGTGCAATTTTATATAATAGGGTCTTATAATTGCGTGTAATAACATGTTTGCTTCATAAATACGATATCTATTCATAAAAGAATACATTTTATTCAAAAACGAAAAAAAAAGAAAAAAAAACTAAAGGTAGTAAACGCGTGTTTACGTCAATTTTGTTTTGAACAATTGACGAGCCGTGACTCAGATAAGTAAAGCGATTAACAATCTTGCAGTATTGACAAACTTTTCCATTAATGGGAATTTTTATGAGAACCAATTTGTTATTTTAATTCATTCATTATCTTGATACCGACTGGTTCTTCAACGCTAAGAATCTGACGTTTTTTTAATTAAAATTATTTATGACGTTATTAATGACGCTCTCCACAGAAGATGCGAGGAGCAACCGATATCAACAGAAATTAAGGCCCGAAAATGGAGTTGGATCGGGATCGGTCACACGCTCAGCAAATTGCTAGCGTAATATGAAGACAAGCTCTTGAATGGAATTCTCAAGGCCTTAGAAGGCAAGGGTGGTCCAAAGCATCATGAAAACGAAGCTTGCAAAAAGAAACTGAGGAATCTGGAAATTCATGCGGCGAAATCCAAGGAGTTAAAGCAACCTCAAAAATGTGTATTTTTTAAATTAAAATTTTTAAGTCTAAAAGTTATCTGATCTTTTCTCTTGCAAAATTCATCTAAAATCTGGAAAATCATAGGACAAAATCCAAGGAGTTAAGCAACCTCAAAGTGAATTTTTTTAAATTTAAAAAGGATCTGATCTTTTTTCATACTAAAATACAATCACAATTTTGTTAATACATTTTTATTAAGAAATTAAATGACAAATATCGACAAAATCGATTTCTTGCAAAAATAACATTTTCCCTGTACCTAAAAAGTTTTAAGTATTCTCAAAAAAATTGTGCGTGAAGTTGAATACAAAGTCGTTATACAATATTATTTTCGTCTCCTGTGTTTTCCGAAATCTCGGTGGATGCCGGATAATTAGTTGACTTTCATGACTCTCTAAAAAGCCGTGTGGACGAACTTAAGTATTCTTAAGAGGACTCGCATCTCTAATAAATTCATGCCACACAGAAACTACATTTAAACCCCGTTGCGACTATGCCTTTGTCTGCACTCAATGTTCAAAACCCGGTGTTGAACAATTTTCTACTATGCTATATCACGATATTCACAAAAATGCGTATATCTCACGAGCCAATACACACAATACACACATCGCAATAGGCTTTAAACCTCCGTATTAACAACCTCTAACACACGCAAAAATCAAATTTGAAACTCATCGACGCGTTCATGAGAACACCCGTAACACGTTAAACATTAACATTAGTTAATTTGACAATGTACAAAAAAAAATTTGTCTTAAAATTAAAAAAAAAATCTTAGGGGTGGCAGCCCTTATCAGTTAGGGTGTATGAAAAATAGATGTTGGCCGATTCTCAGACCTACCCAATAGGCATACAAAACTTCATGAGAATCGGTCCAGCCGTTTTGGAGTAGTATGGTTACTAACATTGTGACACGAGAGTTTTATATATAAGATGTTTTTTTTTTCTTATAAAGAAATATTATTTAAAGCACATGGCCTAACTTATCAGGTAACAACTTTTCAGAAATTACTTTGCATTTAATGTCATTGTCAGAATTTAGAATTCCGATATTAAATAGCCTTGGTTTAAATAGTCACATGCAAATTTATAAGCTGTATTAAATATATATTATATTAGATTTCTATCAACGGAAAAACAAAATTCCTATCGCCATGGATGCCGACGATCCAGTATGCGACTACTCTTTTGGGTCAACGACAAGTTCTCTATCGGGCCTTCTACCATCATGTCCACCAACCAAAAAAAAGAAGAAGGAGCAAAAGGTAGAGGAGGAGCAAGCAGAAGAAAAGGGAGGTCCATGCTCACAGTATACCAATTCATTCCCATCATCGATGACATCCTCTTCATCGACTAGCTTAAATTTAGCTGCAATTGATTCTCAATCGAAGCTTAAAAAACCAGCACGATTGGAACCACCAAATATTGGATATGAGCTCAACATTGCCAAATCCATTTTGCAGCAACACAGCACATTGAGTGGGGATAATTTGTAAGTATTTAAGTTTAAGTTATATGTAGGCATTTCTGGAACTAAGTGATGTTACCAAATAGTTATTTTTCTTTTTTCCTCGTATGAGTTCCTCACAAAGAGGTGGGACACTGCGATCGTAAGATACCCATAAATTACGGCAAAAGGCTTTCCGCATGAATAGCATTAGGTCTTTTGCTGATATTGACCTAAGATGGAAGGGACTAGCCCGTTCCTTTCCCATGTGACAGGCTCTGTCCCATACTGGGCAGTCACAGAGAATAAGTCTGGTGGTTTCATCGTCCTCGAGACAGAGTCTGCACTGTGAAGATTTCGATAGGCCAATTTCCTGTAGAGGTATCTCAAAGAGTGGTGGCCAGATAGGTATGCTACCAGGTTTGAAGTCCGCTCTGCCAAGACCTTTTGTCTTGATCATATCCAGAGGTTCGACAAGCGCTTTTGCTTGACGCAGTCCCGCAAAGGAGAACCACGTTCCCATGTTCTCCTGCAGCCCATTTGTTTATCATGGTCTTGATTGTGGACCAGCCAATACTACAGAAAGGCGCAGGAGATGTAGTCAGGGTGAAGGCACCCTGTCGTGCTGGATCTTCCTAGACTCCTCAGTGTACAGTTACCCAACATAGCACGATTTTGTTCTGGGAGGAAAGGGTTTGGAGGTAATTATGCCATTCTTTAACCATTCCGGAGGATATGCTTCAAGATGATTATGCCCTAATAGCAGCTTCGCTATCTGAGTAAATACAGATGTTTGCTCCCCTAGTTCTCTTGTGAATGATACTATAGCCGCAGATCTCTTAGACGCTGGGCCAGATGCCCATTGCGGTTTCCCGTGGTGTGGCGGGAAAGAATATCCACCTCAGTGTTCCCCTGCTTGTCGTAAGAGGCGACTAAATGGGGATCGTCAGGAAATGGGTGCGTGGTGATATACGGAGCAGCTTTGGATTAGCGGTCGAAGACAGCGGCAATGTTGGCCACATTCGACTGGAGAGTGGATGCTGACAGGAAGTCGTATTTATGTGGCGTCGGCGGATGATTGGACTGCAGATGGCAGATGGGTGACCAGACCCGGGCATTGGATGCCAAAACTGGCGGGGTTCCCCAAATCCGAGTCTGTCGGGATTGAAAGGGGAGGGCCAAACGAGTCCTTAATTTCGGTACCACGAGTTAAATATACGTCCAAGCGTACTCGGCCTCCTTGTGGGAATATCGTGGTGGCTGTGGGGGAAACCCAAAATAAGGGTTTTAAAACAGAGAAGAATGGAAACTAACTTTTTGAACTCTGAATTCGGAGCTGGACATTTTTGATTCATGAGACAATAAACGGGCGCCTGCTTTCTTTCGAAAAACTCGTTACCAGGTTAGGGCCAGATGGACAATATTACCATGAGCTGGACAGAACCATATTAAGATTTAAAGAAGTCTTAAAGAACAAGACTATTTTTCTTGAAGTCCAAAAATGAACTGGTTCAATAATTACTATACATAGTCTTAATGTCATTTCGTCAAAGAACACTTGACTACTATTACCAAATTGATCTCTGGATATCTTAAAATTTTTTACCCCTTTCTATTCTTGGTAGGATAATAGAATTTTTAAAGCGTTTCATGTTCAGACATGTGCTTATACCTCTAGTAGTAAGATCTTTTGACCGAGGGTTTTCCCCATTTCTTTTGTGTACTGATTAATAAAAGCCTGACCCTAAAAAAAATATATATGATTAAGTTATATTATAGCTTAGTTGCAAGTGTTAATTGCTTACTACCGCATGTGCCTGACACTACATTGACCTTATAAATAATAATGCCCCTAGAACTTCAACGCCTATTAATATTTACTTATAACAATATGACTATTAACTATAAAAATAATTGATTCCACAGATTTGATCATATCAGCGATGTTATAAAGCGTGTTATCGATGAACGCCCACCAAATGTGATTGATTTTTTTGAAGAATTTAGTCGAAATGTGCGCGAGCAAAAGTTTCATCTTCCCGAGCGTTTTCCGCCCAATGCCGCCTTTGAAAATAATCGTTTTTATAACATTGCCAAGCAAATAATGCTCTCCTTAAAGGTTATATAAAATTCCGTATACAGCCTATAATACTTCCTGGCTAACAAGTTTTCTCTTTTCCTAACCACAGCTGCCCTATGCCATAGAGGGTGATGAACTAGGCGCTGGCGAGCAAATTCCCGAAGAGGCTACAAATATCTTGAATGAAGAATTATATTTACCCATAGATGATTCCATGCGCAAGTTTGTCTCCTTCAACGAAAGAGTACAACAGCTACAGTTTTACTGGAACCAATGTGGCTTAAGCATTTCTAGTGATGACATTTTTCAACTGGCCAGTGCCATGAACCGATTACAGACACATCCGTCCATTATGCAATGTCGTTTTTGGGGTTGCATTAATGGCCTTAAAGCATCTTACTATATAGTGGAAGCTGCGCTAACTCGCGAAGAAATCAACACACGTATGACCATGATGGAAGAAGAGCTTCGAGAAAAGCAGCTTCCTTTTAAAATGCGCTCAAATGCAGAGGAGCGACCTACACCCTCACATATTGGACCAGAGCTTACGCCTGGTATTTATGGCTGGGAAAAATATCCAGCCGAGGAACTGGCCAAAATGCCAAAAGCTGCACCCATACCTTTGACACAAGAAATCGAATTTTACGATATACCGCCCGAATACATTGGACTTGGTTGTAATCGTTTTTCATACTTTGTGGTGAACTCTTTGTATGAAGATTGGATTGAGTTGCCGATTGTTACGCCCAGACAAATTATTGTTGCACGACATATCAAAAAATTGTTTACAGGTGATTTGGAGGCAAACGTTATATCATATCCTTGTTTTCCCGGCAAGGAAAAGCATTATTTACGTGCGACCATTGCGCGTATAACTGCTGGAACTATGATAGCACCTCAGGGTTATTATAGACGTATGACAAGAAAAGAGAAGCGTCAGTACGAAGGTGAAGAAGATGATGAAGAAGAGGAGGAGGAGGAAGAAGAAGAAGAGCCGCACTATGGAGAGGAGGACGAAATTGTTGGTAATTATCAATTGTACTTCAACTTACAGAAAGTTATCCACATAGATCAAAGTTCTAAGTTCTCATAAATCTCTTACAACACTAATTCTATCTAATTTTATTTTTCCAAATTCAGATAATGATGTTATGCTGCTTAAAAATGAGCGCTACGTAATTGAATCTGTTAGCGTTATGGCTACTCCGGTGGCCTGGGTTCATATCCGACCTCATATTCTCGATCAGGGTCGCATACTGTGGTTTGATGAGGAGCAGGCACGAAAAGAGCGTGAAAAAGCTTTGGCACGTTATTTGAAAATGCGTCTTCTAGAAGAAATGGAAGAAGAGGGTGAGGAAGAGGAAGTTGGTTCAGAAGATGAGGAAGAAGGTGAAGAAGAGGACATGGGCGACGATTCTAACCCCGAAATTGGTCCAAATATTTTAAGCTCGTGTGCAAATGATACAACTGATCAATTTACTGTGCCCTGGCAGGCACGTCTATCCAGCAAATATACAAATCAGAAGGAACGAGTTTTAATAATGCAGTCCAATATTTGGCCCGGTGCTTTTACTTTTTTATTCGAAGATGTCTGTGAATCAATATATTTAGGCTGGGGCCATAAGTACGTTGCACGTAATATGCCTTTTAAACATTTACCCCCAATTATGGGAGAAATTGTATATGAATTCGAAGAGGCAAGTGATCCTACTGTAGAAGAGGAAAAAGCATATCAGGAATGGCTTCTTAGCAAACAGAAGAAACCTGAGATCGATGATGGAGTATATGAGGACGAGGAGATCGAAGGCCAAGATGATAATGATGACAATGATGACGATTCCGAAAACGAATAATGTAGCTAAAATAGATTTTTTATGTGTGTTCTTTTTTTTGATTATATGTTAAATAAATTTTAGTCAGCATGAGAATAATATGTCTTAATTAACTAGACTGCCGGGCAAAAGTTTACGGACAACTAATAATTTCTCCTTAAAATTTACAAAATTTTTCGTAAACGTATGAAACTATTGATAGGATGATAGGATAAAAAACTTTATTCTAAATATTGTTTCTTTTTAATGTAAATCTGGTGTTAACAAAAACAACATATTTTAAAAAATTCCCAAATTGTAGTTTAGGATTTTTATTGCAAATTATGAAAACGAATGATAAAAAAGAAGAGAGCTCCTTTGGATAAAGCACAAGTCTTTAGGACACATTAGATGTCTCTTGACCATCGAGACCTCTTGACCAATGTCTCTAAACAAAAACTTCTTGAATAAATGACAGATTATAAAAGCGCATAAGAATTTAAATTTAGACACTATCAACCAAATGGAATGTTTTAAAGATACAAATTTTATAGGTTTATGACAATTTTCTTATATATGAAATAATTTTAAATATGTATCACAACCAGTGGCGGATCCAAAGGGGTTTGTCGGTTCCGGTACCCTCTCCAAATGGGGAAAACGAATTAAATGTCTTGCGAGCTGTGACTTCAAAGTAAAGAAGCACCCCAAGAACATATCCCAGACCAAGTCCTAGATTCTACCGTATCAAAACTTTGGTGTTTTTATAGAGAAAAAGAATTTATGGTTTTTTACAAGTGGGCCCTCCCCTTACGTGCTTTAAAAGACAACCATCGTATATCTTCTATTATGAATGTGGTGTACACGTATCCCTATAAAAATGTCTTCTGACTTTTTATATTTTCAAAAGGGTTTATCGGATTGAGAATTCTACAGACGCGCCATCCCGACTCTAGGATACACTTCGAAGTAAAGAAGCGCCCCAAGACCAAATCTCTAGAACCGCACCGGATCATTACTTTCAATTTTATTTTAAGACGAATAGAATTTATGGTTTTGTTAAAAAGAGACTTGGGACTCCTTCTGTCAGTTAGCATGTATTCAGGGACGGATCCAGAAAATATTTTTGGGGGTGGGGTCCATATCAAAAATTACGTAAGTAAAAAATTTTATCGTAATGCGTAGCAGAAGTTTAGTGCACGTCACATGAAAAGAGATGAGCAGTCCACATTCTCTGTAGTAGAGTTGGGCTTGATGTTCAATTTTCGAGAATCAATATTTATAAAAAATTCACTTAAATTTATTTCCATGCAATAATTTAAAATAATGTAAACAAAAATTCAAAACATGATACAAGAAACAAAAAATTACATCATTTATTTAGTTTTTTTTAGGTCTTTTGTAGATAAAAAAAAAATTTTTTTATAAAACCCTCAAATGAGCTCTCTGCCGCTCAACCAATCTGCATTGATTCTTCAACATACATACATATACATACATAGGAAAATATTATTTTTGGCCTTTTAAGTGGAACAACTAACACGATTTTTAAATATTTAAAAAAAAAAACACTTTTTTAGTTAGCGACTCGAAATACATTTTGGACCCATAGTTAAAATACTTAAAATCGCTGAGAGCCTCAAACGGTTTTTCTACCTCATAAAATTGATCCGCATTAATGTACATAAAAGATCGAGCTAAAGAGGCAAGAATTGATTTTATTGTCAGAAAAAAAAGATCGATTAAATCGAATCGATGCCCAGCACTACTCTGTAGTTAACCTAATAAAAGTACAATGTGTTGCGTATCCAGATATTTAATGTCGAAAACTTAGTATTGTTTGTGGCCAATGGCCTTGATAATAATCAACAAAGGATATGAAAGTAGTCGATTGACTTTTTATACCCTGTACCGTATGGTACCAAGGGTATATTAAGTTTGTGCAAGCCGAAAATGTATGTAACACATAGAAGGAGACGTCGGAGACACCCCAAAGTTACCTAAAATATGATCAGGGTGAATAGAGAAGTCGATATACCCATGTCCGTCTGTCCGTCTGTCCGTCCGTGTGAACGCCTAGATCTCAGAGATGGTAAGAGCTAGAGTTACCAAACTTTCACATTAGATCCCATATTATTCCATAGGAGGCAAGTTTATTTTATTTTTTTGATATCGGTGATAAATTATATAGCTCCCATGGGGGTGTTTGAGACGACCTCGACAAAAAAAAAGCGTTTTAGATGAATAATTCGTTTGTTTATGAAGATATCGTAACTAAATTTGGTATTCGAAAGTTTTTTATAGTTCCCAATCACTGTACCAAATTTGATCGAAATCGGTTGACTATATCATATAGCTCCCATAGGACCGATCGGCCAAAATAACTTTTTTAAAGAAAAATTTGCTATATTTCGTTTTTTAATAAAGATATCGTAACCAGATTTGGCGTTTGGAAATTTTTTAGACCACTTAAGCAATGTGCCAAATTTGAACAAAATCGGTTGACTATATCATATAGCTCCCATAGGTCCGATCTTCCAAAAAATCGATTTTTTAACAAAATTTGTTGTGTTTCGTTTGTTTGTTAAGATATTGGGACCAAATTTGACATTCGTGAGTATTTTATAGTTCCTAAGCACTGTACTAAATTTAATCCAAATCGTTTGACTAGATCATATAGCTCCCATAGGACCAATCGGTCCAAAAACACGTTTTTTATACAAAATTCGATGCGTCTTGTTTGCTTGTAAGATATTTGAAATAAATTTGGCATTCATATCTTTTTTAGGTATAAGCACTATGTCAAATTTATGAATCGCTTGACTGTATCATATAGCTCCATAGAACGATTGGTCAAAAAAAATGTTTCTTAAAAATTCTTCTGTTATTGTTTTTGTGAAGCAAATCGGACTTCATTACAAGATAGATGCAGGGATCCTAAAGTCGTCCGCGCCCGACTTTACGTCCGCCATTTTTATGAAAGTACCAGTCGAATTAAACTATTTGCTTGGATATTTTCTAGAATTTGTCATATCTTCGTGCGTTCTAATTCAGGCTTTTTCAAGATTTCGTCTTCAATATTCCTCCATTATTATGCTTTTGGTGCCGAATTCCTCGTTCTGATATCATAAATTTGTTTGCAATCCATCCGCTCTTAGGTATTCACGATCTTTATATTTCACGAACTCTCTGTTGAGTGATACTTTGATATTTATATAGCAGACATACAGACATTTTTACGGGGTCCTCCTGGATCCGTCCTTGCATACATTGCATAAATCTAGCATACCCTTTGTACCTATAGTTCCAGGGTATAACAACATTTTGCACAAAATTAATATAGCCCTTGATCAACATTTTGTAGTGTATAAATATGCGAATTTTTTTTTTCTATATATCCCATAATGTTTAATATAGTTAAACACAAATAAACTAAATTTTAATACATTTTATACACATTTTGGTGCATTCGAATTTATCTATTTATGCGCAACATCAACATATATAGTATATAAGGCACACATTCTAGGGTTGTGTGTTGTACTATACATACTCGTACACTTAGTTCAAATATAAATATATAGAGTACTTTATGTATCTGTGTACATGCATAAATCTAAACATATATGCATATGTACTATATGTAAGTGTATGCATGCTGCATTTGCATTTGTATTATTTTTATTTTAAAATGTGAAACGATTCCGCCAGAAAACTATTGTTGTGATCAGTAAATATCGATCAGTACATTTTGTTCAGTCGCGCAGTTGTTTAGTTGCAGTCGAATCTAAAATAATGTGCATTAAATTGCTATTTTTAAAATTCAACAATTAAGTTTAAATTTAAATAAAATAATTTTTCTTAATTCCGATTTGGCTGTGTCATATTCGTGTGCGTTCGAAATAACAAAGTGTTACCAGATCTAACAAGATTTTCAACTATTTTTTGTGTTATGTGCAGCTCCAAAGAAAAAAAAAAGAAAATTTCAAATAAATAATACCTACAGAGTTACCCAGTAATTTATTATGCAATACGTACACATACTAAGTGTAGACTGTGTTAGTTTTGTGCACTCTCCCGTTTAAATAAAATAATGCAAAGTTCCCTAGTGTAAACTGATAAAAAAAAAAAAAGTCTTAAATATGAGTTCTGTAAGTCATTATGATTGCGAATTTCGATATATATTTGTAGTATGTAAGTGATTAATTAAAATTAAAAGTGGTTCGTGCTTAAAGCTTTTATTTGCATATATTTCGGAAGTCCAATGTATTTTTAGAAGTAGGCATCTTCTGTCTATATATAATACATATATCTACATTTGTAACACATAGATTGCATAGTATTTGCTTTAATCAAAAAAGTATATATATAATCTAACAAGACGTTGAGGTATATAGTAGATTAAGGCACATAGATTTAAGTAGATTTGTATATACCAAAATTTTGTTTACTAACAAAACAAGACCCGGTATTGCGTGGGGGGTATTTCCGGTTTCTCACCGTTGGCATTCGCAAATATTTTTTTTTTAATATTTGCACTTTCAATATTTGTATTGTAGTGTACGGTAATGACAAAATATGATTATGCATACCCTATACGGCATGGCTAAGGGGTATACTCAGTTTGTGCAAAAAATTTTTAACTAGTTCTAAAAAAATTATTAAACAATGAGCTGTTAACAAGCTTTTTGTCCAGACGGTGAAGAAAACTAAAGCATAAATAGTTTAAAATTTCTAAAAAAAATTATTAAACAATGTCCTACTTAGAAGCTTTCCGTCCATACGATAAAGAAGACTAAAGCAGAAATAGCTTAACTACATTTGAGGGAGTTTCACGATTTATCTGGACGGTTTATATTGAATACGAAGTTTTTATTAATGAAACTGAAATCCCCAAGGCTACCTAGCAGAGTGGGTACCTGTCAAGGTATCCGACATTTTAAAATTTAACTTCTTTAAAAATTGGGTCACAAATTTAACGGAAAACATGCCTGCATCCGTTCCCGAATGTTTTACTGCCGGCTCCTTTTTTCGTAGCTCCATGTCTTTTTATCTATAAAACCGGAATTCATAATTCTACCAATCAGCCTACTTTCCAAAATAACAGTTATTGTTGTATAATTTGAAATATTTTTACCCTATCCTAGAGGGTTATGCGTTCAACCTGTATGCATATATTATGTTTATCTGCTCGCTCGTAACTACTAAATAACTCAACACAATTTGATAAATAAGGTATCTGTGGAAGCGCCTTGTTCGTCTGCTGGTTATAGCATATGTGACTTCATGAAGAATCGATCAACTATAAATTTTAATTAGTTTTTGGATTTTTGACAAAAAAATCTATATATACAATTTTTAAACGCTTTGTCATTATAAATTATAGTTTATATTTTGGACTAAAAAGCCCAAACCTGACGACCGAAATATCACATTCTAAGATAATTCTCATTTAATAAGAAAAAATTATCAACTAAAGATGATGAATACAAACTATACAAAACTGAGGAGGAGATAGAAAGCATTAATTCAATATAAACTACTACAAAACATTGAGGAGGCGATTTTCTAGCTATTCTAATGCTTTCGCATTAATTCAACTAGAGAGGCTAAGCTATAGATTGTGCTCACAGGCTGTATGGTAGTTTTAGGCATTGATTTTCTGTGATTTGAAGACCCTGCTCTTGTGATAAGTGATTATCCGAACACAAAAGTTTGCAATATTAATGTAAGAAATTTTGATCCTCCTCCACATTCCCTCCCTTTCTTTAATGCCTTTCCTTCTCTTCTTTAAATTAAGCGGCACAATGGACATCATGGTCTCTGGGTAATATCAGTCAGCTGCCTAACCTAACCTAATGTAAGAACTAAAATAACATTTTTGGACTTTAAATTACAAGAATGTAGAAAAAAGAAGATGAAAATAAGTGTTTGCACCAAAATTAGTTTTGAAGCGTCTATTATTTCGACACAGGCAATAAAAAGTGATGAGCTTTTAGAAAGATGCTGCAAGGGAATTGTAGAGGCACTTAGCTGTACTACAATATATGAGTGCGTTGGTGTAGATTTATATTGCATTTGTGGGTTTCTTAATAGGTTTCTAGAATAGCCACAACACATGTATACTGATCATTGGCTGCCAATTATATATTTTTGCTTGGTAGACCAGCTCATTTTACAAGATTTTGTTTCAGTTTTAAGATGAAGACTCCCAAGAGCCGTTAAGAGAAAAAAATGGGACCGGTTATAAAGCACCCTCGGCGTTATGTCTTCCCCAAATATTTAATCTCCCCTTTAAGAATTTATCACGTTTTTCCTCAACTCACTGTCAACAGGCATGGTCCACCTAGCAAAAAAAAAAAAAACATTTTTTCAATTCGGCCAAAAATTTGTGTTTTTGTAGCCTTAACAAAATCTGTCTGAAAAAAGATGATCTTAAAATTTTCGTTGTTGACACCTTGACGAACCTTTTGATCGCACATAAAAGATTGTCACTTGCAATTAAGTGAAAACTTTTACATACCCTATCCCATCACAGTAGATTAAGTTTGTGCAAATGTATGCAACACAACGAAAGTGATGTGTAAGATCCCCAAAGTATACTGCAACATGGTCAGGAGCTCAAACTCAATTGATCTAGACGTGTCCGTCCATCAGTCTACCGTATGAGCACCGGTTTCGTTTTATTTGAACCCTTATGAGTTAAACTAGCTTATGTTAAATCCAGTTCCTACAGGGATAAAGGATATACTAGATTTGTGCAATGTATGTCACAATCGGGCATGGCAGACCCCAAGTCCCTTATACCAAAATGCTATATATATAACCTCGGGTAGCGATTAAGCCATGTCCGTCTGCCTGTCCGCTTGTCCGTCAGTTTTCTTCTAGACCCTTCAACATATCAACTTGAAATATATACTTTAAATAGCTTCTTTGACGTAACTTTTGAGTTTTATCACAATCGTTAAAAATTTACGGAATTTATAGGTATAAATATCGAATTGCACAAAAAAAATGCATTCCAATTGGAAAGTGCTTAGTACGAATATGGAAAAACAATTTTTTCGAGAGAAAAGGTACAGGGTATTCCACTGTGGGCACCGCCTCGACTGTACCACATTTTTAAGTCTTGCCCTTATGTACAAAGAATTGACTAGATTTATGCAATGTATGTAACAAACAGAAGTAAGCGTGGCGTCCTATGTGCCAAAATTCCTATTATAAGCTCGGTCAGCGCTTAAATCATCTCCGTCGTCCGTCCTTTGTATTCAAGTGGGTGTAATAATAAAAATAATAATGATAATAATTCCCACCCAAATTTTATCGATGCGGATACTCCACTCCAATTTATTTACTGTGTTTCCTCCCATGCTCCTTAAAAACTGGACTAAAAACTTTCTCCATTTACTTTAAATAACTTCTAGCGTTTGTCGGTCTAGAAGAGGTGGCCAGGCTACAAGTTGGGCGGCTACTTAATTTCGCTAAAAAAGTCAAATTTTTAACCGACCATCACTTTGCGTCATAACCTCAAATCTGGCACAGCTAAGGACCTAAAGGTCTATGCTAGGCTGCACTCTGTTGTGGCCGGCCAGTGTAACCTAACCTAACCTAAATAACTTCTTTGACATAACTTTGACTCTCATCAAAATCGTAGAAACTTACTTAGCTTACAGGTATGAATAACGCTCTGCACAAAAAAAAAGCGAATTGAAAAGTTCTAGGAATATATTTTTTTTACGAGAAAATGGTACAGGCTACTATATTACACTGTCGGGCACCGCTTCGACTGTATTACGGTTTTGTTCTTCTGATCCGTTTCCTTTCTCCACCAAATAAATTGTAAGCGTTTTTTTCTCCCATATCCCTTTTGTCTATACACTTAAAATTTAACCCATTTACTTTAATTAACTTCTTTCGAATCTTATCAAAATCGTAAAAATTTACAGAGCTTATAGATATAAATATCGTTCTGCCCAAAAAAGAATCGAATTGGAAAGTTCTAAGAATAAATTATTTGTCGAGAAAAAAAGCTACAGACTATTACACTGTCGGGAATCATCTCGACTGTATTAAACTTTTTTCTTTTGATACGTTTCGCTTCATTCCTCAAATAATTTCAAAGCGCTCTATACTATTTTATGCTTTCAAAGCTTCAGCTTAACTTTTTTTGGTAGAAATGCGAAAAAAATCGATTGATTTTCGAAAAAAATTGTTTCTTTTATTAAAATTCGTTATTAATCTTTGAGGATGCCATCTTCCAGTCTCCCGCCTCGACTGCTTGAAATTTTTTTCTTCTGACACGTTCCCTTTCTGTCCCTAATAATCAAAGCTCTATATACTCTTCAATTTTTTCAAATCTTTAGCTTCGTTTTGTGGAAAAAAATGCGAAAAATAAAAAAAATCATTCGATTCTTATATTAAAAATCGTTTGGAACTTTACAAGTTATTGGTTATAATAAAGAAAGAAAAAAATAATAAAGATCCATAAGAAATTATCTATAGGAAGTTAGTATGTAGACTCATGTGATCTTTGAAAATGTCATCTCCCAGTCTCCCACAACTGTTTTGAACTATTTACCGGCACAGTTGAAATTCGATACAGACGCTCCTTTTAAAATAACCCATCCAACATCCAACAATTCTTAAATCGGTTGCGAATTTCTGTAGTTGCCACTAAAATCAATCGATAGTTGCCAAAATAGTTAAATAAGTTTATTCAAAATGCATTCAAATTAGAAGAGTAGAGTAGAAATTAAGAACTATACTTATAGTTAAGAACATTGTAATATTCTACATTAAATACAAACCGAGACATCTAAAGATTCACTTTGATTTTAGGTTTTGGACGTTTTATTTGTAAGTCAAGACTTCAAAGCTCTGACAAACGATTCAATCAGCGTTGCGCGCGGAGATTTGGTCGAGCTTATAAGTACAGAAGATACAGATAAGAAAAGGCAAGTAAAAAGAAAATTATGAATCTCAATATAAAAGTAAATCCTTAATTTTTAAATATAAGTCGCTTAACTTACCCAATTTTATTTTTTCAGATGCTTTGTACGAATATTTGATAGCGGCGATAAACCAAAAGAAGGTTGGGTACCAATGGACATTTTAGAGTTTAACTCTAATTCTTCTGCCATAAATGGCAAGGATAATGTGGATCCTGAGTTTAGAAAAAAGTAAAAGCTTATTTAAAGAAATTAACGCCTAACTTTACTAAATCGCCATTAATATTTTATAGAACCATACTTAGGGAGCTTGTTGAAACAGAAGAGGAGTTCGCTAAGGATTTACAATATGTTGTGGAAAACTATATAAAAGCTTTTGACAGTCCCAGCGTGCCAAGAGCTTTGCGAGATAATAAAGATGTTATTTTTTGTAACTTTCTACAAATTGCGGAGTTTCACAATATGTAGGTCCAACTAACTAACTAAAAATTATCGAATATATTGCTAATCATTGGTATAACCATTTTAGGGTGCTTAAAGAGGGCGTGAAATGCTATAGTACTCAACCTAATATGGTAGCGAAAACATTTTTACGACTCGAACGAGATTTCGATAAACATGTAAACTATTACCAAAATGAGTCTTTTGCACAGGAGTTTCTCAATTCCAGTACAGAATGTCAAAATTTATTTAAGGTAAGTGAATTAGTTAAAACTAACAAAAAAAAAACAATCCTATGAAAAAGCTTAGATTCTAAGTTCGATGGAACTGGTTCTCGTTCTTTATCGGATTTTGAAAGAAAGTAAAATTGAAAACTGTCAAGATTCTAGTAAATTCTTAAAATCTTTACAGTCAGTAATCAGAACTTTTTGAGAGTATATGTACTTAGCTTAGATACCAAGTTCGATAGAACTGGTTCTCGTTCTCTATCGGATTTTGAAAGAAAGTAAAAGTGAAAACTCCCAAGATTTCCATAAATTCTTAAAATCTTTACAGTCTGTGCTCGAACCGTTTGAGAGCATATATTCTCACCTTAGTAGAAGTGTATATACTTGCTATGGAAGTGGTATATCATTGAAATTGCTTACATCAAAAATGAAAACTGTGTTAAAAACACATTTGAATAGTTTATGATGGATGTTTCAAGGTGCACATAAATATTATTTCAAGGGCAAGGCTAGAAATATGTATATACTAAAAGTATATAGCAGCATAGCGCTTGCATCCAGCTAAAAAAAAAAAGTAGCATCTGTTTTTATTTTAGTGGGCGGGTTGTTCAGGTGTGTGGAGCATGCAAACGGCAAATTTCCAGAAATGTTTGCAAAATAAATCGAATAGTTTGTAATATTAAATCGAAAGTTCGATAGCTCAGTTAATCCTTAAAACTAAAAGAGATAGACATATAGCACTAGCTATTAAGAAGATCTAAATTAGGGCGCCTAATTTTGTACTTGTTAAAAACATATTTAATGATTTAGCCAATTATTAGCTAATTAATGTATGCAATTGAATTTTTTTGAAAACAAAATAGAAAATTCTGTTTTCCAAGATTTGTAAAATATTGATGGTCAAAACGTTCCGATTTTTACGAATATGTATTGTGCGTATGCTGCATATAGCGACTTATTTTTAAAATCAGACGTCTCGCAATTTTAAAGCTTTTGCGTATTTTAGTTTCTTTCGGTTTGTGTTGGCGGTCGTGTCGGGTTAATAATTTTTTAGATTTTTTGAATACGTGGCCGTTTCTGAGTGTTCGCGAGGTACTTGAAATATGATTTGCAGAAAACTGTGCACTTAAATAAATATAAGATATAACGTGCTTAAAAGCAGTTTTATTAATAAATTGTGCTCCTAAAAATGTTATGCTAGTGATTTAATTTAAAACTATGTGCAATAAATAAATATATTTTGTCAAATTATAAGTAATAATCTAGGCTGTGCTATGCAGTTATGCAATATATTATTATATACTATATAAAATTATATATGTACCTACACATTTATTATATATGTTAACTCATGTACAATTTTCTATATGCTGGCATTATATTTTTGGAATATATATATAGTACACTCTGTGGCATAAACAAAAATCAATATTAGTCAATAGACAATTCCGATTCAAGGAAATTCACTTCCTTTACTTTATTTAAGTAAAACGACAGCTGTCGTTCTCATGTATCTTCAGGGCATGGCGCGTTTGAATAAATGATTAACTAAAAATGAATATGTATATCTTTATTTATTTAATACACTAAATAGAAAAAAAAATAGACACATTTGGCACACATATAAGAGTATATAATTTGCATGTGTATCTATATGAACAGCTTCACATAAGCTCCTACGAAAATTTAAATATGTACATTTGCAACAAGTGAATTTTTCAAACATACATATTTCCAAAAATAGCTTCTAGAGAGCATTAGAGATTTTTGTTTTGTCGGTTATAGATATTAAACACAGAGGCTAAAATAAAAAAAATAAAATGCGAAAACTGTTGTGGTTTACATTTAAAATTGCTGTTAAAGATTTCTTTGGATGATATATCTAATAAAAAAGATTTTGTTTTAGATGATATATCTTATAAAAAAGATGTTTAAAGTTTTTTTTGTGCCAACTTCTTTAAATTAATAAAATGTGAAGTTTAAATTGTGCATATAATATATATAAAAACATTAATGCCAATACAAAAAATCTAGAAAAATTCGGAGTTTAAGAGTTTAAAAATGGAGATAAAAGCACGGGCGCAAATACTTCAAGCCTTCTTATTTAGATATTTGTTTGTTTCGGTTTTGAGTCAAAATGTATTTTTATCTGGAAAAAATTGCACACGGATTTCTATTGCTTATTGATTTATGGACTATCAAAAAAGTCTAAATCAAAAAAATTCGAGAAACTGCTTCTTAGTAACTTTCGCGCCCTCTACCGTCCAAACATGAAATTCTGAGTATACCTTCAATAACACAAAAACACGAAATTAAATTTTGAGCAATTCGTGCATTAATTTACAGGTTCTTATTCAATTTCGCGCCCTCTACCGTCCAAACCGGCAAGCCCTACTAGAAGCAGAGGTCACATTTTTGATTTTAGACTTCTTGGTTGGTCCTTAAAACATTAAACACGAGAAATTCTAGTGTGAAATTTTTCCAGGTCTAGCGCTTTTTTGTAGTGGATAATTTGGTTCAATAATAGATAATGGTTCATGCGGATAGCAGACACAAATTTTAAACAACATTTTAAAAAAAATGGCTATAAACGACCTAACGTGGGCGTCCTGTTCTGTTTTACGTGGGCAACGAAGTCTTGGTAGTAGACGATTGGCTATCTTTCCAAAATTTTTGATTTTGCTTGGTGACGAATAAATTCGACTAGGTTTTAAATTTATTTTTTTTACTCTTATCACTCTTTTTTATACAAAATTCGTTGTGATTAATTTGTTTGTAAAGATATTTGAACTAAATTCGACATTCAGATCCTTTTTAAGGTATCAAAGTACTGTGTCAAAAATTATCGAAATCGGTTGACTATATACATATAGCTCCCATAGAAACGATCGGTAAAAAAACAATGTTGCTTAAAAATTCTTCTGTTTTTGGTTTTTTATGAAGGAAGCGGCTTTTATTGCAAGCTAGAGGTACAGGGTATCGCAAAGTCGTCCGCGCCCGAGTTTACGGACGCCATTTTTCAATTTTCTTTTTGCTAATAGCCACTGAGATTTGTTTTAATACATTAACTACTGATTAATGTAAATGTATTGTTTTAAAATATACATACATATGTATAGTTTATGTAAATATATTTACCCAATATTGAATTTTGCACTTGATCTAGGACTCCTTACTAGTTTTTCTTTTTAACGCCACGATTTAGTCTGTGTAAAAGTATTCTTTTGCTGTTCGTTGCCACAAGCAATTTGCAGTACGAATGTCTACTTATCCTGTATTATTACTGACTTCGGCTTTTAAAATAGATTTACAATGTCGTAATATCTGGTAAATTGTTATAATTATTACTTTTGCTCACTTGGCCATTGAATGCACTGAATATATTCTACATTTGCACAATTTTTTATTTGCATTTACTCCGACTTTATGTTTCCTTTTTGTGTCCACTTTCTGTGCCAACAATTACTTTTACTTATCGATATCAACTATCGTCCTTTCGAACATGATAGGCAAGGTTGCAAAGCAATTTCGATTGCTTAATTTGCCCACAAATGCACTGAATTTATTAAACATTTGCACAATATTTTATTGCTTTTACACCGACTTTATGCTTTATTTATTTGTGTTTCCTTTTCGTGTCCTCTTTTTGAGCCACCAATTACTTTAAGCTATCGATATCAACTATCATAGTATCGAACACGATAGGCAAGGTTGCAAAGCAATTTCGATGCACCATTTGCACAAAAAAAATTATATATTCATGCTTGTAGAAATTAAGGCTTTTAGTTGCAACCAATTTAATTATTTAACGTTTTTTTTGTACAAACAATATTTTGTTTACTTTTAGGAACTTTCGAAAAAACTTGGTGACGAAAAATCTTTATCTGAACATCTTAAACTACCTATTCAAAGAATAAACGACTATCAACTTCTGTTTAAGGTTTGGCCTATTTATTCACAACTACTATCAATATAATCAACAACAAACATTTACACACAAGATACACCAAACATTATAAATTATAATTGTATCAAATCACTTCATCTCAATGCTTACCAAAAGTACTGCTCCATATAAACGATAATATTACAAACTACATGTACGTACAAAACGAGCAGCATTTTAATACCGGCTTTATTTAACATAATTAAACTTAATTTATATGTTTTATTCCGCAGGATTTGCTTAAATACTCACAAAGTCTTAAAGAAAATGTTAGAGATTTGGAAAAGGCTTTAGAGCTCATGCTTAGTGTTCCAAGTAGAGCTTATGATAACAGATTCATTACTAGCATTGAGGGATACAGAGGCAACATATATAAATTGGGCAGAATCTTGCGTCACGAGTGGTGCACACTTATCGATAAGGACGGCAAGACACACGAGCGTTATTGCTTTTTATTTAAATCCAGAATATTGATAACCAAAGTGCGCAAAATATCTGAAAGCCGTTCGGTATTTATTTTGCAAAATATTGTTAAGCTGCCGCTTTGCAAGATTGATAATATATTAGCTGAAAAACAGATACTCATAGCAAACAATACGGACAACGAGAACTTGAACTTGCCCATACGTATTAAGCCACACGGTGAAGACTCAAATCTTATATGGTATAATGAAATTCGCTTGTATGCTAATCAGGAAGTCACATTACAAGAGCATCTGGCAGACGATATTAAAATAGATTCTACTAAAATTGCTACCGAAAACGAACTACTCTTACATTTACCGCAAAAAGCCGAAGCTCATCAAACTAACTCAACTGTGCGTGCTTCGGATGTAGCCGAGAATTACTTTTTAAGTAAGGAAACTAAAGAACGTTTGCTGCAGGAACAACAGGAGCTACTTAAATTTGAACAAGAATCCATAGAGTTATACAAACGTCAATTAAACCAGAAGAGCGACTTGAAAACGTCAATCGAAAGAACTCAAGACTGCACAACAACAAGTAAAAAAAATGCTGAAGATACAAAGAAATCCGTAAAAATAGCCGAAACTTTAGAAACAAAGGAAATTTCAGTCGAGAAACCAAAAGTGGTACAACAAAAAACTGAAATTTCAAATACTACCATTCCTGTAAAAGTAGTTGAAGAAATAAAAGAAACGATTGCTGCTGTTGACGTACAAGAGCATGTAAGTACGGCGGCCAGCGAATTCCAGCAAGTTCAAAAAGTAACAGAAACGACCACCGTAAGCAACGAAAAACTGGTTCTTGAGCAAGAAACCAAATTTGAAGAATTTACTGAAGTAGAAAGTGCTGGTAAGAACTCAGAAGATGTTATAGCAAACAACGAAGAAATATGCATTTTGATTCCACAAATTAAAATCGAGCAACCAATAGATAATGATAACATTTGCACTACTACATCAAAGCATAAACCCATCGAACTTAAAGATATTGTTGGTTATAATGAATCCCTGCAGGATAGTGATAGCACGCAAAAAAATACCCAAACTCGACAGGGCTATGCCGCAAATACTAATATAACTGACAATGCTTCTTTAACCCAGTGGAACACTGCACTTGGTAGTATAACGACTAACAGCAATACGGGCTTATATGCGCCCGCAGGTGGACCTCCACCGCCGCCTATGCCACCGCACTCACATAGAATGCCCGGCTTCTTTCAACCGCTTCCGCTCATTTCATATGAAACAACTATTGAAATACTAATTGTCAAAGCTCGTCCACCCTCACCTCCTCCGCTACCGCCACCTACTATCAAACGCGTTCTAGTCCATACTGAGAGTCTAGAACAAAAAACGCAAAATTTTTTCGAGGGCATCTATGATATATCGAGCTCCGATACGTCACTGCGTAATGCTAAGCAAAAAATTCGTAGCATTAAGAATACGGTTTTAAAATCAACCGATTCTACTAAATATGCTCAAGATACTGTTAAAAAGGCAAAAGCACGCGACTTTCTTCATATATTTAATCCACCTACTAAAACTAAAAGACCCATTTACGAGATTGTTGAGGAACCTGTAAATATTAGTGAACTAGAGGCACATTATACTGAGTCCATTGCTGACGATTTCAGAGAGCCAAGTGCAGATCTAGAAGTCAGAGGCCAAAGCGTTGGCGGGATGGATGATAACTATTCCGGCTATTCAGTGGCTTCCAGGCGTCGTTATGAAAGTAAGTTCTCAAACAACTAGAGCTATAGCAAACTATGTGTATATGAGGAAAGGATTTTTGTCAGTTTGAGCATATCAGCGTGCAGTCCTAATGTTTTAATATATGTTTATACTTTTTAAGCTGTATTTAGCAAACCGAGGTCCTTTGAGTGGAATTTTTTAAATGTAATGTATTCGTATGTCTTAGACCCATTTGAGTTTCTTTTTGTATTAATTGTTTCATGTTAAAGCACAAAACACCTTTTAATTTATGTCAATAATATGATATATATAATATCCTTATGCTCCTTACACATGTCATTTCAACACTAGTGCTGTTCTCCCGTAATTATATCCCGCCCTTATCCAAAACTTGTTTAATAGGCGCATCTCGCTGGGGTTGTTGCTCTTTGGCTTTGAGTTCATAGGTCAACCCTGACGACATGCGCCTATTGTTTAGGCACAATATCTTTTACCACTCACATTCTGAAAAAATCTTTATAATTAATATATATTATTTTTTAATAATTCCCTAAAGCGAGCTCGCGTAGTACCAGGGACTATAACAGGGGCACCTCCTATGATAGCACTGCCGATACACATCAATATGGTGCCAGTTCTAGACGTGAAAGAAGTGCATTAGAACGTATCGAAGCACGTTCAACTCTTTTATCTACGGGACGCAGTGAAAGTCGTGCTGAGAGTCGTGCTGAAAGTCGGGCGGCAAGTCGTTTAGAAAGTCGTGCGGAAAGTCGTGCTGAAAGTCGTGCCGAGAGTCGTGCAGAGAGTCGCAACTCGTTTTCCCGTGCGGAGTCGGCTATAGGCAGACGTTCGGCATCACGTCAATTGGAGGAGCAAGTATTGCGTTCGGTTGACAAGCCCGTTGTAGTCAAAATGTTGAAAAGCGTGCATGTGGAACGTTAGTACAAAGAGCATTATGGATGACATTTACAAAATAAAAACTAATGCAATTTCTTACAGCTGGCGAAACCGCACATTTTGAAATCCAATTCAAAGAAAAGCCAGGTTTGGTGACTTGGTTGAAGGATAACAAGCCTTTAGAAGACCCTTTGGCAGATCGAGTTGTTCAAACCGAGGCTCCAATGAATTCATACCGTTTGGATATCAAAAACTGCAGGTAAAAGTTTCTGGGGTCCCCCCCTTTTGCTGCTTTCATTATAAAATATAAAAATAAAATCTTTTGCTTTTTTTATAGCGAGAAAGATAGTGGAACCTACACCATCCGCGCTCAATCTGCAACTGAGACGACTATCCTGTCGGCTCAACTTGCTGTGGGACAAGGTACAATAAAATGTTAATAAGCAAACTAAAAAGTTGTGCTTATAATATAATTTGGATACTTTTAGTTGCTGGCCTAGATGAAACCCAAACCAATGTGGCACCAGCTTTCCTAGTCAGTTTGATGGATGCGGAGATGATTGAAAATACGCTCTTCCGTTTCATGGTTAAGATACAAGGCGATCCTAAACCTCGTGTTAAATTGTAAGTTTGAAGAACAGCTTATTATGATGTACATCTATTTTAAAATCATTTTTTTTAGTTACAAGGACCAAAAGGAGATTCTTGAAGATAGTGATCGCATCAAAATTATTAGAGACAAGGACTACTTAGGTTTCTATGAGTTAGTTATTGAGGACGTGCAAAAAGAAGACGCCGGAGTCTATACGTGCAAAGCTACTAACAAGCATGGTGAAGCCAGTTGTGAAGCCACAGCTACAACCATAGGTAAATCCTATTAGATTTTCTAATCTTTCTTTAATGTAACTTTGAGTGTTTATTTCTTTTTTCAGAGGATAGAAATCCATTTGGCGCGTTGAGTGGTCAAATTTTGCCAGCTGGCGAGAAACCCGTCTTTGCTTGGAAACGCAATGGCGTAGAATTTGATCCGGAAGAAAGATTTAAAGTGCTTTTCGGAGAAGACGAAGACTCGCTAGCGCTGGTATTCCAACACGTTAAACCAGAGGATGCTGGTATTTATACGTGCGTTGCGCAGACTACTACGGGAAATATTTCCTGCAGCGCAGAACTTTCCGTGCAGGGTGCTATACAGACGCTGCACAGAGAACCGGAGAAGCCTACGTTAATAATTGAACACAAAGAAGCAAACGCTAGCATTGGCGGCTCTGCCATATTGGAGCTACAATGTAAAGGCTTTCCCAAGCCCGCTGTGCTTGTTAAGCATGAAGGTGAAGTTATTCAAGTGGATGATAGACACAAATTTTTGTACGAGGATGATGAAACCATGTCACTGGTCATTAAGAATGTAGCCACCTTAGATGCCGGCGCATATACCATCGAGGCGGTAAATGAGCTGGGTCAAGATACCTCTACTATTAATTTGACCGTCAAAGGTAAAAACGCAAATTAAAAAATAAAACTTTTAGCTAATTAACGTCCTTTTTTTATACACAGCACCGCCACAAATCAAGAAAGTTAAGGATATCACCTGCTCTGTTGGAGAGACCGTAAAAATAGAAATTGAAGTGGAAGGTTCTCCACAACCAACTGTTACTGTCACCAATAATGGCAAGAACATAGAAAGTGAATCTAATGTAAAAATATCAACAAGTTCCATTGGCAAGAGTCAGGAAAAAGTTACTATACAAATTTCCGATATTAAATTGTCGCAATCTGGCAATTACTCCATTAGAGCCACAAATGACATAAGCCAAACTTCGGAGTATTGGAACTGCACAGTGCAATCCAAGCCCGTAATTGTCAAACACTTTGAAAGTGAATATATTCATGGTGAAAAAGAAACAGTACAGATGACAGTCAGGATTGACGCATATCCGGAAGCCAAGCTAATTTGGTATCATGAGGAAACTGAAATTCAAATGAAGGACAAGAAGTATAGCGTTAGCTCCGACGGTAATGCATATACTTTAAAAATCACTGGAGCTACTCGCGTGGATGCAGGCAAATACACCGTAAAGGCTGTAAACGAGCATGGCTCTGCAACTAGTTCCACAGATCTACTTATTAAATGCAGTCCAGAGTTTACTAAGAAGCTACAAAACATTACGGTTAAGGAAGGTGATTGTAATACCGCATTGATAATTGGCATTGATGCTTATCCACGTCCACAAATTAAATGGTTTATTGACGGCATTGAAATTGATGAAAAACGGAAGGATTTCCGACGTGTGGAAGAAGGCAATGACTTTAAGCTGATACTCAATGAAGTACAAACCAATATGCAAGGAACTTACTCTTGCAAAATTATGAATGATTATGGAAAATTGGAGGATAATTGCGTTGTGACTGTGAACTGTAAGTATATTTAGGCATAAGAGAGATTTAAGATTTAATAATTTGCAATGTGGCTTTTTAGGCAAACCCAAAATAAGAAGAGGACTGCAGAACATGGAAGTCAAAGAGGGCGATAATTTTACACTGGAAGTTGAAGTATACAGCGAGCCTGAAGCAAATGTTAAATGGTAAGATCACTATTCAGATAAAAAGAGTTGATCAAAAAATAAGATGCCTAATTTAAGTCAATATGAACATATAAAGAAATATCTCAAATTCAATTCTACCCTTTATCACATTTAAGGTTTAAAGATGGACATGAGATACACGCTGATGCACGTATAAAAATTTCACGTGATTCGCAACGTATTGAAAATTATTATCTAACTTTGAATCTGGCCAAAACTGAGGATGCTGGCACCTATGAGGTCAAAGCTGCAAATTTCATTGGGGAAACAACTTCGTCTTGTAAAATTGCCATTTTAAGTAAGTAGTATAAAATTGATCAATCAAATGTTATTTCTGGTAAAAACCAATATGAGATCATGCTATAGAAATGGTAAAATCCCTGATGGATAACATATTAATGAGTACAGGTGTTTTCCTTAAAACCAAAATTTCTAAAAATTACGAACTATTACAGAAATCAATCGAATCCGAATCCTTTACCTACACAATTTTGATTAACAAGATTTTAAATTAAAATTTTTATTTAGCTAATGATTCCCTAACAGTGGAACAAACTGTTACAAAAACTATGATTGCTACAACTGAACAACCTGAAGAAGGGGGTAAACTACATAATTATACTACATATTCTCTAAAATTAACTATAATAATACTCTATTAACGAACACTGTACATACCTTCGTCTATTACTTACAAGAAACATAATATACAAGTTTTATGACACTTGTGGGGTTTTCTGTGCATTTATGCATCGTTTCAAGAACTAAGTTTGAGATAGCTTGAAATACGTGTGTGTTTTAAATGTTCTATTATTACTCGGTGTACAAAATGAATTTTCAATGATATTCTATTCTGCCTGTGAAACTTTTAAGTTTAAGTTCTATACATTTAACATTTAACCTCATTCCGTAAACCTTTTGACTATTTTCAAAAAGATTAAAAATAAAGCCTCACATCACTCAACTTAATGCATTTTAGTTTTAAGCTAAATACCCACGGAGTATCGAGTACCGAGTACTTTTTGTTTGAGCCTTCGTCTCTATCAATTTGATACTCCTTGCTAAATACCTTAATTTTTTATTTTTCCTTTGCATATCTGTACTTACTGTTATCTTTAACGCTTCTTGACATCGCACTGTAACAATCGATAAATTCAAACTTATTTTACCGTTTTATAACTTTTTATCGATATGTGTTGTACTTGTATGTGTAGCATCAATGGAACGTGTATATGAACTAAAACTACAAGGATGTATAGTATTAAAATAATGAATTCTACAAAAAATTATTCCAAAAATTCGAAAACAAATTTTGGAAACTGTATATAGTAAATATACTTTTGTAAATACTATAAAAAAGTGCACGAAACTTTACCTAAATTTTATAATTAATGCCAAAATACTTTTATAGCGGTTCCTGAAATTGTGCACGTCGATGTTTTCCAAACGCATAGCTTTGAGTCTGTACCACTTAAATATGAAGTTATTGCTACGGGTATTCCGAAGCCCGAAGCTATTTGGTATCATGATGGAAAGGCGTTAACTCCGGATAAACACACAGCAATAACAGTCGATGGGGTAAGTTTTCAGTTTTACCTAAATGAAAGCTTAGATCTTAAAACATTGTCTCTTGCAGGATCACTACAAGCTAGAAATTGAGTCCTTAGACATGGTTGATGCTGGAGAGTATAAGGTAGTCGTTCAAAACAAATGCGGCGAGAAAAGCCATAAGGGAACACTTTCACTTTCTGGTAAAATAAAACTCCATTTTTAACTCTAAAATATAAACTAATTCAATTTATTTACTTGCAGATGTGGCAGAGTATCGTAAGCCTTTGCTCATCAAAGGTTCAGGATTGCGTGACATTAAAGTAAACAAAGGAGACACTGTGACTGAGCCCATAGTTTTTACCGCAGATCCTGCGCCGGAACTGGTTTGGCTTAAGGATGGGCAACCACTCAAAGAAAAGGACAACCTTAAGTTAAAGGTGGAATCGAAGGAACTGGAGAATGGCTTAAAGCAGTATACCTGCACATTGAACATTGTAGATGGTATGTTTTTAAATATATAACGATTAAAAACACTTTTTTAATAAATAAATACAACAATTCTTAACAGCTGACATTAAGGATTCGGGACGTTATGAATTAAAGGTCAAAAATAAATATGGTGAAATGGCCACAAACGGTTGGATCGACGTGCTTTCCAAACCAGAAATATCTGGTCTTATAGATCAAAAGTGTTTGCCAGGTGATTCAATATGCTTCGATGCGCTAGTGCTTGCAAATCCTAAGCCAAAGGTAACATGGACCAGGGGCAATGAAAATCTGTGCAATAATGAGAACTGCGAGGTTATTGCTGATGTTGATGGTGATAAATATAGGTTGCTGTTCCAAGCTGTAGCTCCAAACGATAGTGGTACATATACCATAACAGCTGTTAACAGTGAGGGCAGGACCACAAAGGAATTCGCTCTAAACGTGCTGGGTATGCAAATGTTTATAATATTATTATGCACATAAACTAAAATCTACCGCTTACAGTTGAAAAGCCCACGTTTATTGTACCACCTGAGGACCAGAGCATTCATGATTACAAAAAAGCAACAACAAAAGTCTTGGCGCATGGTGTTCCAATGCCTTCAATAGAGTGGTTTAAAAATGATAAACCCATTGATTTCGAAGGAGCAAAGCCAAAGCAGGCAAAATTGTATACTGTAGAGAATGTTAAAAAAGGCTCGGATCAAATTGAGAGCACTTTTGAGATTGTGCACTTTAGGGAAAGTGACGTTGGACAGGTAAGGCTTTCTGCTATAATGTGAGATTTCCTAATTTACTTATGAAAATGTTTTTTTTTTATATTTTAGTACTCTTGTGTAGCCAAGAATGAAACAGGTGTAACTAAAGCTCCATTTAAATTGGGTCTACTTGCGCTGGCGCCAAGTTTCATAAGTAAGCTGGATAATGCGCTTGAAGTACTGCAGGGTGAGCCTTTGGTGCTCGAGTGTGCCGTCGATGGCAGTCCCCTGCCAGTTGTGCAATGGTTCAAGGATGGCGATGAAATTAAACCTAGCGAAAGGTAGGACAAAAATCTAGGTATCCACAAAATATGTGTCCTAAAATTTGAAAATTTTTCTTATAGAGTAAAAGTAACAACAACTCCTGAAGGCATAGTCAAAATGGAAATTGATCATTGTGAGCCAAATGATTCAGGCGCTTACAAATTGATTATTTCGAATCCTCATGGCGAGAAAGTGGCTTTGTGTGCCGTGGCTGTAAAACGTAAGCGCTCAATTTAAAAAATTTTTATTAACATTATATATAAAACTTTAAACAAATTAGCTGAGGCCATGCATCCTAAGTTCCTGAAACCTATTGAGAACCAGAAGGTCACCGTTGGAGAACCCTTGAAAATCGAAGCTCAAGTTATTGGTTTCCCAGCTCCTGAAATTAAGTGGTACAAGGATGGCATGCTTTTGCGTCCTAGTCCGGAAATAAACTTTATTAACAATCCCAATGGACAAATCGGTTTGAGGTAAATTTCACTAATTATAGTAAAAACGTTCCCAAACTAAACATTTTTTTATAATCCCTATTTAATTAGTATTGATGCTGTTCAACCTCAAGATGCTGGCATTTACAAATGTACTATAGTAAATAGAGAAGGCGAGCTTGAGGGCGTTTCCAAAGTTGAAATCGTCAGTCGAGAATCCAAGCCTACATTTGTAGCTGAACTTCAAGATGCATCAAGCGTTGAAGGCTTCCCGGTTAAAATGGATATAAAAGTTATTGGTTATCCCGCACCCAAACTACAATGGTTCCATAATGGACATGAAATATTGCCTGACAACAAGCACTTTGCAATTTTAGAAAATCCCGATCATAGTCAAAGCCTTATTGTAGAGAAAACTGCACCAGAAGACTCTGGTCTCTATGAAGTAATAGCCACAAATCCTGAAGGTTCTGTTGCCTCTAAGGCAAAACTGTATGTGGCTCCAAAGGCTGACGAAACCGCCACAGAAGAGGCTCCTCAATTTGTATCAGCACTACGCGATGTAAATGCCGACGAAGGTCAGGAACTGAAAATATCTGCGCCATTTATTGCAAATCCAATGCCTGAAGCAATTTGGAGCAAAGATGGTGAGCCGTTAGTGCCAAATGAACGCGTGCTTATGACCTGTGATGGAAAACATATTGGTTTGACTATCAAACCAGCTGAAACCGCTGATTCGGGCACTTACAGCTGTCTGCTGGCCAATCCGCTGGGCGAGGATACATCATCCTGCAATGCGAATGTGCGCAAAGTGTATAAGCCACCAGTTTTTACACAAAAGATTTCGGACTCGCAGCAAGTTTTTGGCAACAATGCCAAGATTCCAGTTACTGTTTCAGGCGTGCCATATCCAGAGCTTACTTGGTACTTCCAAGACAAACCTATTAATGAATCTCCAAAGTATACCATGAAGCATGATGGAGACCATCATGTCTTAACTGTCAATAATTGTCAAAAAGAGGATCATGGTGTTTACAAGTGTATTGCCAGTAATAGAGAGGGCAAGGACATTACTCAAGGTCGCTTGGATATTGTAAACGATATGTAAGTAATTTAAATATTTATTATAAAAAGAAACTAACTTTATGTTTATGTTTAAAGCAAAAAGCACTCACGCTCCGAACCGCCAGTTTTCCTTAAGAAAATCGGAGATTGCGATGTTTACCCAGGCATGTCTGCCAAATTTACGGCTTGCGCTACTGGTTATCCCGAACCAGAAGTGGAATGGTTTAAGAATGATCAAAAACTATTCCCATCTGATAGATTCTTGATTGATGTAGAACCAAATGGTCTGTTACGCTTAACCATTAAAGATACAAATGAATATGATGTGGGACGTTATTCCTGTCGCATTTACAATCCACACGGCGATGATATATGCCATGCCGAACTATTTTTCGACTGTGAGTGTTTTACATATAAAGTACCTTACTCCAAAACATTAACATGTACTTTTTCTAGCTTTGGACAATGAGCACAAGCCTTTGGGAGATCAGTTTACAGATTTCAAGAAATACAAAAAAACTGGTGCTCCACCACCACTATCGGAAGGTCCTATTATATCGCGCATGACTGATCGCAATCTGCTGCTTTCCTGGAAGCCATCCGTGCCACTGACTCCACGTTATCCCGTCACATATCAGGTATACTAGAAAATTTTTATAATTTAGGCAGCATCTAATGAACCATGCTTGCAGATTGAAATGATGGATCTACCAGATGGTGATTGGCGTACACTCAGAACTGGAATACGCAGCTGCGCTTGCGATATTCGCAACCTAGAGCCTTTCAGAGATTACAGATTTAGGGTGCGCGTGGAAAATAAATTTGGTGTAAGCGATCCTAGCCCATACACTCAAACATACAGGTAGTTCATCCTCTGCTTTATAAGTACAACAAACTGACTAGTTCTGTTTTTTAAAGACAAAAACTGATCCCAGATCCACCAAAAACGTACACCTATCTGCCACCTGGCACCGACTTCCGACCAGAAACTTCACCATATTTCCCGAAAGATTTCGATATAGAACGTCCTCCTCATGATGGCTTGGCACAGGCACCACAGTAATTATTTAATGCACTTTTAGAATATTTTTTTAAACTATTAATTAATATTTCTTCCCTTAGATTTTTGCTGCGTGAAAACGATTTAAGCTATGGTGTCAAGGGTCACAATACGGAATTAATGTGGTTTGTTTATGGTTATCCTAAACCCAAAATGACATATTATTTCAACGATATGATCATCGAACCAGGCGGCAGATTTGACTACAGCTATACACGTAATGGACAAGCAACGCTCTTCATTAATAAGTAAGTCGTAATCCAGAGAACTTGGATGATGCCTTGAGGCCCTATTATTTTAATTGTCGCTTCATTTAAACAGAATGCTGGATCGCGATGTTGGTTGGTATGAGGCAGTTGCCACAAACGAACATGGAGAAGCCAGACAAAGAGTGCGACTTGAACTTGCCGAATATCCAAGATTTTTGAAACGCCCGGATGAAACGTTTATAATGGCACGCAAAAATGGTCGTATTGAAGCACGCATTGTGGGTATACCCTTGCCGGAAGTTCGCTGGTACAAGGATTGGCAACTTTTGGCAGACACTACACGCATAAAGGTTAGCCACAAACCAAGTGCGCCGCTTTTAACAGTAATAAACTCATAAATCTTATATTTTTTAGATGAACTGTTTCGATCCAGATATTTACGTGCTCTCAATACATGATTCTATTATAAAAGATGGAGGCCTGTATTCCATTAGTGCTAGAAACGTTGCTGGTTCCATTAGCACCTCAGTAACTGTGCATATTGAAGAAAATGAGGATCAATATATATACAAGACCTATGGCAGACATCCATATGTGCGTACCAAGCAGCTACGCTATGAGGATAAATATGATATTGGCGATGAGCTGGGACGTGGCACTCAAGGTATCACTTATCATGCAGTGGAGCGTGCTACGGGTGACAACTATGCCGCTAAGATTATGTACGGCAGACCAGAGCTACGTCCATTTATGTTGAATGAGCTGGAAATGATGAACATGTTTAATCATCGCAACCTGATACGTCCTTATGATGCTTATGAAACTGATCGTAATATAACACTTGTCATGGAACTAGCCGCTGGTGGAGAACTAGTTAAAGATAACTTGCTTAGACGGGACTATTACACCGAACGCGATATTGCAAATTGTATAAGACAAACTCTTTGGGGTTTGGAGCACATGCATGAATTGGGCGTGGGTCATATGGGCCTAACGGTAGGTTGAGCTTTATAAGGTATTTAATTATTTTATATATTTAATATTGTTATAATTGCAGATAAAAGATTTGTTAATATCGATTGTGGGCGGCGATTACATCAAGATTTCGGACTTTGGCCTATCAAGAAAGATAAATAGACATAATTTGTCTACATTGGATTATGGCATGCCAGAGTTTGTGTCTCCGGAAGTTGTCAACAAAGAAGGCGTTAGCTTTTCTCATGACATGTGGTCTGTTGGTCTTATAACATATGTGCTGCTTAGTGGCCGTAATCCCTTCAGAGGAGCTGATGATAGAGAAACCTTAACCAAAATTCGCGAAGGTCGTTGGGACTTCAAGGACGAGTTCTGGACACATATTTCTGAAGATGGTCGTGACTTTATTAGTCGCTTATTGTTGTATAGCCCAGAAGAGCGTATGGATGTTAAGACTGCACTTAAGCATCCATGGTTCTTTATGCTAGACCGCAAATCCTATGATGATGAATATCAAATTGGAACTGATCGCTTGAGAAACTATTATGATCACTTTAGAGATTGGTATGCAAACGCTTCCTGTAAAAATTACTTCCGTAGACGTCGCCTTAGTGGCTGCTTCCAGCATCCATCTAAAATGGTATATCCACCTGGTCAAGGTTATACACCTGAACGTACACCCGAGCCGCTGCCGGAACCAAGAAAGAGAGCCAAACGAGAAGAAGTTGTTTCTAAGTTTTTACATCCCGACTACGAATTGGGTCTTATTCAATCAGAAAGCCAGTAAGTTGGGACATATTTAGAAAAAGAGTTTGATCAACTAATATTGTACGCTTATATATTTTAGTTATCAATATGGTCCTGATACATATCTCCTGCAATTGCGTGATGTTAACTTCCCTGTAAGATTACGTGAATATATGAAGGTTGCACACAGACGTTCACCATCATTTGCGCTCAATGATTCAGTAGATTGGTCGGTAAGTAAATCTGTTAGATCTTCGATCGATACATTAATTTTAATTGATTTTATTTTATCATTTCTAGCTACCGGTCATCCGCGAACGTCGTCGCTTCACTGATATTATGGATGAAGAAATTGATGATGAAAGAACTAGAAGCCGCATAAGCATGTATGCTGCAAACGATTCCTACTCTATTAGGCGTCTGCGTACAGAGCTAGGACCGCGTTTGGATGAGTACACCGAAGCTGATGCTATGATCGAAACCCAGCGTGATGGTTATCCACCATTCTTTAGAGAGAAACCTCAAAATATAGCCATCACTGAAAACCAGCCGGCTCATATACACTGCTTTGCAGTTGGCGATCCCAAACCATGCGTACAATGGTTTAAAAATGATATGGTACTTTCGGAAAGCAAGAGAATTAAAATTACTTATGACGAAGATGGCCGCTCTATATTGCGTTTTGAGCCAGCTGTGCATTTCGATATTGGTGTTTACAAGGCGGTGGCTAGAAATAAGGTTGGCCAAACTGTTGCCAGATGCCGCATTGTAGTGGCAACACTACCAGATGCGCCGGATTCGCCTGAGATATCCGCCACAAGTGGCAGCGAAATTTTGCTTAGATGGAAGCAACCACGCGACGATGGACACTCTCCAGTGCTATGCTATAGCCTACAATACAAGCTACATAATAGCGATGCTTGGACTACAGTAGCCGATAATATTGATCATGAGTTTTATCTGTTGCACGAACTGGAAGCCAATACTAAATATCAATTTAGGCTGGCATCTAGAAACCGCATAGGCTGGAGTGAAATGGGCATACCCGTAAATGCAACCACATCAGGCGGAGATGCACCCAAAATTCATATAACCAAAGCTATGAAGCATTTACAGCAGCTAACCGAAAATGGCCAAGAGGTGCTACCGGAAGAAGAACGTGTACATACTGATTATCATTGCGAAAGGGAGCCACCAAATTGGGTAACAGATGTCTCTGTTAGCGACAAATATAGTTTCATTTCAGAGATTGCTCGTGGCCAATTTAGCACCATTGTCAAGGGCATACAAAAATCAACAGACACTGTTGTTGTCGCTAAAATATTTGAAGTTACTGATGAAAATGAGGATGCTGTAGTGGCTGAATTTGACAGTTTTAAAACACTACGTCATGAAAGGATTCCCGCTCTATTTGCGGCCTACAAACCTCTGAATGTACCCATAGCCATATTTGTTATGGAAAAATTACAAGGAGCTGATGTTTTGACCTACTTTAGCAGTCGTCATGAATATACAGAACAAATGGTGGCTTCGGTCATTACACAGCTCTTGGATGCTTTGCAATATTTACACTGGCGTGGCTATTGTCATCTGAACATACAACCCGATAATGTTGTAATGGCTTCCGTACGTTCTATACAAATAAAATTGGTAGATTTTGGCTGTGCCAAGAAAGTAAATAAATTGGGTGCAAAAGTGACACCTTGTGGCGTACTGGACTTCCAGTCGCCTGAGATGGTAAATGATGAACCTATCTTCCCACAAAGTGACATCTGGTCATTGGGTGTGCTTACCTATTTGCTGCTATCCGGAACCAGTGCATTCCGCGGCGCTGATGAATACGAAACAAAGCAAAATATATCCTTTGTGCGTTATAGATTCGAAAATCTATTCAAGGAAGTTACGCCTGAAGCAACACGTTTCATCATGCTCATATTCAAACGTCATGCATCGTAAGTAATCATTAAAATAATTTTGGTAACTTTATGACACATTGTGTGCTTTACAGAAAACGTCCTTACACTGAAGATTGCTTGGAACACAGATGGCTTATGACCTCGGACTATATGGTTAGGAAACGCGAACGCGCCTTGTTCCTTGGCAACCGTTTGAAGGTAATATAAATAACATTTATTGCATGAATTAGTACTATATTTACTATTAAACTATTTTTAGGTGTTCTCTGATGAGTATCACGAGCTTAGAAATGCTGCAGCCACTTCATCCAAGGTTTTATCATCGTTGAGCGGAGGACCTACGCCCACTCAGCTGCTGCGCTCAAACAGCATTCAAGAGGAGTTGCTGACCACTTTTTAGTTAAATCCATGCTATATACCCCAAACGCATATGCCCCAACAAAGTTGGAATTATTTCTTGTGAAAAAAAGTGCTCGGAAAAATAAATTGAACGAAAGATAAATAAATGAGATGCCGATTACCAAGAAAACGTACCCGTTCGAATAAATAAGAAAAATTTACACAAATAAAATTGTTTACATGTGATTATTCTTTATCCTCAATTTTCAAGAGTTTTCTAAGAAATAGTTAAATTTTCATTAATTTATTTCTGTACAATATGCAATATAAAAATACTCGCACAATGAGTATATTTAGTTTACTCCCTTGGTTTTTTATCAATAAAAATTTAATTCAATAGCTAAAATTTAATTATTTTTGAAGTAAAACTTTTTTAGGCGACATTGTAAATTTCGAGGGGAGTAAAAAAAGAATGATAGCTTTTTGCTAATTCTTCTAGCTCTACAGGGATTGGGGTATCAGCCGTATACAGATTGCATATCAACGCAGTAAGGACACTTAATTTCTTTTCCACATGGAATGTAAGGGGCTTTCTGATCAGCCAGGTCATCTACGTAAGAAAGAATTATAGTTCTCTGATGTTCCTTTCAGCTCCCTAGGGAATGGGTTATCAGCCGTATGTAGAATGTATAAAAACGGCACACCAACTCGCATTAGTATTAAACATTTTAGAAACATTTTTTTTTGCAGCAATTTGCTTATCATTTCTGTTCGCTTGGTACTTAAAATCTGTTCAGACTCAAAATTTATCTGAAAACAACTAAAAAATAATATTTTTTTATTTTTTAATATTTTTCTATTAAAAATTGTCTTGAAAGCAGCTGCTACTAACAGGCGAACAGAACTGCATAAAATGCAGAAAGCAACTAAATTAGCAACTAAAAGTATGCTATATAAATTTGTCATTTAATAAAATTTTCAAATTTTTGAAAAGTGTTGCATACTTTTAGTGTCGGTTTTTGGTCAATTTTTTATTCTGCAGCTGCTTGCTTATCATTTCTGTCCGCCTGGTAGCTGAAAACCGTTCAGACTCAAAACGTAGCGAATATCGATTGAAAATTTTTTATTTTTTTTTGTCAAATCGTCCGCAGTAAATTTAAATTTTTGAATTTCAGTAACGGTTAAAAGCTGTTCAATAGGTTTGGAGCAACAAAATGTTTCTTTGCATAGATTCCTTCAGCCAAAATATTTGATGTATTTTTAGAGCTAAGCAACTGAAACAAAATATCCTTTTTTCAAAACAAAAAACATGGATTTTTAAGTTTATCAGTTTATTTTTATTTCAAAAATAATAATATTTAAACAATTTTTAATAAAATATTGTTATTTTCAATTCTAGCTGGTTTATTTATATTATTTGATAAATTTAGTTAGATTAACAATTTGAATATATATACATAAATATAAAAAATTGTTTAAATATGTAAAAGTTAGTTATATATAGAAACTAAGAAGCTAATGTAAAAGGATTATAATAACTATTTAATTTTATTAAATAAATAAATAATTATAACGAAAAACATATTTTTTTTTTAATTTGGAAGTTTACAGTTGGGTTGGGGAAATTGCAAGCTCAAATAAATTGCCAAATCGAATGACCTTGAGATTGGGCGGCTCAGAAACTAAATCGTTACAGCGTCCCAGATGTTCAATACAATCGCAAAAAAAGTTATATATGCATATGTAGAAGACCGCTGCTGAATCTGAAAACAGCTTAAAAAAATAAAAAAAAATTCAATTTTGCAATTTTTCCATACAAAAATGGTTATCAAAGCAGCTGAACTACCAGGCGAACAGAAATGCAGAAAATTCAGAAGGCAACTTAAAATTAGCAACTTAAAGTATGCTACAAAATTTAGACAAAAAATAAATTTTGCAAAAAAAGTGTGGCATACTTTTAGTGACACTTTTAGAACAAATTTTATTCTGCAGCCACTTGCTTATGATTTCTGTTCGCCTGGTAGCTGAAATCCGTTCAGAGTCAAAATTAGCGAAATTCGATTCAAATTTTATTTTTTTTGCCAAATCGTCCGCATTGTTAAATTTTGAATTTCAATACTTGGTACTAAAAGCTGTTCAATAGGTTTGGAGCCAACTTTCCATAGATTCCTTCAGCCAAAATATTTGATGTATTTTTAGAGCTAAGTAACTGAAACAAAATATCCTTTTTTCAAAAACGAAAAACATGGATTTTTAAGTTTATCAGTTTATTTTTATTTCAAAAATAATAATATTTAAACAATTTTTAATAAAATATTGTTATTTTCAATTCTAGCTTGTTTATTTATATTATTTGATAAATTTAGTTAGATTAACAATTTGAATATATATACATAAATATAAAAAATTGTTTAAATATGTAAAAGTTAGTTATATATAGAAACTAAGAAGCTAATGTAAAAGGATTATAATAACTATTTAATTTTATTAAATAAATAAATAATTATAACGAAAAACATATTTTTTTTTAATTTGGAAGTTTACAGTTGGGTTGGGGAAATTGCAAGCTCAAATAAATTGCCAAATCGAATGACCTTGAGATTGGGCGGCTCAGAAACTAAATCGTTACAGCGTCCCAGAATGTTCAATACAATCGCAAAAAAAGTTGTATATGCATATGTAGAAGACCGCTGCTGCATCTGAATACAGCAAAAAAAATAAAAAAAAATTCAATTTTGCAATTTTTCCATACAAAAATGGTTATCAAAGCAGCTGAACTACCAGGCGAACAGAAATGCAGAAAATTCAGAAGGCAACTTAAAATTAGCAACTTTAAGTATGCTACAAAATTTAGACAAAAAAATAAATTTTGCCAAAAAAGTGTGGCATACTTTTAGTGACACTTTTAGAACAAATTTTATTCTGCAGCCACTTCGCTTATGATTTCTGTTCGCCTGGTAGCAGAAATCCGTTCAGAGTCAAAAATTAGCGAAATTCGATTCAAATTTTTTATTTTTTTTGCCAAATCGTCCGCAGTAAATTTAAATATTTGAATTTCAGTAACGGTTAAAAGCTCAAAGTTCAATAGGTTTGGAGCAACAAAATGTTTCTTTCCATAGATTCCTTCAGCCAAAATATTTGATGTATTTTTAGAGCTAAGCAACTGAAACAAAATATCCTTTTTTCAAAACAAAAAACATGGATTTTTAAGTTTATCAGTTTATTTTTATTTCAAAAATAATAATATTTAAACAATTTTTAATAAAATATTGTTATTTTCAATTCTAGCTTGTTTATTTATATTATTTGATAAATTTAGTTAGATTAACAATTTGAATATATATACATAAATATAAAAAATTGTTTAAATTTTTTTTTCTAATGTAAAAGGATTATAATAACTATTTAATTTTATTAAATAAATAAATAATTATAACGAAAAACATATTTTTTTTTTAATTTGGAAGTTAACAGTTGGGTTGGGGAAATTGCAAGCTCAAATAAATTGCCAAATCGAATGACCTTGAGATTGGGCGGCTCAGAAACTAAATCGTTACAGCGTCCCAGATGTTCAATACAATCGCAAAAAAAGTTATATATGCATATGTAGAAGACCGCTGTTGAATCTGAAAACAGCTAAAAAAAATAAAAAAAAATTCAATTTTGCAATTTTTCCATACAAAAATGGTTATCAAAGCAGCTGAACTACCAGGCGAACAGAAATGCAGAAAATTCAAAAGGCAACTTAAAATTAGCAACTTAAAGTATGCTACAAAATTTAGACAAAAAAATAAATTTTGCAAAAAAAGATGTGGCATACTTTTAGTGACACTTTTAGAACAAATTTTATTCTGCAGCCACTTGCTTATGATTTCTGTTCGCCTGGTAGCTGAAATCCGTTTAGACTCAAAATTTTCAAAAATTCTATGAAAAATATATTTTGATTTTGTTGTCAAAAATTCAAAAAAATTCAAATATTTAAATTTCAGTAACGATTTTAGGCTGTTAATTAGGTTTGGTAACACCAAAATGGTTCGGTTCGTAATTTCCTCCATCCAGAATATTTTGATATAATTTTTGAGTCTAGCACTGAAAGAAAATATCCTTTTTTAAAAAAAAACAGCATTCGTTTAAGGTAATTGATTTTGTTTTAACAATAATAATAATAATAATTATACAAATAATAGGTTGTAATTTACAATTTTAGCATGTTTATTAGACTTTTATTATTTCATCATATTTTTAGAAACCAGGAGACGGAAATATAAATATTATAATAAAAAAAAAAATTGTATGTATGTATGTGTAGCTCCGAATCATAGCTCGTCTGGATATCTCAGCAATTTTAAAATAAGAAATCTGAAAATCATAAAAATATTTGTAGTTTTTAAAATTTTGCAAAATATTGTGCGTACATTTTTTTTAAATAAATAAGTTCATTTAACTCACCTCTGGACTTAAAATAAACAACTAATTTATATATAATAACAGTATAAAATAATATAATAAGAATACAATGTAAATATAAAATTTTAAACCAGCCTGAAGGGCTTGTTGCTCTGGTTTAATACTTTATATTTTAGAATTAAGTTCTAATTTATAAATATATAAATAAATAAACTTCATTTTATAAAATGCTTTATCGTATCCGTTACAGAATGTTAATTAACATTTGTCTGCTTGGCTGCATAACCTAACAACTGCTTGGTTTAAAATTTGTTTTGGTCGTGTTTCCTAAACATCGATAGGCCGATGACTATCGAAATTTTAGCAGTGTTGCTTTTAACATACAAAAGTTATAACATATATTCGATATTTTAAAAAAGCATTTTTATCAGTCAACCTTTTGATGAGCTTCTAAAAGCTTTCTTATCAATTTATATTGATTAGTGTCGAGTATCGTCTCGTCTCTACATAAATATATTTTTATTTGTAATACTTCTAAAATAATTAAGTAAATTAGTACAAAATCTTCATAAACAAATTTAAGCGTACATAAGGCAAGTCTTAAAAATATTCTTGTGATAAACAAAAGCGTTAAAACGTTCGAATTTTGCCAACAACAGTTTGTGCTTCTCTTTATGTTTACATCTATATAAATATGAGTACATACAGACGCTCTTACCCTTTAAGAGACTTCATTCGTCAATTAAAGACAACGTTAAATCAGTGCAAAAAAATTTTTAGAATTACATTTGTTCGGGAAAGTTGGTCACATGTAGTTTAGCATATGCACGCGAATTATAACCGGTCTATTTGAATAAAATTTATTTTTTCTTACAGTTCAATCTAGTAGCAATTTAAAAATGGCAGAAAAATATAAATCACCAGAACGGTAAGTGGAAATATTCTTTTGATATATATGTTAAAAATAAATGTGATGAAAAAGCTTTATCAAAATCAAAAAAAATATTTTGTTAGTAACCAATTAAGCGGAAATAAATTGAAGGGTTAGTAACTCAAAGTGACTAACTGTATTAATGCTTATCTGCATGATTAATAAACTTTAAGCCTTTTTTTAGATTATTTCATGGCAAAGCAGAAAGCAGTTAAAATATAAATTAACATAGTAGCTAGATTAAGCTTGATAATAATGTTAGTAAAAGCTGCTTATGAATTTTGTATGAACTTTAATCAATCAAAGATAAGAACTTAAACATGTAAACAATTTTAGCACCAAACTTCCAGCACCAATGATCTCTCGTAAAGAAGTCAGTATATGGGCTATACTTAAGAATTGTATTGGAAAGGATTTAAGTAAAATTACTATGCCGGTTATACTTAATGAACCTTTAAGCTTCCTACAAAGATTATGTGAATACATGGAATACGCACAACTTTTAACTCAGGCTGCACAGCAGGAAACTCCAGAAGATAGAATGAAATATGTTGCAGGTAAGAAGAAATCGTTTTTTGGTTTATGGTGGAGTATTAATTTTTTACTTAATCCTTGCAGCTTTCGCCGTATCAGCATTAGCGGCCAATTGGGACCGACTTGGAAAACCTTTTAATCCTCTGCTAGGAGAAACATATGAGCTACAACGAGATGATTATCGAATTGTTTGTGAACAGGTTTCTCATCATCCACCTGTATCCGCCTTTCATGCTGAATCTTCCGACTTTAAGTTTTATGGTTCGATTAACCCAAAACTTAAGTTCTGGGGAAAAAGCGTTGAAATTCAACCAAAAGGCACCATCACTGTTCAATTGCCCAAGTAATTTCATACATATTACCATTAAATAAAGTAGTTTGCAAACCATTGAAAACTGCTTATAGAACCTAAAATTTCTTTGTTCTGCAAAAGACTCAACAAGACCATATTTTTATATTTTAAATAATAATATAATTATTTTTAAGGTGGAACGAAACCTACACTTGGTCCAACGTAAATTGTTGTGTCCATAATATTATTGTTGGGAAACTCTGGATTGAACAGTATGGCTCCATGGAAATTACAAATCACACCACTGGACATATGGCGCTATTAACTTTTAAATCATCTGGTTCAGCGGCAAAAAATCTACATAGAGTTGAAGGATTTATTCAGGATCCAAAGTAATGTACAAATAAAATCTGTTATTCATTTTGCTAAATATTTGAATATTTTTAGAAAAAGGAATTTATATTTTCTATATGGTAAATGGACTGAATTTATAAAATGTTGTCCAGCCGAGGATTATGAACATTATTTAAAAGAAGAGAAAAAAATTAGCGACGTGGAAGGCACTCCAAAGAAAATGTTTTCCAAATTACAGAGCTTTAAATTAAACTCATTCCGCAGCTTATCTATACAAGATGTAAGTTTGCTAATACCAAATAATGACATAAAATATAAATTATAATATTTTATTTACAGAATGACAACGGCCCACCGCCAGAAATAGAAGGTGATATACCCAAAAGTGAGTCCGCTTATTCCTTAGATATACCCAATTCAGTTTTAATGTGGAGCTGCAAACCTAGGCCTGCTAACTGTGAAGAGGTGAGCCATTTTTAGCAAATTTTACTATAGCCAACTAATATATTTTTATGTTTTATTAAAGTACTACCAATTTACAAATTTTGCTATGCAATTAAATGCTATGGATATTACTATGAAACCACCTAAGACACTTTGTCCTACCGATTCACGCTTACGACCTGATATATTATGCTTGGAAAATGGCGACTTAGAAGGCGCTTCAAAAGAAAAAACACGCTTAGAAGAAAAACAAAGGGAAACAAGAAAAGACCGAAAACATCGCAACGAACACGATTGGAAACCAAGGTAAGTAAAACATATTCCCTTTTTGTAACCTTGATTTTCAAACAATTTTTTTATTGCGCAGATGGTTCAAAAATTGTGACGAGTCCAATAATAAGAAAGATGATTGGATGTACAGTGGCGGCTACTGGGATCGCAACTATGAAGACACAAGCGCAATCTTTTAGAGCAATTTATAGCAAAAGCAATAGTTATACATATAATGTACATAAATATTTAAGCATGTTTTAATTTATATGTGTGTCTACAACATATGTTTTTTGTGCTGTTGAATACTAGTGAAGTTATTAAAATGTTATTTAGCTGTGAACTATATTGTATTCATTCAATATTTCATCGTAACTGGAATATGGAATGCAATAAAAGCAAATAATCGATGCTGCTAAGATCGTGACTCAATGCCAATCGTTTTTGTAACGTTAGCTTGTGCATCGATAAGTCTTTAGTCAATTCAGTTAATCGAAACAGGGAATATGCATGAATTTCTTAGTTTTAAATATATCGGATATAATAATTATAGCTATTCGTTGATAAGCATGCTAAAAGACAACCAAAAATATGCGCCCAGTTTAAAAAATATATGTTAATTCAATAAAAAAAATGTTTTTCTTTTATATTTTTTTGTATGCAGCAATTTATAACAGTTATTCACACATTTACAAACATATTTACATTAAAGGTGTTAACCTTTTTTTAAAACTACTATTTTGCCTTCGATAAGAAAGTTTCTATTTCCACAAATCAGACATATACATATATACATTAAAAATTTATTGTGTTTCCACCAGCTTAAGGCTACTTTGTGAGTGTCTAATTATTCGCATAATTATAATGAAATGTGTTAAAATATAGGTAAAGTTGTTTATATATATCCTTGCAGCTTTATATTTAATTTTAAAAAATATTTGCACATAACTCAGCTGCCATAGGAACAATCGAATTGCCCGCAAGAATATATTAACTTTAAGTTTACAAATAAAACCCAGTTATTGACTTACTGACTTATTAAAGAATATTGCTTAAAGCTGTAACGTTGTTTTTGATTGACTTAATTACAAACACAAATCTAATCTTTTTTAACACCAACTTAGTTTTGGATTAGGTTAACAATTACAACAGCAACTTATATAGTCTCCAATGAATGACCAAACTATAAAGTAAAATCTTCTGACGCATTTGTAGTTATAATTTTCTAATGTAACGATGCATTCTGTAGTTGTTCACAGCTTATATGCAAATTTGAGTGATCCACCATTTTGCGATGCAACCTAGGTTCTGTTATATTCAAATCGTATAGGCTTACTATATCATAGGCCGGTACGTTGGGTTTCAACTTGTCTTGAAAAATATTATTCTCAGATTGTGAACTGGACAGCTTATTGCCAATATCGTGTACGTGCAGATAACAATTATTGACCGTATTAGATGATGACAGTGGATGCAAATTATAAATATTCTTTGAAGTTGACGTTGCTCCTAGCAGCGATGCGCGATCTAAGTATATTTGTTCGCTCGGTTCCAGATCGCCCAAGCCGTCTATATAATTATCGAACTTTCTCTCATTGCCATATTGATTGCCTATAAATAAAGTAAAAACGAAAAGATATTATGCTGAAATTATAACAAAAGTCTTGCATGTTATTTATTTTAATTTAAGCGATGTACAAAATGTTACTGCGCAACTATCGATTAAGTAAGTTGGCAGAGCGATCACAACTATCGAAAAGTTTGCTCTTCGTTGTGAACGGTTAAATAGGCGCATAAAATACGTTTTGTTATTTCTTATTTTTTTAAATTAAATTTTAACCGATAAAAAAAAATCTTACCATCGTTTTCCAATAAGTCCGCGCCGGTTCGATGCGTTAAAGATTTCTCTTCATCGCTGTCTATTATAGATCCTTCCTCAATTAAAGAACAACTACCTTGTGGTGAAATTGTAGACAATACAGAAGTGCTGGAATATAATTTTCCAGAAAAAAATGTATCTGGATTTGCTTCGTACGGTTTGCAGGGTACAATCCACGAAAAATTAAATAACGTTGGGTTAACTTCTTGCGTTATCCAAGGATCGCTTATTAATTGCTTAACTGAACAACGACATTTTGGATCTTTGTTTAACATATTAACTAATAAATGCTGCAGCTGCTCCGAAATTTTGTTAGGAATGTTTACATCTGTTTTCAGCGTTTCTTCAACATCAATAAATGGGTTTTCAAAAAACATTAAAACATATAATGTAACACCCAACGACCACATCTCTAGCTCCGGTCCGGCATATTTATTGCCTGCCAGAACTTCCGGACTGCAATACTCTGTAGTGCCATAAAATGTGGAATAATATTTACCCTCTTCCATATAGGTGGCCGAACCAAAGTCTATTAATTTTATATTAAAATTTTGATCAATTATAATATTTTCATCCTTTATATCTCGATGCAGTATGTTTTGTTCGTGTAAATAGTGCACAGCGTCGGCAATTTGTCGAAAAATATAGCTGCCCAGTTTTTCATCCATAATGGGTCGTCGTTGACAGCAGCGTTCTATAAACTCAAACAGATCCATGCCCCAACCGTGCTTCTCCATGACCAACTGATAGTACAGATCATTTTCAAAAACATCCAAAGCTACAGCAATATTTGGATGTTTTAGAGTTTGCAGCAGATGTATTTCTATGGGTATTTCTTTGCCTGCACTTGATTTAACCATAAATTGTGGACACACTTTCTCCTTTAAAATGAATTTGGTTATGACCAAGAGACGATCCGAGTTGCGAAAAGCCATTTTGACATAGCCGTAAGCACCCTTGCCAATTTGTCTTATAGAGGTATAGTGTTTGCTGTACTCGCCCTCGCCAGAGACCAAATCATCCTCACATTTGGACAGTAGCGATAAAGAATTAGGTTGGCTGGAATTTTGTGCTGCAGTACTTTTTATAACCTGCCCCAAGGAAGGTTCTATGGTGCTGGTCATGCTATTAAAAGTTAAGGTAAGATTCGTATACTTTTCGCTGTCAAAACGCGTATTGGGATCGCGGCAAACCCAAATGCAGTAAACGCGGCTACAGCAGGGCAATATTTGCACCGATACGGAGTAAAGGATGTCTATGACAGTGCCGTCGGCGTGAATAGCCTCTCCTACAAAGTTGCCATCGGCACAGCTCAAAAGCTTTGAAGAAAGGCTTGCCGTGCTTGCCATGGAGTCCAAGGCTGTCATGTTGGAGGGTTTAGTAAAATCAAATTCCAGCTCACTTTTTTGAGAGTCTTCAAAGTTATTTGCAGGAAAGTTTTTCCCTATGTTATTAACCGGTGTTAGCACATCCTCGACGGTCAGCGCGCAATCACAGCTTTCGGGCATAGCTGGCTCCAGCTTGGTGCCATTATTAGCTAGTTGGTAACAACTGCAACATGGTTCAGCAGTTTTGGCGTCATTTGCTTGTTCCATTAGTTTTGTACTTGAAGATTTTTTGTTGGACTGCAGTGAGTTTTCAGTTTCCAAAATAAAAGGATCAGAGTCTGGCTCCCATTCGTTGCTGGTAATCGATGCATTCGATATATTGGGACTTTTATATTCCGGCAAATCTTTGCCAAAATTTGGTAGTATAGCCGATATATGCATGTTGGTAATTTTCTCTTGACTATAGCCAAACATAAGCACGGAAAAAGGCTGATTACAAGTTTGTATATTGCCCAGCTCATCCACAACAATCAATCCACTAAGATTTTGAAACACCCAAATGGTTATATTAAAAGCAGCATTATTTGTTGCATTTTCCAGGGACAGGTTTTCGTATGGCGCAATAATTAAACAAAGCGGAAACTTGACATTATCCGTGGTACGTCCTGTGGCCTTTTGCTTGCGCAGATGTTTGGCAATATGTTTGCAGTCCGGTTCCGGCAGTTTTATAAAAGGTATAAGTGTTGTTATGCCAATGCCTATAATTTCCTCAACTGAATCATACAGAAATATGGTTGCTGTAGTTGCATCTGCCGAAGTTATGACGCCAAAACGATCTATGCTGACCTGGCAAATGTGTCGTTGCACGGGTTCAGCTACCGCAATATTACGTCCTTCATTATCAATTTGACATATCCAAAGTGATACCACAACTTTGCTATTATTCTTGGTATTCATTTCTATAACTTTACCACTGAGCAGCACTACAATGCCTTCATCGCTGTCGATTTGCATTTCCGCTAAAGCGGAGATCTGACTCTCCGACTTGCCGTTTAGCAAATCAAAAAAGGATTTGTTTCGTAACTCGTGTGAAGTATAGCCCAGTAGTTGGCAGGCCTTATTATTAACTATAAATATTTTGCCCGTATTTGCATCTATGGTAAATACGGCTTTATTGGGATTAATTGTTTTTGAAGCGTGTAGATTCGGCGGTGGATTGTTCAGCGAGTTGGAGCTCATCAATTGAAACATGCTCGATTTTGGATGGTAATAGCGCGAGCCGTAGGACGTATTATCAGCTTAAAGTTTTAAAAATAAAAGCAATTTAGTATCTATATCAAAAGCTTTGTTAACAAATAAAAAAACTTGAATAATAATAGCAATTTATTAAAATTTGTAAGCATTAATCGTGGTAGAAAAAGTCTTTTCATTCAAGTTTTTAACACTTTAGTCCTGTCGCCTTTTGGCCCTGTGTATATTTAAACAGCTACATTTTATTTTTAGCAACTTTATATAATTATTATATTATAATTTAAACAAAAAAAAATATTTCTATTAATAACGCAAGAATTTTGTGTTCCTTCTACCTTGTATTGGTTCCATTGTAAATATTTTATTTTCCTTTATTTTAGACATTGAATTTTTTTTTTTTTTTGCAACAAAAGCTTTATATTTAGCAAAATGTAAACAAGAACAAAATTCACATATGTATTAAAAAAAAAATCAATAATTTTACGATTAACGCATGCGTATAGTTAGATTAGAAAGTATTTGTGTTTTTTAAATAAAGTTATCACTGTTAAATTATACAAAAATTAATAAATTTACGAAAATTAAAAAAAAAATAATTAATAGCAACATAAACATGTGTAGCAATTTCACTAAGTGTCGATAATTAAATTTATTTTAAAATGTTATTTAAAATTGCTTTTAAACGATGAATTTGTATTCATACTTATTAGGAGTTATCGATAAGTTGCGCGATAGCCACAAAACACATATATTTTAAAACACAGCAAAGCTGATAAGACAGTTAAACAGCGAAAATGCAGTTAACAAATTTATAGCCGTTTGGATTAGGTTAAGTTAGGTTGAGTAGGCTGCTGAATCGGTAATTGAGATCAACCAGACGTCATGAGGTGTTGATTAATTGTAAAGGGAAGAAAGAAGTATGAAAGATGAAGAGAGGGTTTCCTTGCAGAACCATTTTGAGGATTCGACAAAAATGATCAGATCCGGTATGGGCACATTTGCCAAACTGCCTAGATCTTCAAATAATGGCTTATCCTGAAACTGGGTCTTCTAAGAAGCGCCGGTCTAGGTGTAGGATGCTTTCTGTCTCCTCCGCTGCTGCGTCACAATTGTCAACCAGTCCGCCTCAAAAATCATTAATGTACAGCTTGGGCAACCGAATCATAAAAGTGTCCATTTCATTTTGATGTTTCATAATTTATTTGAAAACGCTTATCCAATATGTTTACAAATGTAGCTTCTTTGAGACAAATTTTAATGATACCCTAGATTTTCACGTGGTAACATAGCACATGCAACAGCCGCCATTAATCCAACTATTCCATAAGTGGATAAAGCTTGCCATTTGGAGTTCTGCATCACAACTTCTGCAACAAATGGCGTAATCATGGCACCTATGCGAGCCAACACCGAACAGCCGCCAACTCCAATAGATCTCAGTGAAGCGGGATATATTTCCGGTGTGTATATGTATATTGCTTGAAAAACTCCCGATATAGCACCTCTTGCAATAAATAATGTAACAGAAATGGAGAAACGGCTGCAAAATATAAGAAAAAAAGATTTTTAGTACCCCAAGCAGTTGATATCAAGAAATTTACCTTGTGCATGTTATCAAAACCAGAACGCATAAAACTAGTACCAGATATTGTATAACCATTGTTTTCTTTTTGCCAAAAAGTTTAATTATTTCAGTAGTGATCAATATGCCTGGAAACTCAGACAAAGTAATCCAGAGTAGGTCCATAAAATCTGAAGTTGAGAATGTAGCGCATTCGCCGGTAGTACTATTTTCCATATTACGAGCAACCATTAGCTCTGTGGTTATAAGAACAAGTCCATAATAACAGAAAGCACAAGAAAGCCAAATAAACCATAGTAGAGAAGTTGTCAGACAAAGATCTGGTTTCAAAAGTGTCTGAAAGCTGGCAGTTGCACTGGGCTCCTCATCAGCTACCAAACGACCGATGAGCATGTGACGGTTGTTGTTTTTCGCTATCTGAAATCAAGAATAAGATTGCGTTTTTATTCGCTAATTTGTCGTTCGGCGAACTATTTTAGATAATTCAAGCTTGCGATCGGAATCCGTAACGATAATTTTTGTCCTAATCGTTATCGAAACATGCAGTAAAACTGCACAACATGTTCACTTTTAGTCCCAGGCTTTAGATACTCAGCATACGAATTTTTTAATTTAAAAGAAGTTATAAAATAAAACAAACCACTTCAAGAACTTTAACTGCTTTGTCATGTCGTCCATTAGAAGTATGATAACGTGCTGATTCCGTGAGCCACTAAAAAAATTAGTTACAAAATTAAACAAAAATTTATTATAAGAATATGGCATACTTACTGGAGATAAGACGGTAAAAATAAATAATGGTGCTGCAGATAAACTTAAAAGTCCTCTCCAACCCAAATAAGGAAAAACAACTAATGCCAATAATACTTCAAAGCAAGCACCCAGTGCCCAAAAACACTAAGGAAAAGAAAAATAAACAATGCTAAAAATAAACAGCGAAAGTAATAATTAATTATTTTATATACTCACGTCCATTAAAACGACGCATTTGCCTTTATGTTTTGTAGGTAAAAACTCCGCGTATAATGTCACACTAAGTTAAATAAAAAAATATTTTAATCAATTAAAAATTAATGCCAAGCCTATAAATTTGTGTTCCATTTCTCATTTCGGAGCCGTTTTCTGAAATTTTCACTATATACCCTAACGAAAGATAACTATCCATATATATTTTTTCAATTTTAATCATTTTTGTTTACTTTAAATATAATTTTCCAGAAATTAAAAACTTTTTAAAGGGAATTTCTCAAGCAGTTAAATATAGCAATTAAAAAAAAACTTTTTCTACTACAAGAGTGCGAACGGAAACGGACCTTTACTTTAAAGCTCAACTTACGATTGTGGCACACATCCTATAGCGAAACCCACCAGCCCTCTTAGTGTTAACAACCAAGCATAGCTCGGCGCCACGGAACTTAGAATGCTATATAATACCAAAAGTACTCCACATAATGTCAATGCCTATAAGTTAAGAAAAATATTGTGAATACTATTAGCAAATTATTTTAATCTTAAATACTTACGGATTTCCGCCCATATCGATTGCTAAGTTGAGTCCAAAATGTTGAACTTAACATCATGCCCAGAAATACAATTGTTGTCACTGTTGCCTGTTGATATTTTGTAATATTCCATTCGCAGTACATGGCCGGTCCGATAATGCTTAGCAAAGTCATTTCCATAGAATCTGCCATCCAGCAGAGTCCTACCAACAAGGACAACTTTACATGAAACCAACCAAAGCCGAAAATATTTATAGCCTGTTGGACAGTGTAGGCGTCTAATTGGAAGAAATCATAAAATTTAATTGCATAGGAATCGCTGAAGCACAAAATAGTTCTACTTACCATCTGGACTTGTTACCGGTGTTTTCAGCTCTAAGTTCGGTGAAGCATCTTCCGTAGAAGTAGAGACTGTTCCAGCTCTAAAGTAATCCATTCTTATAAACTGGCCTGAAAAGGCAACAACAAATTTTATAGTATAGCTCAGTTGAGTACATACATGGCTTAAACTCTAGCCGTACCTTATTTAGGGTTTCTCGGTAAAAAATAGGTGTGGCGTAGCCGCTCTAAACTTTTGGAAACTTATTTTATTTATAGTATTTAAAAATAAGCACTTTTAAAACCACTTCACGTTTGCTTTAAGTTATCAAGCTAAGATCACCTTTTGCCAAAAGCAATATTACAGGCCATAAACAGCTTAAACGCCATTTAAGTCACACATTCCATTGAAGGTTGTCATGATATACGTCTTTCTACAACAAATAAAAGAAAGCCTTTGTATTGTTTTTAAATAACTAAAGCATATTATAGGAACTATATTTACAAATGATTCTATTTATTTACTATATACATATAGGTTGTTGTGATTTATGCAAAAATAAATAAGTTTTAATGTTTACCTTTATGATATTAATGAACTTCCATGCCGCACTTAATTTAAGCGTATCTAAATGGAATGTTGCAACAAAACAACGTCTTTTAACAAATTGTTTATTATTTTTTCAAAAGAAAGTTACATTTACTAATGCAAGCATGTATCGGTTAAGCGCAAAGATACTTGTGTACATGCATACCAAAACATACTCATACAACGATATATGTAAACATTGAAGCCAACTCTCGGCAATTTTTATAAAGGTAATGACGCGCTAGAAGATCGTTTATAAACCTGATTGGCTTCATCGCAATATAAACAAAAGCAGCTGGGAAGCAATAAGGCAGCAAAATTAAAGATATATAAGACTTTAGACTTATTTTATTATTTTCCATTGTTTTGTTTATAAACAAAATTTAACGAAAGGTTTTAAAATCACAGTTTAATAACAAAGTAAATAAACAAATTATAATCGAGTGAAACAGTTAACAGATAAATGTCTTTCGATTTAATGAGCTTATCGTTATCGGCATATGTAGAGCACACAGCATTAGAAATTTCATACGGTCACACTGTTTGTAATTGACATTTGACATAATATTACTTTTAAAAGTTAATTCAGTATTGATTTATCTATTAATAAAATTATATACTATAAATTTGTGACATTTAGCTTTAAACCTAATGCTAGTCAACATGTACTATGTATTTATATTGCTAAAGTTTCCATTTAGTGTATTTTAGCCATCATATGTATGCTAAATAGGACAAAAATTTATAAAATAGTTATGTCTAAGCGCAAGTTACAAATTGTATCAAACTTGAATTTACAAAATATTTGAACTATTTTGTTAGGTGGTAGCTGCAACAATAATTCCACGAACATGGAAAAGCTCAAATTTAATAATATAATACAAAAACATAAGACTTTTCCAATCAATAATGTTTACAACACGAAGTGCAAATCCCATTTGCTGGAGGAACAGGAAAATATAACATTAATTGTGAACCGCAGGAATTCGGTGCGGCAAAAACCAAAAAAGTGGGCCATATTACGTTGCAGATTGCCTAGAAAACTGGTGATATTACTTATACTGATTTGCCTGTGTGTTCTAATAGTCTTTGCAAACTCAGACTTGCTATTTCAAAAGAAGGTTTGGTCAGCATTCCTTTCTAGCCGATCCAACGAAGTTAACCATAATAATAATAATAATTATAAGCAGCAACCAATAAAGTTTGATCTCATGGAAATGTCGAAAGAAATGAACAAGGCCATTAAGCCATCGCATTATTTATTGAATTATTCTTCCAATCATCTGGAGTTAAGCTCGCCATCGAATGGACATACATCAGACTACAACATATTTGTTATATACACCAGAGAAAACTATCATCTTCATATGAAATTTGATTTGTTCATACACAGTTTACTCAAGAACTGCAATGCCCAACTTCATTTGCATATTATCACTGATAAGAACAGTGAAACATCCGTGTTGGACACACTACAGCGTCAAATCAAGAGATTCCGAAGATCAGTGATATACACAATATACGATGTAAAAGTCTGTTCAAGTATAATACAAGATTTGGCAGCCAAGTTATCACCATTTTTTAGTTCAGCACCTAATTCGTACTATAGCGATCCTTTATTCTTTTTATCACTCGGTTTACATCGCATTGCGGATACCAGCCTTAATCGTGCCATTCTGCTTGATTGTGATATAGTCTTTCGTTCCGATGTTCGTCAATTGTTTGCCGAATTTGAACATTTCCAGCCACAGCAGTTATTTGGATTAGCCCCAGAATTAACGCCAGTGTATCGTCATATACTCTATCGGTATCGTGTGCGTTATCCAAAAACTAACTTTGGCAACCCATATTATCCCATGCAGTTTGCCAAGAATAAGGAGCGCCTTTTGGGAGAGCCACCCAAACATATGCATATACGGCATGGTTATCCTGGCCTTAACTCTGGGGTAGTATTACTGCATTTAAATCGCATAAGAGATTCGCAAACATATATTGAAAAACTTACGCTACACGAAATAGAGCGCCTGGTAACCAAATATTCTTTCAAAGGGCACCTTGGAGACCAAGACTTTTTTACTTTATTAGGATATGAATATCCAAATCTTATATACAGATTAGATTGTATATGGAATCGACAGCTTTGCACTTGGTGGAAAGATCACGGCTACAGCGACATTTTCGATGCATATTTCCGTTGCGAGGGTGTAATAAAAATGTATCACGGTAATTGTAACACGCGTATTCCAGAATAATTGTTATTCACATAATAAATGCTGTATAAGTGCTATAAAATTATGCGGCAACTTGTTGAATTTTATTGTTTTTTTCGGATGGGTGGTTAAATCTCTAGCGTAGTGCAGCAAGCTATTAGCCACGGTTCTATCTCATATCTTTCATTTATTTTTTTGTTAGCCAAGGCATTCCATGATCATTTCCATACAGTCAAAAAAACGTTCTACTGTAGTAAACACTATAGCATATATATTTGTCCCATATTTCCCACGTTCATCGCAACTGGACAATATTTATTTCTAATATAATAACATCCGAAAAATTATATATAGGAGTATGTCAATTAAAAACATGTTAAGTTTTAAATTCTAATTGTTTTCTTATTCAGAAAAAAGTTAAGGTATACATGTAACATATATATCGCAAAAGATCTAACTTCAAAGCATTTCCGAATCTTAATCTTGTGGCCTAGTCTCCAATCTAGAACCATGTCACAAAGTCTTCAATAATATATGTAAAGTATTTTTTTTTTTTTTTTTGACAATCTAGTTCTCAGACACAGCAGAGATGTGATCGGGAAGTTCATTTTGTGAAAATCTATCCCACATTCGCGAAAACAATTTTTCTAAACCTTTGGCATATTGGGAGCAATCAAACAATGGACTATCTACGCGAGCTTTCCATACTTTTGCTCTAAGTGTTTTCAGATATTCTTTGTCAGTTCCTAATCGTATAGCGATTTCTTGATATTCTTCTCTACTGCGTGCGATTAGCTCTGGACAACCTAGGGTAGCCAATTGTGAAGCTGCAACCCTGGAAATTAAAGACGTAAAGTTAGTTCATTGAAAATGGCAAAGTATATTCAATTATTTACCTGGATGCCAAGGTTTCACCAGGAAGTGTTACAACTGGTGTGCCCGTCCATAAGACGTCCATAGATGTTGTGTGCCCATTGCATAATGGAGTGTCAAGACATACATCAGCTAACTGGCCACGACGTACATGCTCTTCCTTTGCAGCTACATTTGAAAATATAATTCTCTCGGGAGATATGCCTAAAAGGGACAACAAAGTTTAATAAATATATTGTGGAGTTTTACGTCTAATTATATTTACCCATTTCACTGACAGTTTTTTTGATGTTTTGTTCTCCAACTGCCGGAAACCTCAATAGCCATAGCACTGACTTAGGCACATTTTTTAATATTGCTACCCAAGACTGTAATGTTTGTGGGTCAATTTTATATAGTTGATTAAAGTTGCAGTAAACAATAGCATCATCTGGTAATACATATTGACGACGTGTTGTAATAACAATATTCTGTGGAACTTCCTCTCCAGTGGCGGCTTTATTGTTCGTTTGAGTAGTCGCCAAGCCATTTTGTACAACGACGCCGTTTAGAGATGTTTGCACTTGTCCAGTCGCAATCATTGATACTATCTGTGTAGTATTTGGTAGCTCAGCTACTTTGTGTGTAATTTCGACGGGTTTCTGGGCATTGACGACCTCTTTGATCTCCTTGACGTCTGTGCTCTCAACCAATGGTGATAGATCTGTGGCATTTATGACCGCAACATTATCCGCAACTGACGATTGCTTGCTGTCGGAAACTAAAATGCGCTCCTTGAGATGTGGAAACATTTGCTTGTGGTCACCAATGAAATAAGTGTAAGGCATATATGAGAGTTTTTCACTATATTGGCTAGCCAACTCCATAGGGCTGGTTACCGCATCAGTTATTATATAATCCATGAAGCTGGCACCACTTGTACCAGGATATCCTAGCCACATTACTTGTATAGGAGCAGGTCGTAATGCAAAAATTTCATTACGCGCGCCCTTTGTATAGCCATTCATATTAACTAAGATGTGTATGCCATCATTGTAAATTTTATCTGCAGCTTTACCATTACACGGAATTTGCGACAAATCCACAAAATGTTCCGCTTCACGACTGATCTTATAACGGAAGGTTGTACCGTCGTCAGGGCTGAGTGCATAGCAGAAGATTTCAACCTTAGAGCGGTCATGTAGTCCTGGTACAGACTGCATTAAATGTGAGGTAGGATGATTTCCAAAATCGGAACTTAAGTAACCAATACGTAAACGCCCGTCACCAGGTAGTTCTCTAGCAAAGTTATATGGTTGTTTGTGTAGAACATGTATCTTTTCCAAGCACAAATTAGCATGTCTGGCTGCTATAGCCTTGCGGAATTCGTGTGTCAGCGGATAGAGCATTGAATGATGTGGATGAACAGATGGTAATCTATTTTTCTCCAGCTGTTCAGCAACAATACCTACAAGCTTCTTCATGCGTGCATCATAATCTGTCCAATCGCAAACAATTTGCAAACAATGCGCCAAATTACAATATGCATCGGGAAAATCTGGTTTTAGCTTAAGAGCTGTGCGATACGATTGAATAGCTTCTGGAATATTGCCCGAATCTTTATGTATGCTTGCCAGATTGCTGTGTGCATCGGCAAAAGCTGGATTTATTTGTATAGCTCGGGAATAGCATTGTAGCGCTCCACTTACATCTTGCAATTCTTTTAATGTGTTGCCCATATTAGAATATGCATCGGCAAATGTGGGTTGAATTCGTATTGCCTCTTTATAATGCATCAAAGCATCTTTTAGTTTGCCCTGTTGCTGCAATACCGATGCCAGATTAGAATGTGCCGCAGCAAAATCTGGGAATACATCCAATGCCTTTAGATATAGTCGTGTAGCTTCCTCAATATATCCTTGTTCGCGTTTTATATTTGCCAAATTATTAAGTGAATCTGCATGATTCGAGCATAGTCTTAATGCAGTGTTATAGCAATCCTCAGCTTCTTTGACCTGTGGAGTAATGAGAGAAACGGTATTTTAATATCGTGGAATGACAAAAATATAATCACTTAATATATTTATATAAAGTATAGAAGTGAAAGTAAAGTCTAAAAACCTGTCAGTTTGGTGGTCCTAAGTCTTTTTAAACGCCAGAAATTCTCAAAAAAAAAACCATAATAAACTCTATGCCTAAGTTCTATGAGTTTCCCCTACTTCTTAATTCTGTTCTGCTGAATGGGATGAACATTTTGCTATTTAAACATAAACATTTAACCAAAAACATTATTTTTACTAAAAACGTACTTCATAGTGTTTAGTTTTAGTATCTTCAAAAGTTCTAGTACAATTATTAAAAAAGTTTTCAAGGTCGGACAACTTCGTTTGATAAGATTTAAGATTTAGCTCTGATCTCTTGTGAAAATTTGTTTAGTAAACAAGTTACAAGCATTTTTTTTTAAGAACGGACGAAAGGGAATTTTCATATCTTAAAGAAAGTCTAAAATTAATCAAGGAAGCCAGAAGGCTAGGGTTTTGCTTTCATATTCACCATATTACCCAAAAAACGCCCACGCCCGCTTAGCTAGGAACTTCATTCCAACGAAGAAGTTCATGGAAAAATGGCGTCTATCTACGGACAATTTCTGCGGACGATAGAAACTTGCTTATAAAAAATCAGATTATGCTTAAATTTTTACAGAAATTTCTTAGAAGTTTAGTTAAGTTTATGCATGGCGTCAGAAGGGAGAAGTAGTTAATAATAATCAGTCCACTTAAATTTTAATTTTGAAGAATAGGCACATCCTTGATCTTCTACACACCTGTCCTTTTTCTTTAAGAGCATTTGCCAGATTACAATATGCATCCGGAAAGTTTGGTTGCAACTCAATTGCTCGCCTATATGTGTCAATGGCCAAATCAATAAGTCCTTGTTCATAGTAGACGCAGGCCAAATTTCCATGTACGACGGCATTGTTGGGCGAAAGATTTAGAGCACGCAAGTAAGCAGCAACAGCTCTGAAAATACAAATTGAATATGAGAATAAGCCAATAAAATTTGTTTATAAAGTATTAGATATTTAAATTTTTTTTTTAAGTTTTTCTAAAGAACTCTGTTCAAGTCCTTACCTTTTCCAAAAATACAATAACCAACTAAATATGCGACAAAAAATGCAATGCCAACCACTAGTATCATTCAATCTTGGGAATCTATTCACGGTCGTCTCATCCGCACAGCGTATACGGACAATTGTATAAATGACCACACATTGACAGTCCATGGTTTTCTAAATGCGTATTCTTGACATTGATCGACGTTCATACACATTTATCTATATATTTTTTTTTTTCAATTTTATATCTATTTATTTTAATTATTTAATTTATTTTTGCACTTATTTTATTACATTTACTTTGGAATGATATCGGCTGAATAAAACCTCAAATATGTATACAATATTTTAAATACTTGAAAAACGTTTTCGCACGAATTATTATTAATTTTATTTTTAGTCTTTCTTTTCTAACCTTTAATGACGCAAAGCAAAACGTGCACACATCTGTGAGCGCAATAATATTTTTAGGTATATTCGAATATTCTGAATATATACATTTGTCGAAAATGGTCAATGTTTGGAATATCGATGTTTAATGTTTAAAATTGTCCCAATGCTATTACAACGTATATATACTATATATAGAAGTCTCCGAACTTGACCTTGACAAAAAGTTTTTAATTGTTGCTCTTGCTTTTATTGCTCTTGGCGGAAATCTGTTTTTTGTCAAAAAATCATTCGTATGTTTTAAATGTACTTCTTTTTTTGAATATTCTGCTCTCTTTTATTTTTATTTCTGTATTGTATCTTTTCAAGATACATTCTTTAGTTTGTATTCGAATCACTTCCTTGTAAGGTAATTAGTAGTCTTAATTATTGCCAAAACATAAACATTAAATAACCGAATGTAAACATATCAGCACTTTGAAATAAATTAGTTTTAGATTAATTGAGCTATGTATAGTCTTGCATATTGGCCCAAAAACTTGGGATATTAAAACTGAAAATTTTGGATTTGATATAGAAACGTAATTTTTAAGCTCTTTATTCAGAACTCGTGAGCCCGGCAGACGTCGTCCTGCACAAACTTTTTGAATACTTTTAAAGTGTATAATCATCGTTAGATTCTCTAGTTAGCTTATCTAGACAATCATAAGAATTTTGGATTAAAAAAAAAGCCGTATGGACGAACATAAGTATTCTTAGGGAGCTTACATCTCTAATAAATTCATGCCTCACAGAAACTACACTTTGGACACTTTGTGTCCAATACCCGGTGTTGAACAATTTTCTACTATGCTATATTCACAAAAATGCGTATATCTCAAGAACCAATACACCCAATACACATCGCAATAGGCTTAAAACTTCCGTATTGACAACTTCTAACACACGCAAAAATCATATTTGAAATTCTCCAACGCGTTCATAAGAACATCCGTAACACGTAAAACATTAACATAAGTTAATCTAACAATGTACACAAAGCCACAAAAAAAAAAAAAATTTGTCGAAAAAATAAAAAAAAAATGTTAGGGTTGTCAACCCCCTAACAAAATTACAAATTACTCAAAACTGTGCTATAAACCTTCTACACACTATAACAAACAAAATAAAATAAAAATTTGGCAAATTCGTCCAGCCGTTTCAGAGTTATGGGATCATAAACGTACAGCATTTCATTTTATATATATAAATCAACAATGTTTCTGTTAAACACATATTATTAATTTAATATTTTCTCTCAAAACAATTCTCAAAATGAAAATAAATGTTCACATACAAGTTTGTAAAAATTTACTCCTTAATTATCTGAGTACACATTAAACTTTGGAAAATACTTACGCACTTAAGAACTAATGTTGGAAAATATTACACTATTGCCTCGACATTTCACATTTAAAAAAAAAATGGATCCCTTTTTATGTAGACCATGAGATCACTAGATGATCTCAACTTTCTATACACATCTAGAACTAGTTATAATTTTCACAGTTTCTAACAATAATAAATAAATTCTAAGACTGCACGCAATCATATCAGACATGCAAATAGATACTACTCACGTATGATAAGATACTTCCTCACGTGTGTTAAGATTCTTCCTCACGTATGGGGATAGATTAACGTTATTAACATTAAAATTATATACTAACCGATCAAATATTCTGGCTTCCTTTAGTACATTTCCTAGATTTATATATGCATCTAAAAAGTTTGGATCGAGGGTAACAGCTTTTTCGAAATGATGAATTGCTAGCCAAATCTCGCCCTGCGCATTAAAAACGCAGCCCAAATTACTCCATGCCACAGCAAATCCTGGACAAGTTTCGATTGCCTTCAAATAACAAGCCTGAAAAAAATGCAAATATGAAAAGTTACAAATATTCACAATTGACCGATAGATTGTTGTTTACAAATGTACGAAAATATTCCTGCTATTTTACGTATAAAATAAAATAATCGAAAAGTTGCACAAAATTAAAGTTCAGCTTGGCCTGATAAGGTTTTTGCCACAGCAAAATTAATATTGAATAACTTTTCGTGGAACTTTTAGTCATCTTTTCGTTTGTTAAACTAACCTTAGCTTCCTCCAATCGACCAAGTGCCTTAAGTAGGTTTCCTAGGTCACTGCGCACACAATACAAGTCCTGAAAGATCAACAAAAAAAGCGTAAGTATTATAATTATTCAAAGATTTATAAGAAATGTCAATTGCTTCCAAATTTTAATGCCATACGATAGTACTCACGGGATTATATTGTAGAGCTGTAATATAAGCCTGAACTGCAGACTCCATATCCCTGGCAGCTACTAATGCAGCAGCCAAATTTATATATCCATCTATAAAATCAGGTTTTAAACGCACAGCTCTTCTATAGTTGTCTAATGCTTCCTGGAGTTGACCTCGTTCTTTGTAAACATTTCCCAAGTTACTAGAAAGTGTATTTATTAAATTAGTTAGGCAGACAAAGCACATATGTATAAAATATAATATATATATAAATACATTACGCAGCATTTAAATAGGAAATCAATGCTAGCTGATTTTTATACAAACAGCTGTTTTAGTATAAAGCTGAGTGATCTAATCTGATCAGCTGATAGCTTTAAAAAACAAACCGTACTGTACTTAAACTTACCTATAAGCTTCGGCCAGAACTGGATTTTGTTTTATGGCCAGCGTAGAAAACTGCGCGGACTTATCCAGACGTCGGCATTGGAAATGGATCGATGATAGAAGCAATAGAACACCCGTATTGGTGCTATCCTGACGCCATAATTGCATGCAATGTTTTTCAGCATTCTCGTAGTCCACAGCTTGATATTCCCGATGAGCCAGTTCCAGTAAACCTTTTAATAGAATGAACATTATAAATATATGATGATATTAAGTGTGGGATTTCGTTTGTGTTTGTTTTAAGTTTTGAATATAAGCTATTAAAAAATTTACCTATAAATATAATATATAATAGAAATATTTTTCTAAAGATACTAGGCGAAATTAGTTTGTTACTCATTCAAGTAAAAATCATCATACATTTTTTTTTATCAGAAAATAAGACTCACTTTCCATTTAAGATTTATATCTGCTTCAAAAGGTAGAAGTCAAATAAATTACTATTATTAATTAGGTGATCTTATAAATAAATCTTTAAAGTTGGGCAGTCTACTTTTAATTTTAGCAATCAATATCAATACGCATTAATAGAAAATCATTATTATATATATACGATTGCTCATAAGTTTCGAATTAGTGTCCTAATTACTCGAAGACCTGGAAAAAGTTGACCTTTAATAAAAACAATCAATGCATCGATATAATATTACATTTGCACGCATAGCAAGCAACAGTAACAAATCTGACTCCTTTTTATCCTAAAAATAAAACAAATTTTTAAAATTAATTACTTTAAATAAATTCCCTCCCAAGTGTATTTAAATAAAATAAACTTAAAAATATTGAAATAGTCCCATAAAACCTTAATAAAACATAAAGCCGGATCATAAAACAAACATTATTGAATATCCAAATTTATAAAATGCTAACTATACGCTAATCTAGAGAAAACTAATTATAATATACATAATTTTAATTGTATACCAAAAATATTTTATGCTAACGCGTATTTTGTTTAAAATCGTAAATGCATCCCAATACATATAAAAAAACGCACGCACACTAGCATAAGTATGCATGTATGCATATGTGTATCTGTTATACACATAGAGTTGAAGGAAATTTCCACTGTTTTTATACTTGGATAATAGCGTACTGAGCATGTGTGCGTGCAGAGTATGCGTAGATGTTTGTGTAGTATGTGTATGTATGCGTCACAAGAGCGAGCTGTATATATGAGGTGTAGGTATATTCTTACCGACAGACGTTAAGGTTTGGGGTTCATTTAGTTTTATAACCGTATTATTGTTTGATACGAGCGTTTGCTGCTGCTGCTGTAACAGGGAATGTGCCGAGGATTGCGGCTGCGAGGGTTGTCCCTGTCCTTGAGAGTGCATGATCCACCGTTTCTTCTACATATATGTATATGTTCGATAATGAATCCAAATTTTTGTCTAAAATCAATAAGCCAGTGTCAATATCACTGAGTGTCGCAGATGTATAACAAACAATCAAACCTTTCAAATCAATGTTTAGCCGCTTGCAACTCGGTATTATATTCCATAAAACTTTACTGATTACGCGCAGAAATGTAGGTAAATTAACACGTTTTGTTGTTTAAATTCTTTTCACCTAAACATTCGCGACCTTCTCAAGATGTGTCCATTATTTTTTGGTATGGTGCTGCCAACGTTGGCAAAGTGATGTGCAAGTTGTTTCATTCCATTTTGTTTTTGACAGATGAAAGTGGTATAAAAACAGGGCTGGAAACAATAAAATATGCGAATAGTACCGAATACTCGCAGCATAATTATAAAAAACAAAAATAATTTATGTTAAATATAAAGAGTTTTTAAAATTAAATAGCTATAAAGAAAATTAAAATAAATTGTACACACCTGCGGGTCGTTGCAAAGCCACTAGTATTTAGCGGTGTTTAAATGAGAAACTATTATAAGCACTTGTCTAAGAAAGCAACTTTGCTCCAGCAAAATTGTGAGCAAAAAAAATTTTTAATTTGATCATATCCAGGAACTTGCTTCCCGCTTCTAGGATAAGTTAGTTTTTAAGTTTTAGTTCATATGGGCTGACATTTTTCCTCCACAATGATTTCTGTATTTATTTAGATTTAATTTTATAATTATTGTTATATTATAGTTGAACAGGGATAAAACTTCTAAACACTTATATGTATAAATTACTTCTTTGTTTGATAATAATATTATTCCAAAAAAGATAAAGATAAAAAAAACAAACATTTTTTCAAAGCATCTGCTAGATCTTATGAATCCTTTCAATAGTTTTATCAAAAATAAAATATTTGGAACTATCTTGAAAGCCTTCGTTGCTCTGGCTTCAAAACCTTTATATCTTAGAATTTAATTCTAATTTAAAAATAAATAAATTAAAACTATGCTAAGCTAGATTTAAATTTTAATAATTTGTTTTTTTTATATGAATTTTTTCATTATTGGATTTGAGCCCGTAATTGATGTGGTTCAGGGTTCAGCAGTCACAAAGCCACATTGCTCCATCTGTTTGAGAAAATTTGTGAACAAAACAAAATTTTTGTCTTTAGTATCTGCTAGAACTTATGAATCTTTTCAATAGTTTTAACAAAAATTATCTGAATGTTTGAAAATATTTAGAACTATGCTGACACATTTTAAATTTAATAATTCGTTTTTTTACATAATTTTTTCCATTATAGATTTGAGCACGTAATTGATCTGGTTCAGGGTTCCGCAGTCAATTAAGCAATGGGCGTCTTCACTGCGCTAGCCGCAGCTTTTTTTTTTATAGAATCGGTATTTTAAATCATCGTAGTAACTGCAAAATACGTAACTGTATAAAAACAAATTAATTCAAATAAATATAAAAAATAAAACAGCTGTTGTACATAAACACTATTGCTGTATTTGCCAACCAAAGAGCTGTCCACTCGTTAGCAGGCTTATTTTAGTGTGACCTTAAGTTTTTAAAGGCAACAAATTGTCGTTTTGAGTCCGATTTTTAGTCAATATTTATATTTATGTATGCTTTCAGCAATATAACTTAAACAAATTATTAGAATTTAGATTATTTTACGTTTAACCTGAAATCCACACCCTGTGCTTTAAAAATAATGCGCATGCTCAAAAACATGTGTAATAGATAACATTGCACATCCTTTTTTTTCCATCAGAAACGCACGTACATCCCAAACAGCACAAAGCAAAAATTGTATTTTATAAACAAGCGATATTTAGAATGAAATTTGCAATTCGAATTAATTTCTTTATTTTTTATATTATTTTATTGTTTGCTTTATTTTCATCAAAAGTCCATGCAGATGAAAAGAATATAAATAAACTTTTAAATAATCAAGTTATTGTGAGTCGACAAATAATGTGTATTCTTGAAAAAAGTCCTTGCGACCAGTTAGGACGACAGATAAAAGGTAAATATTTATTTTCAATTAAATAAAAACCTCAAATAAATATATTTTGTGTATTTTAGCTGCGCTTCCCGAAGTTATAACTAGAAAATGCCGAAATTGTTCACCACAGCAAGCTCAAAACGCACAAAAACTTACTACGTTTTTACAAACTCGGTATCCAGACGTTTGGGCGATGTTGATAAGAAAATATCAAAATGCCTAAATCGTATTGTAATATACTCAATTATTGTCATAAATAATATAAATAAAAAAAATAAACAGTACAACTATGAACTATATGATTGCTAATTTTTGTTGCCCTTTGTTTTCTTCAAATCTTTTGAGTCACTGCATCGGAGTTTCGCTTCAAAAAACACTTTTATTAAAAATTATGTACATTTTCGGCTTAAAATTTAATTATGTAAACAATATAGTCCATTTAAAAAGTAACATATTAAACTCTAATATCCTTGTTGGACAACTAATGTTTGCAGCACTTTTCTCACCTGAGTGCTTGTGTTCAGACACGATTTAATGCCCAGGGAAAACGCTACAGATAAGATTTCCATAGCATGCTCCTGCAATAATACACATATTTCGGGCAAGTTATCTATGGCAGTGGCTGCCACAGAGGAGTTCTCATCACGCAGACATTGTATATAAGCATTTAAAGTACAACGATTTACATCTGCATTTCCGGGATTGTGTTTTAGATGTCTGATTAAAATAATAAAAGCAATCGAGCGTATTTGTGCACTTGGTGAAAAAATCAGATCCAGTAAACGTTCAAAAAGATCATGTAAAAATACAAAACGTTTGGACGTTAGGCATTCCAGTTCTTGTAGTGGTCCCAAAACCACTTCTTCTATATTAGACTGCTTTATAATTTTAATCAAGTCCAGAAAGTGTGGCGATATGTCTTCAAAATTGGATCTGTTGTATGTTCCAAATGCCATACCTTTGCCACCCACATCCACTGGCACTTGACTCAAGTTGCTCTCTACAGGTTCTACATCATTTATAGCCATTTTGTTAGCTGGTTTAACATCCGCATGCTCGTCCAGCTCGTACTCGTATTTGACCTCCTCTTCATCAAGTTCCGAAGATATGCTAGACTTGTGTTGCAGCAGCGTTATGGCCTGCACAAGTACTTGCAATTTGGCTATGGACGTATACTTGGCCGCGAGCTCCATTAGTATGCCCACGTACTGTTCCAGAAAGAGCAAGGCGCTTGAAGGATTAACATTTATATAGGATTGTAAAACTTGCACGAATTTAATCAGCATTTGGCAAGCCTCTTTGACGTTGCTGTGATGTTTGAAGAATGTAAAATAGCACGATAACGTGGTTTGTATTTCGTTCTTATAAACATCTTCGAAAATTGTGGGCTGTAACAGCTCCAAAGTGCGCAGAATTTGCACAAAACGCTGAAAATGATGCTCTTCCCTCAAGGCTTTCATGCTGTTTTGTGCTCTGCCCTGCATGACGGATGAAAGCACGCTTAGTTGGCGCAGGAAAAGTGTAGGATGTGATGCAGCCAGTTTGCGTATTAAAAGCTCTGTGTCTGTGGATAATGTTTCGAAATCTTTCTTAGCTGTCAAACTACCCAAGCAGGTTATTAGGTTATTGGATACTTTGTCCACATGACCACCTTTTAAGGTTTGCAGCTTATAGGTGGACTCGCCAGCTTTGCTTAGCTTAATAAACTTTATGCATGGATACATTATATACAATTGTTGCAGCACCTGAAGTTTTAGCGTATCCGGCACCGTACTATTTTGTACATACTCCACAACTTGTACCAAAGAGCTCTTATTCTTTTCGGTTAGCTTAAATAAAAGATTCATGCGTGAACATAATTTAAAGTCATAGTTGGAGCCGTCGGTTTTGATGGCATTTAAGCCTTCTTGTAGAATAAAGTGTGTAAAAGGTTCCAGTTCAGAGTCTTTGAGTACAAACAAAGAATTCGGTTGAGCATTTTTGGAAATAAACTTTTCACGACCTTTCCAAAGTTTGGGATTAGTGGTCAATGCTTCGAAATAGCTTAGCACCGTGCCGTAATCGTAATTAGCATGTTGGTTGGTAAATAGATACTCTGCTATGCGTTCAATTGTTTGCCAATTGGTTTGATGGTTTATCAGCGATAAAAGATAAAAACGAAATTCGCTGCAGGATTTGGAGAACAGCATTTTTTCTTTCAAGACCTGTGTGGCAACTATTTCAGGATCCACTTCTGCTAACCAATCAATGAACAAGCCATTATGGAAAAGTATGTGCTTAGAGGCGCTGTCCTTTTGACCAGGTTCCTTTTTTAGATGATTAAAGCTTTGTATGATATCCTTGATGATAGTCTTCTTTTGCAGCGGTGCGAGATGTGTTTTAAACTTGCCGAAATGCATTTTCTTCGAATTCCTAAGCATCAGCAGCAAACTATCCATGTATAATTGTGTATTATATATAGATTGGGGATCTGTTAAATGCTTCAAGGTTCCAAATTTCTTATTAGTCATGATATTGGGAAATTGCTTTTGCAAAGAGCAACTGAAAAATGTCCTGAAGAATGTGCTGGTTAGTCGACTTTTGTTGAGTTTATCATCAAACGGCGTTATAGACAGCGAACTAAATATAGAAGCAAGACATTCAAATTGCGGTGTACCCGGATGTATATGCTGATCTAAGAATGTATGAATTATATCACGATATTGATTATTCGATAGTTTCATGTGCGTCGGATTTCTGATGATGCTTTGCACTACGTCGTTTGCCACAAAAAAGCGTTCATTAACGCTTGGCAAAGAATCAGCTTGATAGTCGTCAATATGTACGGTTTCCAAGATTTGCACATCAATTTTAGGCAAATCGGGCACTGTTTGGGAGTGTGAGTGCAGATCAAGTGCTTGCACAGTATAGTGCCCATATTTAGCTCCACGAGCTTGTTGTATCTCAATTAATTGCGCCAAATATGCTTTGTTCAATATAGCATTTTTCACCGAATCAAACTGCTCCAAGACTGCCTTATCCAGCATAGCCAGCAATTTGGACATGGAGTTCACGGGCGTGCCAAAGTTTTGTACAAAAAGCACTATTTGATCCGGTGTGAGATCCTGCAAAGCGGCTTCGATCAAACGATCTACTGAAGAACGTATCATTTTTAATTTAAGCCAGTCAGGCAAAAGTTGCATGGGCTCCTGTGGCATATTTGGCAAAAAAGCTACAGGTGTAGGTCGTCCGGGTGGAAACCAGTAATCCAGTATAGGTATTGATTCCGGCATATTGCTGTTTGAATATGTAAGCAGTATAATAAATGCGTGTATAATGTTTATATGCAAAGGCAGTTGAACGCCATCATCAAACTGCACCATTAACAGATCCGGATATTCAGACCATTCGTAAGGCTCATGAAATTCACGTAGTTTGATAATATAATTGTTAAACATAACAAAAAGGCATTTAAGTGTTTGTATGCGGTTTCTATCTGGCATCGACTCATAATCCTCTTGCGAAATAATAATATGTTGAAACATGGTGCTGCGCTCCACAATCAGTTGTGCCATATCAATAACATGATCTACCATTTCGTTGACAGGATCGTTGAGCGTATGTGCCGTAATGAACTGTATGTATGCCATTATAAGTTCCGGATTATTTTCAACCTGACAAGCAGCACGTAGTTGTGGTATAATGTAATGTTTAACTTCCAAAAAATGTGGTATCTCCTGTATCGACTTGAGCAGCCATTCATTCTCAACTTCACTGACATTTTTAAATATTATTTTCAAGCCAGCTAAAGCAGCTATACGCGATTGTTTCACTGTGGACGACAAGCGTCGAAATATATAGTCCAAAACCTCGCAGACGGCTTGGTGATTACAAGTTGCGTCCATTATTAGGTTACGTAGAAAATTAACTAACTCCGCATCGCGACTGTTTTCCTCATTTATGTTTTGCGCATTGAAAAGCAAAAATTCACACAGGCACTGTACCGGCAGATGACTAAAATCGCCCTCACTATTTTGCACTAAATCTGATAGCCAGGGCATCGATTGCGTTGTGCCTTGCCTTTGTATTATATCTAGTAATAGATCTGGCTTACGGCAACGACAAAACAAATGTCCCAGCTTGTACGTTTGATTGAGAAACTTAAGTTGCTCCAAAACTAAGCTGGGCACTTTACGTGGCGTGCCCATTGGATCCATTAGCATAAGTTGTGGTATCAAAATGGCATTTTCCTCCGTTATTACTGCAAGTGGCGATGCTTGTGCAGCCAAATATGTCTCAAATTGCAAAATATGATCCCGCTCGACGGTTGCTAACTGTAATGTTTAAAATTTAGTTACCAAAAAATATATTCAGCTATTGGAAACATACCTGCAAATCATCTTTAGTGGCTGAAGTATTATTAAATTGACTGGTAATACAAATTTCCATTAACATTTTCATAGTAGGATAGTGATCCCAGCAAAAGGCTCCAAATGTTGAGGGATTATGTGCGGAAATCATCAACAATATAAGCCATGCTTTCCAGTAAAAGGCTATAATAGCCAGTTTAGGCGGTTCGTATTCCGCGGGTAACTTAATATTTTCGGGATAATGATATTCGGACATGCTAAATAGAAAATCAATTATATCAAATTTGTTTGCCTGCACAGCTGGAAAATTTGTTGCCTTCATGCCAGAAACACGTTTTATGACGAGCAATAATATGTCAAAGGTGTTTGCAATTGTAAATGGTATATCTTTTGTTATGCCAATTAAAATAATACGCAGCAGAGTCTCTTCGTGAATTGGTGTTTCACATATTATGCGTAATATGGCTCCTCTCTCTGGCTCAGAAGGCCATTGATCAGAACGGGAATATTGTTCAGGTTGATCTAGCAGCAGTATTTTATGCAATGCTTGATTATACTCAACACTTTGTATTTTAAAAATGCCTGGAACTGCTTCATACATCCACGAAACTGCATCTAGTTGTATCTGTGACATTTGATTGTATAGTTTTATCAAAGCCTGGTTGTTTTTTACATCCCGATTAGTTTTTAAGGATAAACTGGCTTCACGCGCTTGCGGTGTCGCTGATAGAAACATGCATAAGCACGCTATATCTACCATAGAATGAAACATGCGCTCTTTATATTCAAATTGCTCGATTTGTGGCGTCAGCTCATCCCTTGCGCTTAGAAAGCTTTTGCAGAATTTAACAAGATTGATATCAAATCTTAACATCCGCACGAGTTCTCGCAAGAAAACTCGTAAGGTGCGCAAGCAGTCATCTCTTTGCAGCAGAAATTCTTGGTAAATTAAAGCCAGATTAACAGCACTTTGATCTGGAGTAGGTTTGAAACATGGTTGCTGTAAAAAAAAGAGTTTATTTTATTCAACCATTCATAAATGCAAACCATAAAATACGCACCTAACATTCCCATGTTGTTCGGATTTCTGGTGTTAGAAAGTTCATTTTGTACAACCAGTTTCATAATGGTACTTAATATATCGGGCTGTAAATATATCATTTCCTTTAAACAGGACATATAATGATTAATCAGCGGCTTGGTTTTCAAGCGCATTTTTACTAGTATGAGCAAAACTTCGTTGTCTTGTACACTCTTTCCTTTTATGTTAAAGCATATATAGGAAAGCAGTTGCTGTGCAAATTTAACCAGTTTGCCATTGTGTATCCATAATTCCAAGCGCGCAATACTAAGACAACGCACTTCGGCTATGCCAGATGTAGTGCACAAAAATTTAAGAAAACTTCTAGTATAATTATCCTGCTGCTGTCTTTTGTTTAACTGATCCTTGATAGCATCACTGACCAACTTTTGAACAGTACTATCTGAAAATCTGCGTTTCACTGCACACATAGCATCTGCAGTCGGTTCCAAGTCTGCATTTATGGACGGACTCGCATCCATGCTCTGTGTTGAATTATCGCCTGAATCGTCATCGACAGTAACACTATCACGATGTGTAGCTTGGCCTGAGGCAATTGGTGTGCTGCTCATATCCCAGTACAGCAAACTTGCAGGTGGAGTACGTGTCTTGAAAGCGCAACAGATATTTTTAACGAACGGAGCACAATACTCGTTGTCGGTCCAAAAACGTTCGTTTATTGCATCTTCTATGTAGGTTCGCAAGAATATATCTGACCATTGTGGCACATCAACAAAGCCCCTTGCCAGCAGATTTGTAAACAATATATGCAAATTAATGCTATAACGCATTTTAATGTTGACATCACGCCGCAAAAATGATAACAATGCCGCTGCCACAACATCATTGCAGAAAAAATGTGGCTGCAACTTTGCCACATACATAAGCGCTAGCACGGCTACATTGTCCACTTTACCACGAGATGCTGTAGATGTGAGACTCTTAAAAACTCCACATACTAGCCTAACAACTGTCTCATTATCATTTTGTTCAATAGCTATGTATATGTTTTCGATTAAGTTTAATAAATCGCAATCTGTAGCCAATTGCTCCCACACTTCGTATTGTCCTGTTCCGGCTGTATCACTATCCGAATCTTTCATGTTTACACGAAATCTTTTGCTAGAAGTGGTGGCAAGGCTACTTGATGATTCCCTCTTTCTTTCGGAGGAAGGTGGTATGCCTTTAATAGGCATTATCTTTGACTTTGTATCTTCTCGGCTACTTTTTGTGCCAAGTGCAAACAGTTCACCACCAAGCATAGCTTTTTTAGGTGCTCGACCGGAGCCTGAACTCTTATTTCGATCCATTTTACATTTATTTATTTTCCACCGACGCGACAAAGTTGTCTGTAGTTGTAGGCGGCTGCAACATGTAATCGAAATACGCACATCGATAGGTGATAAGTATTTTTTTCTATCAAAGAAAAACTATCGAAATCGAAAAGTTGTGCAATTTAAAAAATATGTATGTTAAATTTGTTAATTTAAAAATAAAAGTTATAAAAATTGCAATATATATAAACCAAAAAAAAAAAATTGTGCTTATACAAAATTGTATTTTTATTTATCATTTATCGAAAACTAATCGTGTAGTGTGTGTTGGCCTTTTTGTTTACAATTGTATTGCAAGTAAAAATTAATTGGCATTTGTAAAATTTCATGACATATTAAACACCATGTTTATGTCAATTGCTCCTCCGTTGTTGGATTTTGAAAATGAACTATTATGGTTTAATCTTACAAACAACGAAAGTATTAACATTTCGTACGATAAATCAAACTATGTGACGCCCAACACAAAGCATCTAATTGAACAGGCATTTATTCAGCCGCTTAGTCTTCAAGACCAACAAATATTATTTGATGATTTGCTCAAACAGAATCGAAACATAGCTCATCAATATGGCTTGACCCCAGCAAAAGTAAGTTTTTATTCAACAATTTGTTGTTGCCTTGACGTGCACGTGGTGATTATCACCTTAATTCGCACATGTAAATCTAATTTTTTCTCTCTTTTTAGTTGCCTCAGCTGGTGGAGAATAACCCACTTATTTCAATTGAGATACTCTTAAGGTTGATGTTGACCACCGATATAACGGAGTACTTTCATGTATTAGTCAATATGGATATAACACTACACTCCATGGAAGTCGTAAATCGGTAAGGAGACGGAATGCATAGCCTTGTTTTAGTTTATATCCCATGGCGATAAATTGAAATGCGCAACCTTCAATCTGTGTGTTGACCACCTCATCCCGCAGAAAGTGCATGGATTGCCACTTCGCCGTCTTCCTTCAACAACTTTCCCACACATAAAGATCCCGTTGGATGTCGCACAGCTTGATTATGTCAATTTATTCGATTAGATTCAGTTCCGGCAAGGACCAGAGAGAAATCTCAGTCAGGAAACTTCCACGCAGCCTTGGGAATTTTAGAATCCGTTTAAACCCGTTGATACTAAATAGGAATGCAAACGCCAACTTTTTAAAACAGTCGGCACACTCTTGGAAAACGCTTTTCCGACTGGTGCTAGGTTTTTAGCCTTATTTATGCATTAAAAATTTAATTATTTTTCAGATTAACAACATCAGGTCCATTGCCTACAGAATTTATACATTTATACATTAGTAAATGTATTTCCACTTGCGAAACTGTAAAGGACAAGTACATGCAATCCCGACTAGTTCGATTAGTATGCGTTTTTCTTCAGTCCTTGATCCGAAATAAAATTGTAAATGTTAAGGTAAGCGTTTGTTGTTATAAATATTAAAATTTTGTAATTTGTAAACTGCTTGATCTATTATTATTTTTTATTCCCAGGAGCTGTTTATTGAAATCGAAGCGTTTTGCGTGGGATTTAGCAAAATTAAGGAAGCTGCCGCTTTGTATCGTCTTATAAAACATTTGGAGTCAGTTGAAACATACCAAAACTTAAATGCTTTAAATAGATTTGATAAAAACTGATTTTTTTTTTAAATTTATTGTTACTTGTAAAATAATATATAAAATTCTCATTTGATCTTTTGAATCCATCATTTCGAGTCTTAGACTTCTCAAAATTAGACGATGGTATCGTGCTTGAACAATATCATCGGGGTGATCTTTCGGGAATATAAATCAGCCAGAAATTAAATGCCGCAAAATCACCCTTTATAGCTCCTTTTATATCTTTATGAAGATTGCCTCAAAAAAATGGATTGATCATTCGAAAAAAAATGTTAAGAATATGGTTATACATTTGTGGAAAGTATTAGAACATAATTTTTTTAGTTAGCAACCAAATTTTATTATACGTTTTTCTCCTGACATATATCTACACAACCCTGAATTCATATATTGCATTGCTGTTCAAATCGTCTCGTCTGAACGTATCTCATACACCACTAAGTCAATTTCGATAAGACATAGTTATCGTTATATGTTCCATCACTTTTCATGATTTGTAGATACATAAGTGTTTTGGAAATTTCTTAAAATATTATATTAATTTATGTATTTTTGCAAAGGTGTGTAAGTGATTTGTATAATAAATAGTTAGCGAAAAAATATTACCAATATGCCTGACTAATAAATAAAATTGGCTAGCTGATTTTAATCGACATTTATGTTTGTACACGCATATTTATGTGTACGTGTATGTGCATGTGCATTTGTATTGCTAGAATACAAATAATTTAATGTGTGCTTATTAAAACTTAGTAAAAATTGTTGATATTCAATTTTACAGGCTCAGTCGAATGTTATTAAGCTTAACAAAGTAGGGATGAATCGTAGAGGTTTGAATGCTGGAAATACGATGACTTCTCAATCAAATATTGACGACGGCAGCTGGAAAGGAGTTAATGAAAACGCATCCATGTTGGCAACCTCGAACTCGTCAAATCTTAACCCAGACGGCAGCAATCAAAGCGGATTTTCGCAAGGAGGACTGCCATATAATTCTGGCAACAATCCCTATCCACAAGCTGGCCAGTCATCTCCTGCTGGAAATCAATCTATGGTTTTTCAAAATGCAAATCAACCCGGATCAAATACGCCTCAATATACCTCTTCACCTGCACCTTCTGGATCATCAACGCCCGGTCCTGTAGGTTCTCAAAATTTACCCGGCAACTATTCGCAATCTGCAAATTCAGGAAATTTCAATGGACCAGTTGGCGGACCATTTGGATCTCCGTCGTCTGGCTTGGGTCAGTTTAGTCGACCAGCCAGTTCAGGCACACCCTTTAATAGTGGACAAGGCCATTTTTCATCGCCTACAGTTTTTGGAGTTGGCGGCCAGTTTAATCCGATACCACCAGCCTCTCCATTTGGCCACGGCGGCAATCACCCAATGATGGGTGGCCCACAGCAAATGGAAAGAATAGATCAAGGCTTCAGACGACACAACTCGTACTTTAGCCACACGGAGCATCGGGTGTTTGAATTGAACAAACGGTTACAGCAGCGCAATGAAGAAAGCGACAATTGCTGGTGGGACTCTTTTACAACCGAGTTTTTTGAAGATGATGCTCGATTGACAATTTTATTTTGCTTAGAGGACGGACCAAAACGTTATACCATTGGGCGAACATTAATTCCACGATTTTTCCGTAGCATATATGAGGGCGGCGTATCAGATCTGTATTTTCAACTGAAGCATGCTAAGGAATCGTTTCACAATACGTCTATAACATTAGATTGTGATCAGTGCACTGTTATAACTCAACATGGAAAGCCGTTCTTTACAAAGGTTTGTGCGGATGCGAGACTGATTTTGGAATTCATGTATGACGATTATATGCGCATTAAATCCTGGCATATGACCATAAAAGGACATCGAGAACTTATTCCAAGATCTGTAATTGGCACATCACTTCCCCCCGATCCCATGCTGCTTGATCAAATAACCAAGAATATAACCAGAGCGGGAATAACAAACTCCACATTAAATTATTTAAGATTGTGCGTCATATTAGAGCCAATGCAGGAACTCATGTCGCGTCATAAGGCGTATGCACTTAGTCCGCGTGACTGTTTAAAAACAACTTTATTTCAAAAGTGGCAACGTATGGTCGCTCCGCCGGGAAAAAAGGACCCCCAACGCCCGCCTAATAAGCGGCGCAAACGGAAAGGCTCTAATTCTGGTGGTGGTAACAATGCGAACACGCCACCTGTTACAAATCAAAAAAGATCGCCTTCAGGACCTAGCTTTTCGCTGTCCTCGCAAGATGTGATGGTAGTTGGTGAACCGACATTAATGGGCGGTGAATTTGGTGAAGAAGATGAGAGGCTGATCACACGCTTGGAGAACACGCAATACGATGGAACAAACCCCGTTGAGCATGACAACCACACTGGATTTGGTCATGCAGATTCCCCAATTTCCGGCTCAAATCCGTGGAGTATTGAAAGAAACGCTGTTCCAGCTAGTCCTGGAAATGGAGCTCCACCGCAAAACAATTCGAATATAGCTGATATAGATAAAAAGAGCCCCATTGTATCGCAATAGAATTTCATACACCAATTGCAAACTTCGCTATATTGTCATATGTATTTTCATACTTGCATGTAAAAATAACTAAATAAAGCTTACAAGTTTTAGGAAATATAAAATTGTTGTTATAAGTTTATAATACTATGCGTAAATAGAACAAACAACTTTTAAGAATCAATTTTATATAAATCATTGATTGGAAATATAAGGCACAAGTTGCGCACCTTTTATACGTTGTAATACAGCTTGAGTGAATTGAAATTTGCCTGTTGGATTCCCTTTGCATCCAAACCAGAAGAGTATTTGTAAAAATTTCTATTGCGATAACTACCACGAACAGCTTTGGCGTTCTAATATTGGATATGTATTTGAAAACGCGCAAATTTAAACGTTCTCGAAGCTAAAACTAACCTCTAACCAAAACTCTGATTTGGCCTTAAAAAATCTTTCTTTGAATGGTTGGTTTTCTTTTTCCTTTCAGAAATTGCTACAAAATTCAAAATTAACGACATCGTCGGTATAATAACAAAAAAATGGTTCCCCATCACGCATTTTTGATAATTTATCAAAAAATATTTTATAAAAAAATCCCAGCTGACTATGCCTGAAAGAAACAAAATCAAATGACTTTTGAACAAACAAAATTAAAATTAAATCAGTTTCGAATACAAAAACACAAAATACGATTGCCGCTATTCGAAAAGAAATTGGTCTATCGAATAAGCATTTCGATAAAATTGTGTCTGTCAGCCATGTTGTTGGAATAAAAGATTTGTGTGTTCTATTTTAATAAATATATTGACTTTCATTGCATTACTTAATAAATAAAACTTGCAAAAATCAACAGGTAATATACGTGAATATATAACAATAGTGATTTATAATAATGTAAATAGTTCAGGCAACTGAGACGTTTATTTATAAATGCTTATGTTGCATCTACATGTTTTTACATACCTATCTACACACGCATGGGTATGTACATGCACACATACATATGCATATGTAAATGAATGTACATGTTCTACACAATCTAGTTTACAGCAGCAACATAATATTTAAATTGTATTAATTGCATTCATTGATATATTTTATACAATATATGCATCTTCTACTTCTAGGAAACTATGTCTACTGAATCTTTGAATAAATTGACCGACCGGGAACTGCACAATAAACTTATTCAAAATGGATTTCCGAATACTCCAGTGACTGAAACCACCAGAAATATTCTTATAAAAAAACTAAAGAATCACATTAAAAGTGAAAAGTTAAAAAGGCGGAAATCATCCAACTATGTATATTATTCAAAAGATTTGCAAGACACGCCTTTTGACTATGCACCTTCACCAGGAAAACCAACACACAACTACAGAAGCCTGGATAACAATAATGACTTTAACATAAGTACAAACTCAAACAAATATTCGAACCTAGACTCAAGCCCCTATACGCTGCCAACATCAACTTCAAGAATGTACGCTCCTCCACTTGTTTCCACATCAGATTATGAGAATGATTGCGAGCCCTTAAACACATCAAACACATATCATAAAATATGCCCCATTGCTTGTTCAATAGATACATCTAACTCATATGTAAATATTAATGGACTGCCCAATACTTCGGATGGTGGCGTAGTAAACAGACTGCTTAGCTTTCGCGATACTACAATACAGCGCAAGTTCAACTCCAAAGGTGCATATGTAACTCAAGCTGCAAGGGATTCTTTAAGAAATGGCAACACAAGTCGCTTTAGGCTGTCCGACTGGAAATTCACTTTTAAAAAGCCAGAGTTTAATCAATATATAATACCACAAGTGCTCATCGCTACTTTGGTGATCTTTCTGGCTATAATTACAACCGTTTATGTTGCAAAAAGATTTGATCTTAGCCCACTGGATGAAACACTTGTAAAATACACCATTTGCAAACAAGATGATGGAAACTTTTCATTAAGTTCTTATGACAATTGTATAAGTAATGAAATGCTGAAGAGCGCTTTGTACATAATTGAAATGCTTTTGAAACAACTGAATGAACTGGCTTGGCAGCATCACTGTAAAAATGTTAATCTCAGTCCAACACTTGAATTAAGCGACTTCTTGAAATCCCTGAATAGCAACAGCAATGTGCAATTTGGAAATTTACAAAATAAACTATCGGCGGCAAAATATTTAATCAAGCAAAATCCGCAATGGATGATTCAAATGACCAACGATCCAAACGCTGTCCAAAGATATGCTAATGCATTAGAACCTTTATCATTTGAGTTAATTCAACCCAAGCTACCGCTGAATTGTATCGTTTTAAAGAAAATGCGAAAGTTCTTTACAATAATTGGTGCACTTATTATTATGGCACTAAGTGGCCTGGCCATATACTACTTGATAAAATACTATCGTGCTAAAAAAGGAAACATTTGTTTCTGATTGAACAATTCTCCAAGGACATAATAAATGAATTAATGTACCTGAGCTCACAATCCGAAAAATGCAGAGATTACTATAAACGACCTTAAGAAAAAGCTATTGCCTTCAAACAAACTATCTGAGATGTTGCCAGCTTGGAATAAAGCTATCAAACAACTTCAAGACAACGATCATCGCATTCTATTTGGAGTAATTGTGCGCAATGGTGAACAGCAGCGTACAATGTCTTGGTCTGAAAAAGTTGAACAAAAGGATGTGGTTCAAAGCAAAAAATGGCAAAGTCCTGCATTCGACAATTCAAATAAAATTGCGAATCCTCCGACACCATGCTTAAAAATAAGACATATGTTTGATTCGATGGAAGTAAATCATCCAAACTTGAGACAATCCATTTTGGAAGCCATTTTTGAAAAGGTTGGTGTGCGTTGCAAAATAATCGATGTTCAACTAGACACACAATCCTGTTGCGTCTATCTACGTTGTGCTAGTGAAGCAGACGCTGGAATAGTTCATAACGAAATGAATGGATGGTGGTTTGACAAGCGTTTAATATCAATTAAGTTTTTACGCCTTGAACGCTATCTTAGTCGTTTTCCCAAGCCTTCGTCGGAACCAATATATTATGTAGGTTCGAATATTATGAACTCACACACTCGAACATAAATTTTTCTTTACTTTGATAATTTATTAAAAATTCAAGTCATTTGAATGTGTTTAGTTTGGAGTTAAAAATTTTAAATGATTGCCTCAAATAATTAATGTAAGACGTTTGTAAAGTTTGTGTTGTAAACAACTTGACCCGCTATATGTAAGAAAACGTTTGTAAGTTAATAAAATCATTTACGACTGATATAGTATATATTTAAAAATAGTTTTTGAATGGGAAAAGAACAAGTCTTTTTAAAGCAATAAATTTTATCGCATAAATTGGTTAGGTTTTTAAGTATCAGTAAGTATTTACCAACAAATCAATATAAAGTTCATAATACAACAATAATCATAGCAACTCAACCATGTCAGACGAATGGTTTAGAAATTTTTGATTTTTACTTCTTTTTTTTTGCGCTGCAGATTTAACGTTTCAAATCTAACAGAAGCAGCTGTGATTATTAATTATAATATTAAATCGTTAGTATGGCCTTGTTTTACAAGACTGCTGTAAAATTGTACAAAAAATAAAATAATAATAAATAAATATAACATATAAACAAAAGCTAAACTGAAAAATATAAACTAAAATTTAAAAATAATTTTAAAGTCCTCTTGATTGAATGAAACATATTTTGCTTGATATTCGATAACTACACGTTGTAGTCCCTGCGTATGACAAATCGTAATCGAAAATCATTGCCATGGTGTTCCTTTTCCTGCGTTCCAAAGTAGCTGCATATTGCTCATGCAACACATACACATACATATTGATTTTCCAAACAAAACAAAATTTATGAAGAGATGGCCGTCGCAGCTAAAAAAATTGCTGAAGCTGAGGAGCTGGTGAGACAAGCAGAAAAAAGGTAAAACTAATTTAAATACTTTATGGAACCCTAATAGGCAACGTTTGAAATTTTATAGCTTGAAAACATCTCTTCTAAAGTGGGCTCCTGATCATGATAGCGCAGCTGATGAGTATTCTAAAGCAGGTATATATTTTAAAGCAGGTATTTATAACATAGTATATAAATGTAGGCTCATCTAACAAAAATCAAATCGCAATAGCCATATATTATCATATTTATTCAAACTTTTTGTTTCTCACAGATAAAACGTGAACATCTTTTGATTACGCTTGTTTGTATATATTTATTTATGCGCAATACAAACAAATACATGTTTACACATACACAGTCACAGCTGATGACGGTCTGAGAATATTCTTATAGTATACAATCGTGATTTAATGCAAAATTTATAAAATTATTTCAGCTACTGCTTACCGAATAGCAAAGTCCTTCGACAAAAGCAAGGAATGTTTCATGAAATCTATAGAATGTTATAAAAATAACAAGTCCTGGTTCCATGCCGGAAGAGCATATGAACAGGTAAGCAGTTTATACCCACAAATCCTCACCCTGTGGCTTGAGAAACAATAACAATACAATAAAAACGGCCATATAAACATTTACAGCTCGAACATAAGTTTTAGAAAGCAACAAATTTTAGCCGAGTTTTTGTTAAACGGTATAAATAGCTATACCCCGTGGACAAAATTCACTGCTTAAAATCCATACTAAAAAATTGACTTTTTCAGATAATATTAATCCTAAAAGATGAAAACAAGTTGACAGAGATAGAGGCCACTGCAAATAAGGCTTGTAGCTTATATCAGCAGCATGGCTCCCCTGAAGCTGCTGCATCTGCATTGGATAAGGCAGCTAAAGTAGTTGAACATGCACACCCAGACGTCGCTTTACGTCTTTATCAACATGCTTTAGAAGTCATAATGGTAAACGTTTTTAAATTCATTTAGAAAGAACCTTACTTCTCAACACAACTCTTAATATATTTACAGATTGAAGATTCTACACGCCAGGCTGCAGAATATGCATCGAAAGTTGCCAGAATTTTGGTCAAGTTGAAAATGTAAGTAACATTAAACTACATAAAAGTAACTTTAAATAAATTGTACTTAAAATTATTCTAGGTTCGATCAAGCAGCGCTGGCTTTACGCAAAGAAATGGGCTTGCATCAACAAAATGAATCCTATGGTCAAATTGGACGTTTAGTTGTTGCATTGGTATTGGTACAATTGGGTCGTGGCGACTCGGTTGAAGCAGAGAAGGCATTCAGGGAGTGGGGAAACTGTTGTGAACGTGAAGAAGTATCTACTTTGCAAACGCTATTACAAGCTTTCGATGATCACGATGCAGAACTGGCTGCAAAAATGTTAGCCGCTCCATTCATAAGACATATGGATGTCGAATATGCAATTTTAGCCAAAAACATTCCATTGCCCAAAAGCTTAGATGTGGCAAATAAAGGTGTAAGTTAATGTTTTCAAATATAAATCTTTGTGTGTGTGCTCTTAAATAACCGGTTGAGTCTATGCACATTAGAAAGATTTATATAGACAATTTCAAAATCGTATAATTAACCTTTTTCCTTTCAGGAAACCGGTGGAAACGTCGAAGAAGAAGAAGAGGGAGGCCTATGTTAAATTTAAAATTCACTATCTTGTCAATAATTTGCTCCAATCCATTTAAATAACTAATAATCCAATGCAATTATAATAATTATTGTTATAATATTAAATATTTTAATCAATGTTAATATGTAGCAAGTTTGTTTTTATTCTTATTGTTCGATGTGGATGACTAAAAGTAGAGTAAGTATTTATAATTCCTTGATATTTCTGAGTTCGGTTTAGATAAGGTATAAGTCACAGCAATGAATCACGATTTTTTTTACTGTGCTAGAATACATTTTTATTTATTACGTATAAGAAATACTTATATAAAAAAGCTACTAACGAAAAGCCTTACAAATATTTTATTCTTTATAAAAAGGAGGTTTTTATGTTAACGTTTCTCCTTGAGTCACACATGCTTCCAAATAGTCTATACGTCGTTCCAACGTTGTGAGTTTTTCATTGAGTACAGCCAATCGAGAACGACAGGACATATCTATAAAATATATTCAAATAATTTAATTATATTTAGTTGTAATAAACGACAGTTCTTAAATACGCCCTAAATTTACGTATAGAATTAGTGCTATGTAGGGTGACCAATCGTCCCGGTTTTCCGGGACGTTTACCAGGTTTTGACTGCTTGTCCCGGTGTCCCGGTTCGCGCCGTAAAAGTCCCGGTTTTAAATTTATTAAAATTTACCTTTTTTTTTTTTTTTTTTTAGGTAAAAATAACATTTTCAACAAAGAAATTTATTGAAATTAACTTTTTTTTTTTTTTGTTAGGTAAAAATAACATTTTCAACAAAGAAATTTATTCAAATTGACCTTTTTTTTTATTGAAATTTAAATTTACATTAAAAAGCGAGGTGTCGGGAAATGTCCCGGTTTTAGACGAGGAATGTCTTGGATTTGCCTCTTTGACATATGGTCACCCTAGTGCTATGAGAAATCAAAAATGATGAATGGCTATATCCTGGCGTAGTTATGCACAAAATAAAGCATAAGTATTTTTAAGCGTAAGTAGTAACAATTGAACTTTATAAACAATTTACGAGACATGCCTTAACGCCTATATACTAATGCGCATACATACATATATGCGCCTACACGTACATATTTATATGCATATATGTAATTGCTTCTTACCGAAAGAATTCAAAAAGTCTGTAATTCGCTTTATGCTTGCAGTAATAACTTCAATATATTCTCTGTTGGCCCAATCTTGATGTATTTGCTTTTGAATTGCCTCACGGTGAGCCCCACTCATTTTAATATATTTTTTTAACAATTATAATTTTTACGGATTCTGTTTATCGTGGAATGTTTCTTCTAATCGACTATCGAAAGAACAAAATTGTGAAAATGGTTGCTATCGATTAACCTATTTTTATGAATTTTCTTTTGTAGCTGAAATTAAATTAACTTAAAATATATACAAAATAAGACAGCTTTAGATAAAATGTATTAAAAAAAAATAAACAACAATAAAACAATAAAAAACAATGTAAATCTTTTTTTATTTTGTTTGTTATTTGGTCAATAAACGTTTCTTACCAACAAAACTTCAAAAACAAGCAACAACTAAACTATTAAATACTTTAAATTATTGTAACTTTTTATCAACACAAAAATATGCTAAAAATTATTTTAATTAAATATATACAATTAAAAATTTTTATAATTTTTTATATTCGATAACAAAATATTTTATACGAATGTATGTTTATTATTTGATGTTCTATTCTCACTTTGTTCCGGCTTATAGTTCCGCTGCTATCTTGGCGTACATACCTCCTTGTGTTGTTGCCGTTTTCTATTTAAACACATATAATTAGTATTTAAGCGTATAGTTTACAAAATATTATGGATTTTATTGACGATTTTATAGAGGAATATCGATGCAATCCATGTTTGTGGAAAGCGGACTCGGCAGACTTCAGAAACAGGCAAAGACGGCAAGAAGCATACACGAAGCTAATTTCGGTGGCCACCAAACATGGAGAGCTGTACAATGTTGAACGTACGAAGCAAAAGATAAACAATTTACGTTGTGCATTTCGTCATCAATTAAGAAAATATAACGAAGTTAAAAAGAAGGGCGATAATAATGAGCCGTATTGCCCCAAGCGCAGATATTTTGAATCGCTTATGTTTTTAAAAGACGAGGAAATTCCTGATAAAAAGACAAAACGCGAAATTCCAAGAACTCCTCAGGCAAGCAGCTTTACTGAAAACAATACATCTTTGGCGCAGACTGAGCAATCTGAGGAATTGTCAGATGCGGAAAGCTTATCCAAGCAAGCCAAACAAAGCGACAGCAATAAATTGTCACCCAGCACTAGCACAACAGAATTTTGCACCAATTTATTTGAGGAAACCGAAACAACCGCAGCTGAACACATAATACAAACAGTCAATGCTAATCATAATCACATCAATTCCGGTGGTGCTACCATTAAGGAAATACAAATTGTATCACCTTCGGATAATGTGCTCCTAACAAGCAGAAGAAAGTCAATAGAGGACACACCAAATGCAAATGCCGCTTACAAAGGAAAAATAAAGCAAAAATGTCGAAAAAGATTATCCTCTCAGACTTCCTCTCAAGTTTCTGATGATAATGATGTACCTTCTTCAGCGAAGTTTTTCAAAGCAGACATATCGACCATCGATTTGGAGCGGCTACTGTCTTTGGCATTAAAAAGTGCAGATAGCCATTTGGATGATCAATTTACCAGTTTCGGCAAAATAATTGCTCACAAGCTACGCTCTATGGAAGCTTCTCAAGCAATGTATGCGGAAAAAATCATTTATGATGTGCTGTATCAAGGACAAATGAAAATGTTGTCATCATTAAGTATACATCAATTTTTAGGTGTAGATAATGCAACAGTTTACTTAGAAAGCCACAGTAAATAATTACTCACATAAGTAATAAGTACTAAAATATGTAATAGTAAAATAAACTAAAAATTTAATATAAATATGTTTGTATGTAAATTATAGATTTAATTGTTTACGTTTGTCAAAAGGATTTGTACTACTAGCGGAGAGAGAACTTGTTTTGTAGACCTTTGATTTGATCTTAAATGTCGATTCCTGTCGATTACCCAGAATCCTTAATATAGTTTAGAGGATGTAAGGCAGTTCATCAAATAAGTAAATAGAATTTGTAAGCCTTTTGCGTTGGGAAATATAAGCAATAAACTTAAAGCTATTTGTTACTGCTTTTCCACATTGGAAACCAAATTATTTTGACAAAGAGCAGTTGAGTTTGGTTTGAGGTTAGCTGAGCGTGATATATTGTTCTCTTTGATGGTAAAAGCTAAAGGTATGCAGGATGTAAGACAAACATCTTCTAGTGCGCTGCTCATGTGCCCATTATGAGGCCATATGCAACAGTCACGTTTTAGTTTCAGTTTTCTAAGAACCACATGTTTAGGTAAGAAAATGTCTGGACGAAATTTGCAATGTGTCAAATTTCTTAGGAACACTGTCTCAAACTGTCTACAAAGTTAGCTTTGTACTGACGCTGTGGCTGGAAACATAAGTATACGAATAATTTTTCAGATGTTTGAATTAAAAACACGTAATTATTGCAATAAAAATAAAAGTCATAAGTGTATTAAAAATTTAAAATAACCGGGAAGTCCGCAACGTTTCACCTTCGTGTGTGCCAGTTACGAAGTTCCACGGGGAATACATTTCTTACCGACACGAATGCAAGTTTACGTACTTACGAACAAGAGTGTAGGGTTTTATTGATTTTTTTTACCTTAAATATTTTAGCCACAACAAAAGAGTCTTGAAAGTGGGTTTTAAAAATTGCACTTTAAATTGCTACTAAATATAAAAAGCATTGTTAAATTGTTTCCGTTTTATTGTTTTTAATTAATTAAGATTAAAAAAATGTCGTATAAATCTTGTGTGGAATTAAATGAAATAAGAAAATTGGATAAAATTGTGCGTCAATGTGAATTGTATATATCAAACAATAACGTTGGCTCACTACCCTATGAAAAATGCATAAAACAACTAAACTTAAAGGAGCCCAATCGGAATTGTAGTACAAAAGTAAATAAGTGCGTTGAAAGGGAACTTTTCGCTCTAATGTGCAAAATAAATAAAATTGATAAAAAACAACTATTTGTTTCTGATATACTGATAAACGCAACTATGTTTGATGATAAGACAGATAATATAACTAGATTTTCTAAAAGTGTTACTGAACATAATACATTAATGTATCATAAAGTAAAATCGTCCACTGGCAATGAGCGTATATTTCGTATGAAACCCAAAGAGCCCCAAATAAATTGTGATAATAGAAATGAGCATGATAATGATTGCCTACAATATACATTACTTAATGGCAAGACATCTCAAACAGAACAACAGAGTAGTAAATTTGGTCTGACAAAAAGTAAGTCCAATGGTAGTACCAAGAGTACCAACGCATGCATGAAGTGCTATAGAAAAAAGATATTCTTGAACTATCAAAGTTATGATGTAAGCTCAACAAAAGGTAATTTTAAGCGAATCTTTTCGCATGACAATAATAATGAGAAGCTCCAGAGCACGAACATTAGTAGTAATCAAATGGATACTGCCTATGAGAGTATGTACAATATATTTAGACCTAATTGCAAGGAAAAATCTATGCACACTAATACCATAACTGATGACATTTTGGATAAGGAAGCGCTGCTTGGACCCAATGATGTAATACTAGAAGATCCAATTGAAATGGTAAGCGCTTTAAAGTTTTTTATAAAATTGAAAATGTTTCGCGTTTGTTTGTTGAAATTAATTAACTGATAGCTTAGTCCTGCGTCCCAGTAGACCGAATTGGTGTCAGGTTGTATCGGGTTTTTCAATAGGGACGCTACAAAAGTAGACCGATAGGGGCAGCAAACAACGCTAAATTTTTTCCCGTTCTCTTGACATTTCTCTTCAGTAAGGTTTGCCATTTCACCATGGAAAGAAATACGATCCAACAATGAGTCGAAATTGTTAAAATTTACTACCGAAATTCGAAGTCAGTGGCCTCAACTTTAAGAGCGCTACATCCAATTTAAGGTCGTCATAATTGTCCTGCCAGATCAACAATTGAGCGTCAAGTGGAAAAATTTAAATCCATAGGCACAGTACAAAATGTTCGCGTGCCAGTGAGACAAAAAAGTGCACGTAGTGTCGAGGCGCGGTTTATGGGCCGGCGGCGTCTTTGGGCCGTACTTCTTCCGTGATGATCAAGACCGGCACGTTACTGTGAAGGGGAATCGCTACCGCTCAATGATAACCGAATATTTTTGGCCCGAATTGGATGATATGGACTTCGACAATATGTGGTGTCAACAGTGTGGTACTACGCCAAGTCTATGATCTATGCCTATAAGCCAGCGACGATTGATGAACTTCGTACGAATATCGATCCTCGAAAATTGGGTTCAGCGTTTGGACTTCTGCCAGCTCCATAAATAATGGGTTCGAATGTACTTTCACATGAATCACAGAATTTCATTGATATCCAAAACAGTTTTTTTTTTATTTAAACAAACTTTTTAGCGTTCGTATTGAAAAACCCTTTAAAATGAAAACTGTTTCGCGTATGTTTGTTGAAATTAATCCTAAGTCCCAGTAGACCAGATTGGTCAAGTTATACTATCTCGCGATCTCAACTTGAATTAACCACCTTTGGTTTATTGATTGAAAACAACTTTTGTTGCTTTGAAAAGCCTTTCCTATTTTGGCGCCTTTCTGGTTTGTGGCACCTATCACTCCAGGGATATTTGACTGGCTTAGGACTTGCTCACCTGGACGAAACAGAGGTAGTAAGCGCAATCTCTGCATGGCGCGTTACCACAACAAATCATTACCATTCTGACATATACATATGTGCATATGTATCTTTTGTTTTGGTGCTTAGCCCTAAGTCAGAACACACCGACGCCCTGCTCTAGTCGTTGTGCGTACATTTCAGGACCTTCTGCATCTTATTATTAAGACTTGGATCAGATGCTATTATAAAGGGAATACTAAGCTCAACTTTTGTAGCTGTTTGTCTCTTCTTGCAAATGTTTTAAGTCCGCTCCTTATTCATGTTCCGATTTAATTAAATAGTTATAAAGTATCGATAACTTTCGATTTAATTATTTTTCGATTTTGTTGTTTTGCATCTGTCTTCTTTTGTCAGGGTCAATCAACGAGAAGCAAAACGATTCACGATTCAAAATTTCAAAATAGCGTGTATCATAGATGGACAATATTACACTACTCCCCATTTAAAGCTGTTTGGGATTGGATAATATTGTTACTTGTTATGTACACTGCAATATTTACACCCTACGTAGCTGCATTTCTTCTTGGAGAACCGGACTATCATAGACGTAATAGCAAATATATAAATTCGGATCCTATTGTTATAATTGATTTGATTGGTAAGTAGGCAACTTGTAAATAAAGTTAACTTTCATCTAATAACAGCCAAAACTTGGTCGAATCTTTTAACAGAACACTTGGAGTAATATGCTAGATGCCTTTGCTCCCTGCTTGCTATATATTTTTAGTTGACTGCTTTTAGGATTAACTGCATTTTATTGTATTTTTTTTTATATTTTTTTACATATACTAACTCTTCTGGGGTATAACTAGTATGCTATTGTAGAAAGCTTCCCCTTTGAAGTTTTGATAACACTTTAATCTATTTAATATACAACTTACTCTTCATCTCGTAGTGAGTAGTTTGAAAAACGTTACTTTTTTTTTAGTTATTGTTAACAATTTTAGACTATAAATTTATTGCCGTTTGAAAATTCTTGTTTTTAGTGGATGTTACATTCGTTGTCGATATTCTGATAAATTTTCGGACAACTTTTGTAAACGGGCAAGATGAAGTTGTATCACATCCAGGTCGAATAGCTGTGCATTATTTAAGTGGATGGTTTTTAATTGACTTGGTGGCAGCTGTTCCATTTGACTTGCTTTTAGTTGGAAGTGACACAGATGAGGTAAGACATATGTACATACAACCATCCAAAAATATCTTGTACGCACAAGATTGGGACTCCGAAAGCAAAGTGACCTATGTACCATACACTTTTAAATTTAAGGTTTTTAGTTGTACAAAATGGTTGCATAGCTATGTATATGGGTATAATTAAATTATTATTTATTTAATTTAAGGAAAAGAGGGTTAATTGTATCAAGGACACGTTTTTCAATGACTTTGTAAAAAAATCGATTTAAGCTGTAGGAAAACGTTGAAGTAAACAATTTTTCAATTTTAGTACAAAGAAATACTTGCAAATTGGCAGCATTGTTTTTATTTGGCCGCACTTACTTACATGATGGTTTTTTAGAAACGTGTCTTTAATATTACAAATTTAAAATCATGTGCTACAATATATTATAAATTAGCAATTCATAAAAACATTTTTTTTTGATTGATTTATAATCCCATTTCTTTTGCGCTTTTATAATAATTTTGAAATAGTGTTACGATTAAGCTTGTATATATATAAACTTTATGCGCTTAAAAATACCGCCCTTAGTTACAATATAGGCAATAAGTTTAAGTAGAATATAAACAAAGAGGTTTCTAGTAGTTAAAGTATATTAGTCTATAACATTTGAGCAAAATTGTTGGTAGCTTAAGTTTGTGCACGCTTATAATAGCACAATCTTACAATTTACACTTCGGATGTTTAGGACGACTAAGACGTTTTAGGCAGAAGAAACTTGTCCAAGCAAATTATAGCTATTTGTTCCATGCATAATGATTGGCTTCTTAGAAACATACTAACAACAGCACTTTCAGTACAGCGGCTTCCATACGAATTTGATACTGTGCAATTTTTTCAATTATAAAATTTTTTATCGATTACTTTTTTAAACTTTTGCCATCTCTATATATGTGTGTGTATTCTATTTAACATTTGTTTTTAAATATGTCTAATATTTTACAGCTTGGCTTGGATAATGAAGAGGTATTAAATGTCCGCTAATGATCATTATGCCTTATTATTTAAAAATAACAAAAATTTAATTAATTAATGTACGCAAAAGTATCGAAGCACTAGTTTCTGTAAAACATATTCTTTTGTACCAGTTAAGTGAAATATTTAGAAAGTAAAGTAATCCCTGCCAAAAATACAAATTTTATGTAATTAGGCATATAGATAATACTTCATTATGTGTAACAGGCGTTTTTAGAGCTTAAAGTATATTAATAAGCATTAACTTATAAAATTACTCGATACCACTACAGCTGTAGTATGTTTTTTATGTTTATAAAAGGTTTTTGAGTAACTTTTTATTTATTTTTTATTAAATAGTGGTAAACTTAAATTTATGATGTTTTTTGAAGCTCATTAATGGTAAATTACAATTTGTGGCTATTTTATGAATATTTTAATTATACTGGGCTGGATTTTGAACGTAACAAAAATTACTTAAAAAACATCTTAATTATATTACATTAAAATTTATTTTACAGATTTACACAAAACACGAATTTTTAATTTATCAAAAATTCACTCCTATTTTATTCTTTATTACCGGATTTTCTTCCAATATCTGTCAATAAATAAAAAATCGTTAAAAAAAAATTAAATAAAAAACGCGCGTAACTTATTTTTAAATATTTTTAAATAAATCACCAACTTTGGTTGTTTCGTAAATTCAAACAAATAAATATTACTAATACCGGGGATATTTTGTTTTCAAAATATTAAAAATAAAAAAATTAAATATTCTTGTGGCAAGTTAGTATTTAAATATTAAGAAAAATACAAAAATGAAAACACTAAATGAGCTTTTGTAGACAGCAAAATAACTATTGCTGCTCTTTTAGCTATATTTGGTTGGTATTCATTGATTAAAAGGAAATATACCTTATATTTTACATTTTTGTATTGTAATTCGACTTCATAATCTTGCTCAAATACGTCGAGAAATTATTTGAACAATTATTATTCCAAAATTGTATAGTATTATTTAAGTACCTACAACACTTCTTTGTAGCTTAACATTATGATAAAATTCTATTCTGGTTTATTTGCTTCATTTTAGACAACAACATTAATTGGACTATTAAAAACAGCTAGACTTCTAAGACTTGTAAGGGTTGCACGAAAAATAGATCGATACTCGGAATATGGAGCAGCAGTTTTGATCCTTTTAATGGCCACTTTTGTACTCATAGCCCATTGGCTAGCATGCATATGGTGAGTACTTTTTAAAAAGAATATAACAGAATTCAAAAACGTTACAGCTCTGAGTACTTTTTATCGATAAATAAGATTGGGCGATTATCAAAAATCAATACAATACACTTTTATGAAAAAGGAATATAACAGAATTCCAAAACGTGACAGCTCTGAGTACTTTTTATCGATAAATAAGATTGGGCGATTATCGAAAATCAATTAAATACACTTTTATGAAAAAGGAATATAACAGAATTAAAAAACGTGACAGCTCTGAGTACTTTTTATCAATAAATAAGATTGGGCGATTATCGAAAATCAATACAATACACAGCACTAAATATTTATGTATATTTTATTTAGCCTGTAGAAAGGTTATAAGACGATTACAATAGAGACGTCGGAGAAGTTACCTAAATACATGTCCATCCGTCTGTCCGTCTGTTTGAACGCCTCGATCTCACAGATAGATTTAATTCATTAGTTTGATAGTCCGCCATTTTTCTTATAAAAAGTATTATTGAATTACTTTAAGATTGGCTTAAAGCTGTTCGTGAATAAAGCTACCTAACTTTTAATTTATTAATTACCAGGTACGCTATTGGAAATGCTGAAAAATCGATGCTTACAAAAAATGTTGGTTGGTTACACTCATTGGCTTATGATACTCAAGAACCATATTTTGAAAACAAAACTGGCGGGCCATCTATAAAAGTAAGACTCGTATAAAAAGGTTCAACTTCAAACTCTCTTAATGGTATTTTCAATTTTGTTTCTCCATTTTAGTCTAGATATATAACAGCTTTGTATTTTACATTTACTTCCTTGACATCTGTTGGATTTGGAAATGTAGCGCCTAATACAGATGCCGAAAAGATTTTTACAATTTGTGTAATGCTGGTGGGATGTACGTAAGATATAAAACTTGGCTTGGCTTTTTTCAACTAAAGCCCTGTTCACTTAAGGGTACCATCAAAACTAATGATATAGGCTCCTTGGACTCTATACTATCCTTGCGTGAACAGAGCTTATAGCACACATTTAAATCTTTTCTGAATTTTAGCTCTTATGTATGCGAGCATATTTGGAAATGTGTCAGCAATAATACAAAGACTTTATTCGGGTACTGCAAGATATCACACACAAATGCTACGAGTTCGAGAGTTTATACAATTTCACCAGGTTTGTTATTAGAAATTTTGCACTCAGGCCTGTTCCCATTCTTGCTATCAGTCGAATTTTGCGGAAATGAATTTCCCACGCCTGACCTGATTACTCGTTTTTGGCTAGAACCCCAAGTAAAAATTACGATTTCGGTTTTTATTAATTAATATATTTATTTATACATATACACACCTAATTTTGAAAGCCTCTTTAAATTAAATATTATTACCTTGTTATGGCCTCAAAAACAACATTAGTCGTTTAGGGAATTTAAGCAAATCCATTGGAACACTTAAAAGGAAATTCACTCAAAATTTGCGAATTCCAATTCGCCAAAAATAAAGTAAGAACGGGAGCAGGCCTGAATATCTTTAAAGAAAAGTTTCGTTAGGCTATTATTTATGTTCCAAGTTTACTTTGGAGGGAATTACTTGTAATAAAGTATAACTCTCGTTTAAATGAACTCGTTTTGAAATAACATGGCATGTTAAGTTTTAAGTATTAACAATGGCAATGAATTGCAATTTCAATTTTAATGAATTGAAAAATTTAGATTTTTCGCTATTTGCGTAAAACTTAAAATCACAAAGCTGACCTAAAAGCCGGCACTATTGGATTTGGAAGTAGGTACACAGATCAAAAGGGTATGTCGAGAGCTTTTAAAAACACAAAGTCTTTACGATATTGGCCCAATATTGTTAAAGATAAGCACAAAGCTGCCAAAAAAAATAATAAGAAATACAAATTTGGCATTTTGAATATATAAATACACTAATTTAAAGGGCAAGACATCATTAATTTTGTGTTATTTTTATCATACGCCCTGTAGATTTGCGATTAATTTAGGAAAAATCCATTCATTCATATTTAAAATATCGTTTAAAATCTGTAACATAAAATGCACTTGCAAACTTGGCCTTGTGGTTTTCAAAATGAATAATTTTTTTGTTCACTTTTATATTATATTAAAAATATTTATAATTAAATTTTTCAAAAAATAATACCAACTTTTTGCTTAATAGATACCAAATCCGCTTAGACAAAGATTAGAAGAATATTTTCAACACGCTTGGACTTATACCAATGGCATCGATATGAATTCTCTGCTAAAAGGATTTCCAGAGTGTCTACAAGCGGATATTTGCCTGCATTTAAATAGAAAATTACTAACTACATGCTCCGCTTTTGCCGGCGCTAGTCCAGGTTGTCTCAGGTAAATAATAAAAAAGAATTTTTCGAATCCTTTAACATCTAACAGAATTCCGCCCTATTTTAAACATTATTTTTTTAGAATTTTTAACGTAAGAAGGTTTTGTTTATACAGAGGTATTTTTTAATTTATGCAGGATAGCACAAAGGAGCTATAAGGACATTATAAATGTTATTTAATTAAAAATCTTTTGCATATCGTTCAAAACGATTGCTCTGAGTTGCTTCATTTGGTAAAACTTTACTACACTCAAATATAGTGTGACCAAACACAGATAGAAAAAGTACTAAAAAAATTATATTTTTTTAAATGTACCTATTGCAGAGCTTTTTCACTAAGATTCAAAACCACCCATGCACCCCCAGGAGATATTCTGGTTCATAAAGGAGATGTACTTACTTCCTTGTTCTTTATAGCCAGAGGCTCAATAGAAATACAAAGAGAGCTGGGAATGCTTATTATATTGGGTAAAACACAAAAAGAATAAATTAATAAAAATGCAAACTATACTACTATATAAAATTGTCTGTTCTAGGTAAAAACGACATATTTGGGGAGAACCCATGCTTGTATCCTACACTAGGAAAATCCAATGCAGTCGTGCGAGCCTTGACATATTGTGACATTCATAAAATACATAGAGATGATTTATTAGATGTTCTGGATTTATATCCAGAGTTTTATGAAAGTTTTATGAACAATTTAGTGATAACATACAATATGAGAGACGTAAGTTTTTTGATATATTTAAATTAGACGACTTCTAATATTTCTTTTTATATATAGGTTGATCACACCGGTGTCGATATAAAACATCGGTATATAAGAGCAAAGGCTTCGGATAAGGACAGAAGCACTAGCGATGTGCCTTCGATTAGAATGTAAGTGAAATAAAAACACAATGTTTAAGCCGTTGACTTAAAAATATTTATTCATTTTTTCAGAGTCGGCCTTCGTTTTAAGAAACATAATAATGATTCGGCTGTTAACAAATCAAAAAGAAATCTGGGTGATGTTAATCTATTTATAGAAAATGAACTTTAAATCAATAAAATCTGTGAAAATAGCTTTTTAAATAACTTTGAATTAACTAAAACAAATGCTTCTTTAAATAAAAAAATTCAAATTCTAAACGATTTTTGTTAAAATAAAGGATTTGAGCATAAATTAATTGTATTTTTGGAAAAGTTTACAAAAAATGATTGGGATTGTAAAAAAAAAAAAAAAAACAAAGAGCACAATGTAACCAAACTTTTAACTTAAGATTTCTAAATAGGGTTTTTTATATTCCCTTTTTAATTTTTTTTTTAACATTTACCAACACTTGTATGGTAGGTCGGCAATTGGAGTGCTAGTTAAAAAATTAAAATTTGTGTAAATAATATTACCAAAAGTTTGCTTACCAATGGGAAATTAGAAGTTGGGACTATTCCAATCTTTATTTTTCGCAGACAGTTCCTCAAATAACTACTCTTGAATATGGGTATCCTCATAAAGGTTTGTTTCTGCAAAAACCAAAACAGCAGCAAATATAAAGAATTTTATATTTATTAAATTTTTGATACAACTTCGTTTTATACAAACATTTGTTTTTAAATCTTTAATTGAACAATTGCGTGACAAAGGACGCAATCATAATTAACATTACTGATGCCACGATGGTCGCTGAAGCACCTCTGATGACAATACGATCTTCCATTTCTGGATATACATAATGGTGTTGTTGCAGATATTGTGTAAATGTTGCTTGATCATTCAGTTGCATACGATAGGTAACCGGATCGTCTTCTTCAATAAGCACATGTTTATCACCGCCTTCAAGTAAAAACTGCGGCACAATTACATTATAGAAGGCAGTATCGTTCAAAATGCTGTAGCTGGGTACGTTACATTCGGCACAGCGAACTTGAACAGACTCCACGCGTTGTCCTTCAGGTCTGTCATAGTTATATTCTACGCGTATGCCGGAAACCTGTAGAAATCCGCCATTAGAGTCTTGTAATCTAATAGTGGCGGAAAGTTCAAGAGCGTTGCGCAAAGTCTTGCCACGAATTCTGGAAACATATAAATTATCTTCAAATGGCAAAACAGTCAAGACATCTGTGCCCACAATAGAGCCATTCGAATTTTTGCTAACAGAAATGCGTATGCCTAAAAAATAAATACAATTATATACATATATTGGTACGTATGTAGCATATGTACATACCACCGCCCTGCAATACGGCAATTGGTGCATCTGTCCAGTAATCGTCGCTTGGATTCTCTAGCACACGCGCAAATATCATAGCATCGGTTAGCAAATTCCCTAGGTTACATTCTCTTAAACGACAAATATCGCCACCATCGAGATGCACTTTGGTGTAGCCCAATACTTCCGTATCTAAAGCTGTTATATTTGGACGATAAACCTCAAGCAGCGCTAAAACATCATCCTCTTGAGAGATTGTTGCATTCAAGAGTATGGGCGTGCCATCAAACTCAATTAAGTTGCCATTTTCATCAAACTACAACATAAATAAAAACACATTTACATATGCTGAATAGTAGGCAATAAGGACACCACAACATACCTGCACATGCAGCTTTCCCAGATATTTAGTGTAAGCATAAGCTTGCACTACAGGCACAGCTTTTCCACTTTGTTGCACCACTGTGGGATATGGACCACGTATAATTTCAGTATCGCTATCATCATAATCATTTGTCTCAGGCACAGGTTGATCGCCAAAAAGGAAAGAGTGCGAATGTCCACCAACAACAATGTCCACATCCGGACAGTTCCTGGCAATTTCCTGATCTTTTTTGTAACCAGAATGACCCAATGCAATAATAATGTTGACACCTTCAGTCTTTAGCTTGGTTGCCTCAGCGCTAAAACAGAATAAAGAAAATGCTTAAACACAGCAACACTGTAAGCGCGCATTTTGTCGATATTTTTTTCAGTACAATCGATTAACAACAAATTATCGCTAATCGCATGTATGAACCTGGGAGCAAACAAGGTGGCGGCAAAAATACATATTCAGTACACACCGGACTGCTTACTGGTAAGTAGCTTCTTTTTTTTTTGAGGGTGAGGTGCTGTTTCGGATTTTATTTGTTTGTGTGTGAGAGTGAAAATGAAGAGCGCGAAATGTTCTCAGTGCATGGCAGAGTGCAAAAAAACAAAACAAAATTGCAAATCATTTTACGTTTTGTGTTTTTGCTTTTTGTTTCTTTTATTTGCAGCAACAATGTGCAAACGTCAAAACGTGTAAAATAATTATAAAAATTTAACTAAAGAGTTTTTGTGACAAAAGCGAAATAAGGCAATGGCTGGCAAACGGCTACAAGAACTAGAGAGAGAAATAGTTCCAACGAAGTTCAGGCGCTTAGAAAATAACGCTGAAAAAGTTGCGGCATGTCAGCTCAGTCATGATGCCATTGAAATTAAAGAGGAGTTTGTGGATTTGGAATTTCAAATAAATGAGCCCGAGCTAAGTTTAAATGAAAAAATTAAAGACTGGCATCGCAAACACAAGCCCAAGCGAAGTTGTGTTACAGAATTAATTGAAGCTTTGAAAGAACATCAGCAAGAAGCGTCTTTTAATGAGCCTGGTTAGTACATATTTGAAAACTAGTTTTAATTTAAAATGTACTAAAAAAGGTTTGAATTTTAGAAAACACAAGCCCTGACGTAGCTATTATAGAACTTATGAACATGCAGTTCGAAAAAGTGCACGGTAAGCTTGCTTAAGAACGCGCGGAACTACCTTTACATACAAGTACTTGTAAATTTTTTATAAATTTCCAGAGACTATGCAGATCCAATGCCAACTAATTGGTAAGTAAATTCACGCTTGCAAAATGATCATTATTAAATTTATATTTTTTTGTAATTAACAGATTCATTAAATAGTGAAGTGAAACTATTGCGCGGTATGATGCTTGTCCTAGAATATCCTATACAATGCTAAAACATATTTTTAAAGGTCAATTGGAAGTCACTACACAAACCGTAACTGAACAAAGTGCCATAATTAAAACTTTACTGCGTCAGGATACTGTGAGCGAGACGCTGCAAGATAAATTTCCCATACAGAATGAGGAGGAACTTATGCAGCTGGATGAAATGATTGGTTCTGGCAATAAGGCAGTATGTGTAAGTAAAATTGAATGAGGTTTTGGGAACTTATCTTAATGATTTCATTTATTTATAGGTCAAAGCTATGAGAAATATAATGGAACCCGAAGGCGTTTTAAAAAACTTGAGGCAAATACTGAGCAATGAGCTAGTTATGGCTTATAATATAGAGGGCTCGCAGAGCAAAAAGGCTCTGAAAAATATGGAACATTTTTATGGCGCACTTTTAGGTAGTGTATAAATTTTTTAAAAAATATATGTATTAAGTGGTTTATGACGATTTGCTTATTTTAGAATCTATTGATGTCAACAGCCCGGGAAGAGCGCTTGAGCATCTGCGCAGAGCTATTCAACTACAGAAAAAGCGAATTTTTAAAAACGCATCCTTGCAAAGACAAAGAGTAGCTCAAAATGTGTAATTTAGGAGTTATTTATATACAAAGATAACTTTGAGACTAATACTTTTTAATTTTTTTTTGCCTATAGTTTATGTTTTTAGTTTTATTCTACTCTTTTGCAAATGTTTAAGGATTTTAAACTAAATTTTTACAAACCCTTTTTAACCAATTTCTGAGGTGGTTTCGATTAAAATACATATGTATGTACCTATTTTTGGAAACTATGTATATGCTTTATTACAAAATGTCGGAATAGAATGAAGCATAGCCAGTGTAGGGCTTATTCTATCAGGGAATGTTTATTGCAACGTAAACCACAAATTGTTTCCTCCAACATACAGACAGACATGTCTATATACTTCCATAATCAACATTATCATCCGTTGAGTAACTTGGATGGGTCTCTGACAACTACTTGCCTATATTATATACATTTTCGACTTTCGCAGACTAAATATACTTTATACGTGAATTTTTCTTAAACAATTACCAAATTAGTTAAATAAAAGTATACTCACTTAATTGCAACGATTTCTTCATTGTATTCAACATCATTTTTATAAACAAGAGTTTTCGTGTCCGGCGTGATGTAACCAATTACACCAACTTTGACGCCATTTACCTCAAGTATCGTAGAGCTCTGCAAATGCTTAGTGGCAGCCAATTCTGGAACTTTGGCCAAATCCAGATTACAAGCAAGTACGGGAAACTCCACATTATCAAGAAATGGTATGAGACCTTCAACATTGTTGTCAAACTCATGATTACCCAAAGACTATAAATAACAATTGGTCAAAAATACGGATAGATCAAGCTATTTGCTTTAAAGCATTACGCAGTTGCTTACAATTGCATCGGGTTGTAGTTTATTCAGAAAAGCCGTAGTAATGTTATCCTTGAACACGGTAAACCAAGGTGTGCCCGTATAGGTGTCACCTGCATTAAGATAGATTACAGCGGTACCACCGTTCTGCGCCTCTTCGCGATACTTGCGTACCCTGAAAACGATTGGATGAGTGTTATGCGAAATACATCTATAAGGTCAACGTACTCATAAGCCACACGAGCAAAACCGCCGTAGCACTGATCCGTATTGGACTCCTCCGGAGTGCATCTACCGCTGTTTATATTGGTTTGCTCAAAACGCGCGTGCATATCATTGTTGTGGAGAATAATAAACTCCGTTGCTACTGCACGAGTTATCGGATTGGCGCGGAGCTGCTGAGCAAGTAGCACCATTAAAATGGACACACACCAAAACTTGACCATTTTAATGCTGCAAAAGTGTTAAACAAATACAATGAGTTGCTGTCTGGGCAAGAATTTGCAATAACTTTTGGTTTTTTTGTATTTATACGTGAGCACGTTTATCAGTGTTTATTTTTATTGGTACTTGAACAGAATTTCCGATCGGACTAAACTAACACCATGTTGTCCCTTACTGCGAAATTTGGTTTTAATCAAAGCAAGAAGTACCAAACAATAAATTATCATACAAAATCTTATCTCAAGCAGCACATATGTATTACTTTTTTTTTTGATTAGTGGACAAGTATTGTATTATTCCCAATATAGAATGACTAGAATATATATAGGCTCTAGTATTTTGGCTATTTACAAGGAATACTTTTCAAAATTAGTCACAATTATGTAAATCACGCGTTTAAGTTTCACTTTCACTAAAGAATTTCTGCGGGAATACCTTACTTTCACTAACGATTTTGTTGTGCTTTTTAAAAGCGTGCTTTCAGCACCCGATCCGCTTGCAAACTGGTCTAAAGAATTTCTAAATAGCCATTATAAGAGATATTATTGTTTCGTAGCCAAAGTAACTGATTGCGATAGCGCGTGGCTTTTTCGGCATCCAAAGCCGATTGGTTGCTATTTTTGAGATAAAGACAAAGGCTTTAATAAATAACGGCAACTACATATGTACCGTTCGTCATTGATTTATTTTCCTAAATTAATATCAGAATACAAAAAGTTGCTAACATCATCAGCCGGGGGCTTATTAGCTGCAAGGGGCGGCAATCGCTACCAGAGCGTGTCACGATTTAGGTGTAATCAGTGGCGGATTTAAATATTTGCCGCCCGTAGGCTATCCATAAAAAATATATTAAATGCGATTGTGATTGTAATCAGTGCAATATATTAGGGAATTAACAAATTCGACATCGACATGAATAAGGATTTCAACAAAAACCCCTTTTCAAACACTTCTTATACCAAGTTCTTTACGTCTTGCTGCGAATTTGCGAATGATATCTTCACATTCGATATATAGAAACAAATCTGACTCTATCGTTAACAACGCAAGAGCACTCAGTTTCAGATCTGAAATAGTTTTTCACGCGTTTTAAACCATAAAACGATCTTTCTGCGCTACAATTCGAAATTGGAATTGAAAAAAACATCCGCAACGTTTGCAATTTTTGCCGCCCCTTAATTCTGGCTCCCTAGGCTTCAGCCTATGTTGCCTGTACGATAAATCCGCCACTGTGTGTAATCAGTAATCATCAAGTAATAGACAGATACCCAGTACAATCAATTTTAGTACATAAATAATGCCATGTGCCGTTGAACCGAGTGCATCTATATGAATCACCTTGTAAAGTTTATTTTCCCCAGATGTTTATCAGGTGTTAATTAGTTTTTCCGATCGTAACTTAATTGTTGCTAAAAGTTTAATAGTTGTGATAACATTTTGTTTTGACTTCTTTTATCGAGACTTACAAAAACTACGAATTCTGGACTCCTAAGTGGAGCATAGAGCCTCAACAATCAACTTAAATCTAACTTTGCTATGTGCATTAACATAGACGTCATTATTATCCGGAGATAATGTCATTTTAAAAAAGAATGTAAAACCAGATTTTTCAATTGCAACAATTACAAAAACATCATCGGACATTGGTTGTATAAAAAACTTTTTCGAGTCCCAATGTCTGAGCATCTTTTTATTATGTTTTTGAAACCGTTGAATTTGAACTCGTGTTCAAAAAACCCAGGTACTTCAGGGGTTTGAAATAAGCTTAAATAAACATCGTTTAAGAGGGGTCATAACACTAAGGCCTTTTGGACCTGGGATTCCGATTTATCGACACCAACAACATAGAGAGAACTGCTCTTTCCTCTCGGAATTCGGATTTGCTGTGCAATTCTTATATTGTGTAAGTAAGATGTGCCCTACCAGATCACATCTGGACTCTTAGCAAGTGACATTGGTCATGCCGCACTTACATATTCCTTTCTGACGTATCGATCTGCTCTAGATCAGATCTTATGATCACGGAACTTTTTCATAACAAGGAATTTAGATCTCTTCTCCCAAGTCGGGAGACTTGGGCTAACAGCAGCCCCAGTGCAAAACCCCGGTAGAGCATTTTCTCCCTCACAATCAAATCCATGACAAACAAATGGGCCGCAGGAGAACAAGGGGCTTCGTCAAGCAAAAGTGCTTGTCAAACCTCTGGATGCGATCAACACAAAAGGTCTTGGCAGCGCGGTCATAAAACTCCTGGTAGCATACCCTACTGGCCACCGCACTTTTAGATACCATTTGCAGCAAATTGGCCTATCGGACTCTTCAGAGTGCAGACTCTGTCTCGAGGACGATGAAACCATCAGACAGTTCTCTGTCATTGCTCAGCGTTAGTATGGTACAGAGCCTGTCACATAAGAAAGGAACGGATTAGTCTCTTCCATTTTAGGGCAATACCAACAAAAGACCAACTGCTATTTATGCGGGAAGCGGAAAGTCTTTTGTCGTAATTTATGGGTATGATACATAAGACAATGCGCAATGCTCCACTTCTCTGTGAGGAACCCTTTTAGGAAAAAAAAAGATGTGCCCTAATCTAAAAGCTATCTATCGAATTGTCATAAAAGCTTTTGAGGAACAGATTTTTCAAAAGATTTCAGATTAGACTTGTTGAAGAACAGACAGATTTGCTGTGTAATCCTTATAATTCGTCAGCAAGATGTGTCCTAATAGCTATCGAATCGTAAGACTTTTGAACGACTGATTTTTCAAAAGTTTTCAGATAGGACTTCTTTCCTGTTAATGACAGATAGTTTTCTTGTTAAAGTTGCACTAAAAGAGATATCTGTTACCACACCGTTCAATTTATATTTGGTTAAGCCTTCGTTAAAAGAGATTTTGAGCCCATCCTTGAATATATATGAAATCTAAACTATCTTCTACTTGTCAAAATTAAAAAATGTTTTTAAAAAACTTTTTACTGGTTTCAAATTGGATTAAAAAGGATTTTAGGCACACCCTCCAAATATTATTATTATTATCAATTTAAAAAAGATTTTCGAATAAGCAAAAAGAAGTAAGCCAGTTATAATTTATGTACATATTTTTTTTTCTGGTTTTTTATTCTGTTAAAAGAGGTGGTGAGTAGGGGTGGAAACGAAAGGATTTAATGATTTGAAGGTCATTAAACATTCGAATTCGTCGAGAAAAAATAAGTGTGATACTTTTCCTTTTGACGCCCTTTATTACAGTGGAAAACTTTTGAAGCTAGATCGTCGCTGCGTACATACTATATCTAAGGATATTTCTATAGTATCTAATGATTATGGAAAATCTACTGACATTACAGGTCAAAGCAATGCCCAAAAAGTTGCTGAGTTTTAATAAAAATGATAAGACGAATGTGAAGCGTGCCAGCTGCAAATGCTAATTGTACACAGAATAAGCAGTGGCGAATATCTTATACTCTTTCTAAGTATTTTATAAATTTTATTGTTGTTGTTGCTATATATGTATGATTTGCGCAGTAGGTGTGGCATATTGCAAAATCAAAATTACTGTCACGACACAATTCGGTTCCGATTTCGATCGGTTCCTAGCTTGGAAATCTAAACTATTTTCGCAAAGGGAAATTAATTTCAAATATCATTTCAATTATAAGACCTTTAACTTTTTTCAAAAAGTGTAAATTAATATTTCGCAATCTTGGGAAACAAATCTTAGAAAATAATAGTTACATTATTTAAAATAAATAACGCATTCGTAAATTAGGAAATATTTTAAGTTAAATAAGAAAAATTCAATTTTATAAATTCAATTCGAAACAAAATAGCAAAGACAATCAGATTAGTTCGAAATACTAATAATAATACAAATACCAAAAAAAAAGTAATCTGAAATTAAGTTCCAAACTCATTTCGAAAAAAATGTCTTATATTACCTAATTTAAATGAACCTAAAATTAGGATATATAAAATGAATTACCATCCTTTTTATAATGAAACTTTAAGAGATCCTCCGTTTTTTTTCTGAAATTATTAAAAATCAAGTAGATCCCGCCTTATAGAGTATACGTCAGTGAGTACCGCCGCAGAAATAATCCCAAATAACATGTCACAACGTTTGCGCTGGCCTCTGCCTTATGGCTTGAAAAAGAGACAACAGGGGCCAGGAAAAACGTAGCCAGAGCAGATAATACATATGCCTCTGATGCACTTAGAGCGAGATATGCGGAGGGTTGATTGCCGATTGCACACAATATCCTGCTGTATCCTGTTGCCTTCCTGCTTCAGCTGCCAGCAAATGAAGAATCGAAACAGCTGCAACAATTTTTTGTTGTCGAATGCGGAACATCCCCTATTCCCGCCTGTCTGTTTTTATCCTGCTGCTGTCGCTGTTGCTATGCTTTGGGGTTAGTTTTTGCTGTCAGGATCGCGCAGGAAGGCGCTGCAACAGTTCGCACTGCGCAGGGTTGCACATTCGGCGTTTAGTGGTTGTGATCGCCAGGTGAACTACGGTTGCGCTGGAAACGCTACGAAAAATATATTTATAATCAAATAACATAACAAAAATAGTCGCTTTAGACATGTCGCGCAAACTAATCATGAAGCGTAAGCGGGAGGATCAGTCTAATATTTTGGCAAACGAAGATTTGCCAGAGCGAAATACGTCCGAGAAACGACATCGCATAGAATTGGAGTCTGCAGAGTCGCCGGCAAGTAATTCTAGTGCGTCCACAAATAGCATTTTATATGAAGCACTGCAGAAAATTATGGAACTTCAAGCCGAATTGGATGCGTTTGAGCATGATCTAGATGAACGTGGATTTTTGGATTCAGAAAACGAAGAAGATGCTAGACTGGATGCTGAAGTGGCTGCCAATTTTGAAACTGCTAGTCAGAGCAGCAATGCAGAGGCGCTGGGTTTTGCTATGTGCGCACGTGAAGCACTTTTGTTTCTGCAAAGTGAAGGTGTTGCTACAGATTCAGAGCTCTACAAGTCGCTATTGGGCAAACTGGTGGGACAAAATAATGCAGTGCTGGAGTCCTAGTTAAAACTGGGATAACTTTAAAATCATTTGGTTGCGTAGATTGTAGTTTTGGTCTAAGCTGGCTCAGCTTTAACAGCACTTGTCTGCATGAATGGAGGCTAAGTTAAAGCGCAGTATCTATAAAACCATTAACCAGCAGGAGCTGAATCTATAAAACCATTTGAATCCATCTAGTCAGCTTTTTGTGTACCTCAATAAGCTTATACATTAATCAAAGACAAAAATTATAATTAAGCTGTGTTTACACTACACACTTTATGCTGTGTTCACACTACATATTTAATCGATTAGGAGCTCGAGATTTTTTTCGTTATGTAAGTCAAACTTACACGATTTAAAGCAAAGTTCCATGTAATTTAAGGACTTTTTTACGAGTTTCTTATTTAACACATATTATTTGGGTAGTGTAGACGCAGCTTAATGAAAGCTCTACTAAATTGAGCTTGGAGATTGTATTATAAGTAATATAAAGTATATATATTATAATATATTTTTAAAATGCAGGTTGAAACTTAACTCTAGTCAAATATTGTGAAGCAATTTTAAAATGAAAAATAAAAATTATTCATTAAATTAAATACAAAAAAAAATTATAAAATATTTTTTTAAAAAAAGAAATCAAGTAGAGAATTCAGATTAAATAATCTGAATGTGATCCAGAGTAATATCTCGCGTTGCAACTATGGACGGAGCAGTAAAACCCTTTACAGTATTACCCTAACAAAAGGACTCCCATCTAGATCCACTGGTGAACTCAATCTTTGTTTAATTTACTCTGCTTTGAAATTTTTTTTACTATTATATAAAGGTTATTAAAAATCGGATCGCAATAGAAGAACTATTTGCAATATAAAAGATATCTCTAAATCGCATTTCAATACAATATGGTCAAGAACTAAATATGGTTGGGTCTCAAAGCTTTGAAAATGGTTGAAAATCTATTACCAAAGTGGGGTTAAGTACAAAATTTTTTGGAAAATGTAAAATAAAAATTATTCATTAAATCAAAAAAACAAAAAAAAATGTAATATAATTTTTTTTTTATAAAGAAATCAATGAGAGAAATCAGATAAAATAATCTGTATGAGATCCAGAGTAATATCTCGCGTTGCATATATGAACAGAGCAGTAAAACCCTTTACTGTATTAACCTAACAAAAGAACTCTTATCTAGATCAACTGGTGAATTCTCTACTTTGTGAAACTTTCGTTTCTTTCTTATTATTATTATAATGGATATTAAAAAAACCCGGATCGCAATATAAGTAATTCTAATATTAAACAAATCTCTAAATCGCATTTCAAGGTAATATGTGTTGAACTAAATATGGTTGGGTCTCAAAGCTTAGGAAATGTTTGGAAATCTATCATAAAAATGTGGTTTAGTATAAAATGGTTTGTTTTTATCGGGGATCGTAGCTCCCATAATTATTAAACAAAAATATTGAAAAAATTATTGATTACACCAATTTGAAGTAAAAAAATTTGTTCATGAAGCGGATTTCAAGTTCTTTTGAAAAAACCCCTTTTTGAAATAAAAAAAAAAAAGTGTGATTTTGATAAATTTTTTTATTCAACTCATCGATTGTATTTGGTAACATATTTTTGTCAAATTTACGATTTGGTTATATTTGTATGATTTTTTTTTGTATTTTTCACAATTTTTTTAACAACAATTTATATTTTAAACATAAATTTTAAAAAAATTTTTAAAAAACCAATTTAAAGTCATTAATTTGTGTCATAAAGCAGATTTAAAGATCTTTTTGAAAAAAACCCTTTTCAAAATTAAAATAAATCCGTCTGATAGATTTTGATAATTTTTTTTTAACTGGTTTATTGAATTAAACATCGACTATATTTTGAGCATATTTTTGCCAAATTTACGATTTATACGATCATATGAAATTTTTAGTAATTTTCAAGGTTTTTAAAAAAAATTAATATTTTAAACGTTAACTTTTTTGATCAAAATCGCCTTGAGAACTCAAAAAAAAATTCTAAGTTATAATTTCGCAACAAGTTTTATTTTGAATTTATAATATAAAAATAAAAATAAAAAAAAATGTACCAATAGGATGATATTTAATAATTTATTCGCAATTTTAGAAATAAAATTAATAGTTAACTCTGATTTCATAGGCCGAAAAAATAAAAGTTAAGCTTGATTTTTTACATTTTTCGTTTTCCGAAAATTAATTCATCTAAATCATTCTAAATCTTTTTTGGCAGGAGCTACAACTAAGAATCTTGATAGATTACCGAAATCGGTGAAAATTTGTTTAGATAACGGAAATTTAATAGATAAGAAAAATTTTATCTTGATAAACGTAGGTATTGATGGACAATCCAAACGTTCAAAAACAATATTCGTAGGAAAAATAGGACGGACGAGAGAGATACAAAGAAGTCTTAGGTTGTGTAAGGGTCGTTAATACTCGTTAGACTCATACGCTTATAAAAGCAAGAACACCTCGATGCTTTGATCGTGAACAATGTTGCAAATATGGTTATTAAATTTAAGGTTATGATTAAACAAAACACGTAAGGTCGGACACGAATGGCATAATGTGAACCTAGAGTCGGAGAGAGCTCATGCATAAAGTCGATCAAGGACTCATCGGCAAACTCGGAGTTTTTATATTTTCTTCTACGCTAACTGATAACAAAAGTCAAGGCGTAAGGATTGATTGGATATGTATAACAAAAACACTCTACGTAGGCACTTTTATTAGAGGATTTCTAAATTTATCAAATAATCCTTTTATGGCTTGGATAAGTTGCTAAATTGTATAATTTTCAACAGTCCATCTGGCTTAAATAAAACTGATACTCAAGAATTACACTTCAATCTACAAAAATTAAATTAAGCATACATTTTAAGTTTTTTAGAATTTTTGAACCATTAACATCCATCCAGTTACAAAAAGTAAAATCATGTTTCTATGTTATCATATATATTAGATATATTTATTAGTATTCTTGTTAATTTTAATTTAATTGTACATACATTAATTGTTAATAATGTTTGTATATTTATTGTTTGTAGGGCGGGGTATTACTTTTATCATTTTGTGTTATATATAAGTAATTATTAAAATGTTTGTCATCAATAGATAATTTGTAATTTGTTTTGGATTTCATTTTTTAAATCTGTTTTTATTAAATTTTATTTTGAATTCTTAAATAATTCAGTATGGTTTATTTAATAACAATATATATTTTTTAATAAAGGAGCTTACTTTGTTATCTGGGTTTTATTTTTATTTTGTTAAACTAGATTTTTAATTGTTTTTAACAATTCAACGTTCACATAGTAATTATAAATAATTTTTTTTCTCAAGTTTTATTTGTTTTTTAATGCAATAATATGATTTTTGGACAAAATATTTTTATTTGTTTGCAAATAATATATATCTTTATACATTTTTATGTTTTACTTGACTATAGAAGTATGAAAATATTAAGTTTTAAACTGAAGTCATTTGAGAGGGGAAGTAAAGTATAATTGGTTAAGATTAAAATTAAAATATAGTAAGTTTTATGTTTAATAGCTTTGCTTGTTTCATAATAATGTATATAAGTTATAAGAATGTTTTGTTTTTTTGTCAATCAAATTTTTCATCATTTGGCACAGCATATTTATTGTTAATATAAATTCGCTCTAGATTTATATCATAATTATAATTTTCAATTAATACATTTGTATGTAAAATTAACTTAATAACCAAAATAGCATGTAAATAAATGAATTTTGAAGTCTTCTTATATACAATCATAGATAAACATTAAAAATATTTGGTATATAAAAAACTTATATGTGAAATGAAATAGGCGTATAAAAGATTTTGAGCTTTGCTTAAACTTCTCTTCTTCTTCTACTCTTTAGTAGGCTTTAGTTTTAGTTATTAGTTTAATATTGTATTTTAAGTATTCATGTGTCTTTAGTCTTGATTTTGTTTAAGTGTGTACAGTATTTATATAAGTACATATATCTTTTTAATTAATATAATTATTTTTTGAGTATTTTTGCTTAAGTTGTTTTGTTACTTATTAGCTTTATCGTTTTATTATTTTTGAATATTTTTTATGATTTTAATAATATATTTTAAAGTAATCAATTGCTGTATTATCCACATTTTATTTATGGACCAATTCTCACAATATTTTTGCATGCGCAATATTTGGTTAATAGTTATTTTTAAATTTATTTATATTAATATTATTATTTGTTGTGTTTGATAATTTTATATAATTATTATTTTTTGTAATTTGCTTGGTATGTATTATTATTTGTTTGCTTAATATGTTTGTACGCATATTTTTAGTTTTTATGTATATTATTATATTTTGTAAATATTTTATATAATATATATTTAATTTTTTTTATATTTTATCAAATATATGTATACATAAATAAAGTTATGATTTTAGATGTGCCCTTTGTATTATGTTTAATTTAAGTTTATATAAGTTTTTAAATAACTTTATTAATTTTTGTGTATTTTAATCTCAAAGATTTACGCTCTCCGCCTAAGCCATAAACAGTTTTATTAATGTTTAGATTTTTATATTTTATTTATATCTTGGCTCAACTTTTAGCTGAGTTTCATTTGAATATTTATTAATATATTCCAAAAATTTGCAATTTCTGCGGTCTTTTTTTAATATCTTATAGATTTTTGCTCTCTGTGTAAATATAGTTTTAAAAAATCTGTCACTACGGCTTACGGCCCACTTTCATCTTTCAACTATCAGCGTAGTATGTATTATAACTTAGTTTTTTTTTTCGGCTTTGTTTTTGTAGACCCATCTATAGCTCTTTAAGTATATTTATGTATATATATATATATATATTGAGTTATAGTATATATGTATCTTTTGTAAATATCCTTTCTTTACTCCTAAATCTATGCATTTGTGTGTACAAAGTTTTTTTGTAATGTTTGCTTGTATTTTGTTGTTGTTGCTGTTGTTGTTTCTGTTGTAGTTGTTTTTATTGTTCATAGTCAGATAAACTGGACTGGTAAAAATGGTATTTTACCAATATGAAGCGTGGGATTTGCAGGTCTGTAAGAGAATGTAAGCGGTTTGAAAATAAATTAAAATGTATTTTTATGTAGTTATATGGCAATGTAAAAGAGTTTATATATTAAGGCTTATAAGCATTAATATGTTGTTGTTTTAAGGACTTTAACTTTTTACAAGGCAAACTTATTTGCATTGCTATTAATTTTGAAAGTGTTATATTTTGCACGGCATAAAGTTAATTAATAAAAAGGACGAACGTTATTACTCTTCAATATTGCCTAATTGTTGTTATAAATATTAATTTTAATACCTTAATAATAACATATTGGGCGCTGTTGCAGTTGTGCTGTTGTTTTTGTTATTAAGTGTATCGTTGTTGTTATGGTTGTTACTCGGAACCAGAAAAGCTGTACCATTTGTAGCATTATTTTGTGTATCCATTTTGTTGAGTGTATAAGAAGATATTGAAAAAGTTGTCATAGTCACATCGATTGAGTTGTTGCTATTGTTTTTGTTGTTGTTGTGGGTTGATAGCTGCGGTGGGAGATTTTGATGTGGGTTTTGTGTATGTTGTTGTTGCTGTCGATTTAACGTTAAGAATTCATAATTACTTTCAGTATTGTGTTTGTTGTTATTTTTGTGCATACTAACAACATCAGCAGCATTTTTTGTTACCTTTGAGTTGTTGCCATTGTCATTATAATTATTATTGATAGTTAGCTGCTGTTGCATTCTTATCAAACTATTTGTATTTTTGTCATTATAAGACTCGTCTGATTTATAACTTTGGCCTGACGACGTCGAGTTCATTGTCACATTATAGTTTTTCGTTCTTAAATTTGCCGTATTACGCCCCCCGTATGTATTATTATTTGTTGCATAACTTGAGCCCAGCAAATTTCACCTATTAACATGACTACGCCCGGTTCCACTATTTGGATTGGATTGTACGCCACTGCTGCCTATGCCACTGCTGCCTGTAAAGAAAAAGCGTTAACCAATAAAAATAATTTGCATAATTGTGTAAACAGACCTCCGAATCCTGGTGAATGCTGATAGTATTCTCGCCGGCCATAATCCGATTCGTAGTCTTGCGATTCGTAGTGGCCACCCCTGGCACCACCCGTGTTATTGCCAACACCACCTAGAATGCCTGTCTGCGGTCCGTGATGGCCCCCACCATGACCCGAACTGTGTGAGCCGTATGAATAGTTGTCGTACTGCTGGTGAGGGTCATAACCTATAGCATCTTCATAGCCACGACTAACAGATTTGTAAAATTTGATTAACTACCAAATTCTCTCTCATGTTATCATTGGTAAAACTTACCCATAGGTCTCATCCATTGCAGTTCTCGCTTTTTCCAAAATAGACATGACTTTTTGCTTTGGCGCCAGCACGTTTTTACTAAAAGACGATTGTTGGGGACCTCTGCAAGATTACAAACAAATTCCGTAAACTCAGTATATTCACTCACATTTCGCATATTTACCTATAACCATAATGCACGGAATTTTTTCCCATATTGCTGCTGCCTCCTCCCCCACCAGCAACAGCACCACCACTAGAACTGGACATGGAATTACCGCTTGCATTGCTATTTTGTATATGCGGCAATTTCTTGAAAGTATTTTTCCCCTCGTTGTCATTCAAACTTGTCGAATCCATTAGCTCACGTAATTGCTCTTGCCTTATTATATCGTTGCTGTCAGGAATCAGATATTTGCGCAGTTCGGCCATGGCATAGGCTATGCGCGCATATGCCTCTGCGGGTGGAGCTATGGTAGATATCTCCACATGTAGATCACTATTCAAATGAGCATATTTTGGATCTTTTGAGCTACGCAGTTCCTCTTCCTTGACGCGATCCCGCATAGAATTGCGTCCGAGCACTGTCATTTTGCAGAGTGTTTCTTCCTGTAGCCGACGTAAGGAATTTCCTTTCGGACCCAATAGCTTGCCCACAAAATTGAACTGCAAATGTTAAAAACATATTTAGTTTAGAGATTAGATTAAGTTGGCACTATTTCAATTACTTTTGGATGTTCGCGTATGGGCACCAGTACGCGCTGCGAAACCCTCAGCGGCTTTTCTCTGTAAATATCAGCATATTTCTGTTCTCTTGAGGGAATGCGGCCCGTGGTCTGCACTTTTTCAATCTCTGCGTGGGAATCAAAAATAAAATGCATTAAAGTTCAGTTTAATTATAATGTTAATTTAGGCCCACTTACCACTTTCCAGCAGCTTCTCGCCTATGGGAAACTTTCGATCCATGCGATTTCTCTCGGCCATGCAATCTCTTATATATTCGTTGGCTTTTTCATTTATTTGCACAGCATTGCCATCGCCACCATGCAGACCATGATGATCGTGTGTGGAGTTGTCACCATTATGTGGTCCGGAGCCGCTCTTGCGAGATTTTCCACTGTACTCGTTGTCGTCATCATTGTACGAGGCGTAGTCACCATTGCCGTCGTATTTTTCCGTCATTTTAAAGTTTCGCTTGTAAATTGGAACCAAATTGGAGGATACGATTGTGATTGCAAAATGTTTTTTGTCAAACAACTATAGATAAGAGTCGCAACCCAATGGAGATATCTAAAATAGAAGCAGAGTTGTGGTTTTTATAAAATGTGGTATGTGTGGTGGTAATTGTTGGTATGTTAGCTTAAAAACAGAGCCACATGGTGTTATGGATTATGAGATTCTTTTATTATCTTTTACGGCCGATTCTAAGCTAAGATTCAGTGCACCAGTGGTTTAAAAAGTTCCTAGGCTTAGGGTGCTCAACTCCAAGCGCCCACCTCACTCTCTCGAACTTAGTGTAAAGATGAGGAAGGCTTCAATTGGGTGACTTCGTAGTTGCTATAGGTATGCATAAAATGCGCATTCCAGCTGATTGTCTTAAAGAGAGTTTCTCAAAGTTCTGAGATCAGAATTGAAGTCCCTAATGTTTTGGTTAATGCAGCGCCAACATTTCATCATCAAACACACAATTGAAACCAGACGAAATATGTTATCTTAAATATGTAAACATTGAGCGCCTAAAGTTATTGGCTTATATGTTTGATACATCCAAATTAAAGATATCTTTAACTTCATTTTGGCAAAAACAATTTCTACACTCGCGCATTTTGCTTATTAAAACCCATTTTTTTTTTCTTTATTTCTTTTAGTCTTTTAATTGCTTGCCTACACACACTCACACACACGCAGATAGTTTACAACCCGACAAAACAACCACCGAAGGGAATTTAAAGCTTAATTGTGGGACGCTCTTTTGCATTTTAATTTGCAAATAATCGAATTATTAAAATATTTTTTAAGTTTATAACACTTTCATTTTAAGCCATTTGCTTAGGCTAAAATTTTGCTGCACCGCTTTTTTGTTGCACTCCTCCTCTTCCTAATCGCTTTTTACCGCTACCCGTTCTCTTTAGTCTGTCCTGCTGCACTTTCACTTTTCACCGTGGGACGCAGTTTTTTTTTCACCTATTTTTTTCTGTATTCGTATTTCTAATGTGCATTATTTAAAGTTAGCAAATAAATACAAATGCATTTATTGCATTTTAACAAAACAATGTTTATAAAACATCATAACAGATCATTACCATTAATAAATTTAAATATGTTGCACTTTTATTAAACTCAATTTGTTTTGCAACTGTTTGCCAGCCATAGACGCAACAATAATTTGTTTATTCACTTTTATTTATGCACATTATGAGCATAGCAGCCAATTATATTTATTATTTTTATTTAATCGACAGTTAGGAAATATATGTATTTCGGAAAATTTGTAAGTATGTATTTTGTATGCGTTTATGTTTCGTGGTGGAAAAACTGGCAAATGTCGTAAATTCTAAGTGTTAGAAAGCGCTCTTGTTGTTGTATACCTCGAACAGCTGAGCGGCTGAGTTTTTTCAAAAAATATTGTTATCGATAAATTTGGTTTATTTACAGACGACTAGGCGCCAACATAAACCAAAATATGCTAAGTGCTTTAATAAAGTATTTCATAATAACACTGTAAGATTTAAAATATTAACACTACCTAACAAAATAGTTATTTTTGTGCTTTATTTTAAAAGCCGGCTTGCCGTTTGTATTTTCAAAACAAAATGGTCAAACAAAGTTTACCAACACTCTAAATATGTGCTCGTATATGCATTTCACCACACTTGTCTCAATTTGCAAGAAACAATCAGCGCTATTAGTCAACATTGCATTTTACAAGAACTTAATTTTAAACAATGACAGTTTAGTTAATGAAAACACTGCATTTTGCTTCGATAAGAGTTATTTTAGTATTGCTAGTTTTCTTAATTATCTTTGTTTTGTTTTTTTAATGCACAAACATGTCCAGCGCCAACAATAACTCCAATTCATGCGTCGAAACTCCAGCCGCACCCGAATGGTTATCAAAGCTGGAAAGCAGACGTGAACTTTTAAAACGTTCCAAGCTGGGACATGAATCTGGCGCAGGTGCACCCTGCTCCGAATGCTTGGATAAGTGTCCAGGTCTGGATTTGCACTTTTGGCGTAAAGTTTGCCGTAACTGCAAGTGCCGCAAAGATCAACATTTATGCAATGATGATGATGCTACCGGCTGGGCTCAATTTGAAATATTGGGCCAAATACGCGCAAAGCCTGCTTGTAAGTTGTTTAAATTATTTAAGAATGCGTAAAATAATTTGTTTGCTAATTTGCAGTCATTAAAATCAAAACTTTGGCCAGCCAGCCTGTGCAGCTAGAATGGGTGCCGCCTAATGCAGCGCCAGATGTTGTCTCTGACTACATGGAAAAACTGGGCGCAGCTCAGATACCAGTGACTGGTAGTGACGCTGCGCATAAACGTAAACAACAACTGGAGTTCCAGGTGCCGCCACACGATCTAGATGCTGCTCTTTGCGACAATCTGACGGAAGCAGAAGCACAACAGCTTCAACAATATGTGCACAAATTACGTGATCAATGTGTAGGTCAGGGCACAGTTGTACGTGTAGGTACTTTATTACATGGCAATGTAGAGCATATTGCTCCTCAAACAGCAAGCATTACCCCGGAATATGCAAGGGCTGCAGAAGCATTGGGCATACCGCCTATTGCCGATGGTACCCTCAGTGAGCTACTCTCCAATCCTAAGCTTTCTAACGTTTTGACAAGCCAACAGCCGCCGAACACGCAAACCAAATTATTTATGGCCTGCACAGAACCATGGACAGACTCAACTTCCGAATTTGAAGAGCATGGCCCACTAACTGCTAAGACAAAGGAAAAATTGCTGGGAATTAGTAAGCCAGCTCTCAAAAGTTTGGTTACTCATGGCGTAATCTATGACAAAATTATTGGCAATTTAAATGTAAGCAGCACTTACTATTTTTAATAATGGTATTAAACCACTAAAACAATATTTGCTTTTTAGGACAAAAATCTTAACATCTCTAGAGATCCTATGCTGGGACCCATTGCCGAGTTTCGCAAGGAATATACAAGCAATCCACAGTTTAGAGCTGAAATTAACCAGATATGTCATCAGCCGCCGCAACTATCTTCGCCTTTAAAAAGCTATGCCAACTCACCCTTGCCCACACCTTTCAATTCGCCGCTTCCACTTAAAAATCCAGTCCAGGCGCGTTTTGGCATGCAAATGCGTCAAGATACGCCTATTAGACGCGTTAAATTTGGCAACATTACAACTGTCGTCTATGACTGCGATTTGCCTACAAATGTGGACTATGAAAAGGATCCGGTATTTGCCCAAATAGTAAATGCCGAGCCGCTAAAGCATGCGCTGCAAGCTGTGCGTTTGGGCCGTACTCCTGAAGCCGTAGTAATTTCAGCAGCTCCAGCTGCCACACACAATCTAAACCAGTTGCGCGGCTTAAGTTCAGGGGCCAAGTCACAGATAGAAAACTTGGGCGTCGATAAGCACATGTTGCACTCTGCCGTAGCTAATGCGCCGTATTATGGACGTCTTTTCCAGTCCTTACAAGACAAAGGCATAACACACGATAAATGTCACTTGCTGACGCCCTTAAAACAAGTACAGGATTGGCTGCTAAACGACGATGATTTGCTTAGGGAAATAGATCAAGTGTTTGCGGATATGGCCAATGCAGCTGGTGACATTGCCTATGGCGCTGCACCGAAAGGTGATCTTAGCAATTCGCATAGCAATGATTCTGGCTTTCATTCTAAACCATCGACACCTGGCTATGGCTACGAAGACATTAACGCTGGTCTGGGCAAGTTTACAACCATACCAGGCATTGAGGATATGAACATGTATCCAAATTGTGCAGCAATGCCGGAACAATTTCAGCAGCTGAAATTAAGCGATGGAAGTGGGTCTAAAGGTAGGTGAAGTAAGTCGGATATAATGTAATATAATACAAATTTCCAATTTACAGATAAAACTGGGTTGAACGCAGTTGCTCCATTGGTTACCTGCCGCGACTGCAATTTACCAATAACTTTCGGCGAAGTGGCTGTTAAGGCTGAACGTGCTGGCAAGGAAATCGCTTGGCATCCGGCCTGTTTTAAATGTCACACCTGTCGTGAGCTGCTGGCAGATTTGGTGTATTTCTTCCATCATGGCCAGGTCTATTGTGGTCGCGATTTGGCTATCAAGCTAAAGATACCGCGCTGCAAAGCCTGTGACGAGCTTATCTTTACCAAGGAATACACAGCCGCCGAGGGTGAAACTTTCCATATAAAGCATTTTTGCTGCTACCAGTGCGACGAACCTTTAGCTGGCCAACAGTATATACCCGATGAGAAATCCAATATGCCTTTATGCTTACAGTGCTATGATAAGTTTTTTGCAGTGGCTTGCAAAAACTGTCAGTTGCCTATAGGTCCTGCGGATCAAGGCGTAGCTTGGGGCGATATACACTGGCATGGAACGTGCTTTGTGTGTGCCGGCAATGGGTGCAATAAATCGCTAATTGGTGGAAGATTTTGTGTCAAGCAGAATATGCCTTTTTGCAGTCCTGCTTGTGTGCGTAGCATTATACAGTGATTGAGTCACTAAAACTTAACGAACAGTATTTGCATAAGTGCACAAAAAAACATTCGTAAATGTGTTAAATCTAGATAACTTAAGAGCTTTCTATTCCATAGAATTTTAAAGTGCCTATAGCAGGTTATTGCATGCTTTTATATACAATTGAGACGTTTTTAGTCTGACTTTATATATGCATAGTTAACGCACTTTTGTGTCCTTTATATACATATGCAACGCATTATATACTTTATATTTGCCAATTAGTAATAGTGTATTTTTTACTTGTACACAATTTTAAATAAAAAAAATGTCCTTGTGTTGCTTTATCTACATAAATCTTTGTTTTGTTTATATATTTTTGATAAATTAACATGGATGCGTTATCTTGTAGGCTAGTTTGCACCGGTTGACCCCTGGGGGAGAATTTATCTTGTAGATACATAATCTTTTGATTTATGGGTTTTTTTTAGCATGTGTTTCTTAAACCGCTCTAATTTTTTAATTAATTATCTTGGCTACAAATTCATTTTGAAAATACATAATCTATCGATTTAAACGTTTTTTAGCATTTGTATCTTGAACAGCTCTAATGTCTGTTAAGCTATCTCAGAGTTCTTCAAGTCCTTCAACCCCGGGTGGGGCATAGGGCGGCGACAAACTTCACCCATGCTTCCCGATCTGCGGCCAGACACTTCAGCTGTGGTCATGTTTTACGCTGATTTGCTGCTTTGGCCAATACTGTTGATTTCCAAGTAGTTCTTGGTTTACCAACTCGCCGTGTACCTTGAGGATTCCATTCGAAGGACTGCTTCACGATGCTGTCGTTTAGTCTCTTTAACGTGTGGCCAATCCACCGCCATTTTCGATGTCTAATTTCGACATTCAAAACCTTTTGACTCGTTATGCGCCACAATTCTTGATTCGATATAATTTGCGGCCATCGGATCTTAAGAATGTATCAAAGGCAGCGGTTTACAAATGCCTGTAATCTTCTTGTGATGGAAGTAGAGACTTTCCAGGTTTCACAGGTATTCAGCAGTACAGATTTGACATTGGATTCGAAGAGCCTTAACTTGGTGCGTAGGGAAATTTGACTAGAGCACCATACTGAAGACAAAATTCCAAAGGTGCAGCGGGCTTTACTTATTCTGCTGTTAACATCCAGATCCGTTCCTCCGTCTGACGATACAAAACTTCCTAGATAGTTAAACTGTTTGACCTCCTCAATGGGCGTCTGTCTCAGAATAATGGACTGATGTGCTGAGCGGCCAGTGTGCATTATTTTGGCTTTGCTGCAATTGAACCTAAGACCAGCCATCTCTCCATTCACTTGCAGTGATTGACACATCTCGTTCATCCAGCTGTTGCTACTTGCCAGGAACCAGATATCGTCAGCATAATCCAAGTGGCTAGCCTCTCAAAAGGTCTCCATTGGATACCATGTCTCTCAGTTGTACCTACAGTGAGTCAGTACATCGTCTATCGCCAGTAAAAACAGGATTGGCGACAGAATATCCCCTTGCCTTACTCCCTGTCGCACTTCGAAAGAGTCAGAAAGCTGTCCATTATGTAGAACGAAGTATCTTGCGGCATGATAGGACTCCTTTATAACAGCAACAAACTTCGGGGGAATCCCTCTCCTATCTACGGATTTCCATATCGATTCGCGGTTAACTCGGTCAAAGGCCTTCTCAAAGTCTACGAACATAAGGTAGAGCGGTGACGTAACATAAATTTTCAAATTGGTTCAAAAGTTCTGTCGCTACTTTTTCAAAGTTTGAAACGAGACTCGATTTGTTCAAATAAAATATATCACCTTACATTCGATTAATTTATGATTAACTTGCAAAACTACTCGGTTTTTGAAAATAATATTTTTAGCAACTTCAGGATTTTTGCAATAATTTATTTGGCTTTCGCAAATCAGATCCTGATATACTTTGGACGGGCGATTTTACAACACTGGCTTTAGAGAACTTTTGCACCTTTGAAAATAAAACATTTGCGTTAAATTTTTACGTATTCGCTGGTAGTTTTTATTGGTATTTGTAATTGCATTTTATTAATTAATTACTATAATTCCGTTGTAAATGTATGCATAAAGTTAATTTTTTTTTCCATTTTTTATTTTGTTTTGACATTTGAGTTTATTGCAGAAGCGAAATAAAAGAAAAATCACAATATTTTTCCAAATCATTTTTTTAGTTTCTTTCATATTTAAGAAAATTAGTTTGCAATTCGTTTTATAATAATCATTGCAATTTGTTCAGTTCTCAGTTATATTTTAAGTAAGTTACGCTATTTTTTATTAATATATATAAGCAAATATATTGCCTGCTTTCATTTGAGGTTATTGAACACTAGGAAACTTGTTCGAGTGCTGGAAAAAAAGTTAAGTGTAGCTCCGGGCTGAACACCAACTCCTTTTTATTATTGTTTACGTTTATGATTTCTGGAAAATGGCTTCATGCATTTAGTGTAGTCATCTTATTGGGAATTTCTTTTTCAGCATGATTTTATTATTTCTTTAGTTACGCTTAGTTTTTAAACTTAAACTAACATTAATTTGCTTTTCTTGCTTTACTAGTTTTAATATGTTTTAATTACATTGATAATTATTTAGTTACGACGTTAGTTCTGCGTAAACAATTTCATATGTTACGTTTATTTTCTGCTCTTTGCTGTTCTCTGTACCATTTGCTACAACAACAAACAAACTATGCCTTAAAATAATACTTTAATTACAGGTTTTAGTTTCTCGCTTTGCAATAAATTTGTTCGCATATCGTATTTTTTAGTTTTTTTTCCAATATGTTTAAATTTAAAACAATCAACAAAAAAGAACTTTAGCTTAAATCATAATTTGTTGCAACTAATTAAGACAAAAACGACAACTAAAATTATATAAACTTAAAGGTAATTTAATTATATAAAACCTATGGGGTAGGCGCATGAAAATTATTAATTACAAAGCGCACACTACGCGTGCCTGTTTTAAAAATATATTTATATGAAACATACTTATATAATGCGATGTGGTTTTGTTTTTTTCTTTTTTCTAAAAAAAAGTATATAACGATAATTGGCATTTGCAGTTGATTCTTCTTCAGTGTTGACAAACGAAATTTGCTTGCTCTTCTATGTTGTTGCACACACATCTTAAAGCTATACACAAAAATTTAAGTTAAATGTATATATGAAAAGTTTCGTAGCTAATTTCGTACAGTCCATCAGGAACACCGCAATTTCACTAGGAGCGCTGCAGTAATAGATTGGCTGGTCCGTTGCTAGCTTGACCGTTGTGAAAACTGCGCGTTGTATTAAATATATATTTTGTTTTTGTTTTGAGGGAGAGCATCTACAAGTCTAGGTACTTGGTTGCTTAAAGCGCAATACGCACAAACTTGGCCGCATTTGTTAGCATGCTCCAAAAGGTATCTGCTTTTAATGCCCGCTTAGTCTGCCGCTTGCTACTCCTCTGCTTGTGGCTTGCATCACACTCTCCTCTAAATAGTTCGCGCAACTGTTGTCAACAATTCGTGTAGACACCTTGCGTATAGTACAGCTCGGTAATGCGCTCCGGCAGTGTGCTGTACAGGTTTGTAATCAGATCTAGCGGCAAACGCGACCACGCCTCTTTGATTCTGAATATTAAGTCATCCTTGCGTGAAAATTTGCGTCCACCATCAAAGACCTCACGTATTAACCAACCCCAAATGTTCTCCATTATATTCAGATCATGCGCAATGGTAGGCCACTTTTGTGTCTTCAGACCCTCCGCATTAAGCAGCTCCTGCGCTGTAGGCAGCGCATGTGACATCCAATTATGATCTTGCAGCACAAACTCTGTGCTGCCACCCAGTTTGTTAACAATACTGGGACGTTCACGCATAATGGCCTCAATACAGGATTCAGGCCGCTGTTTGGCCGTCGAGACCTCTAGATGTATGGCACCACCAACGCAAATCATTAAGTATATATAAACCGAGTTGCCGCGCGGCCGCTGTGACAACGTTCGCTCATAATTGCGCAAATCGTGAAAGTAATAGGAAAAACCATCCGGTCCATCCAGATTAAAACGTCGCTCATCATGGAATATGACGCGCCGCCAGTGCTCTTCGCTCCATACTATATAAGTGTTGGCAAAGTTTAGTCGCTCTGTCTGATTGTATTGTGATAACACAGGCTCTGTTTTTAGTTTCTTGGCACAGTTAGCAGAGGCGGTTGAGGAGCTTAAAGACGCGGATGACGACGTTGATGAGTTTGATAACGCTGTCGTTGCGGCGGCTGTGCCGGCGCCAGCAGCAGCACTTACACCCGTAGCTGCTGCTGTGGCGCGTAATAACGCATTGGCTGCCGCAGCTATGGTGGTGCTATTGTTGCCATTGACCACATGCGTAGCACGTTGCATTGTTGAGGGAGATACACTGGAACCATTGGATTGCTGTGTGGGCGCATGACTGGACGCTGTGCCGCCCGTGCTGGAGCTGGCTGCCGAAAAGTTTGAATTTTGATTTAGCGCATGCACAGGCAAATGACTCTGAGCCTGTTGCTGTTGTGGCTGGGATTGGCTCTTATGGAGATTGCTGCTGTGTGCTGTATGGCTGAGCTGTGGTGGCGGCTGTTGTTGTTGATAATAGGGATGATGATGATGATAGCTGATGTGCTGTTGATGTTGGTGAATGGTCGGCTGCTTGAGTTGCAACTGTTTAAGTTGTGTTTGGGATTGCGCTAGCAGTTGCTGTTGTTGCGCATGTGTGGAGGCTACTGTTGTTGCGGTTGTGTTCACCTGATGCGAGCTGGCATAGCTGGCGGGATGTTTTAGATAATAATGCAGTGCCATTAAATTATTGGCATTATTGGCTGTGCTAGTAACTGTGGCTGTGGGCGCTACGCTGACACCACCGCCCATCAATTGCACGGCGGCGGCTCCACCAGCGCCTACATGAGCATGTCCATGTACGGCCGCTGCAGCAGCTGCTGCTGCACCAATAGCACCCGCACTGGCTGCCAGTTGCGCAGCTGCTTTTGGATCGTAAATGAGTTTATTAAAGTTCTGCAAGTCGTCGGGACTGAGCACTAAGGTTTTCATTGGAAGTGCCTTATGTGTGTACGCCGTTGTAGCTTCAATTAGTTGCAGTTGTTTTTTTTAAGCTTTGCGTGTTTCAAACGCAAACTTTGTTGTTGTTGTTGCTTTTTGCCCTTCGCAGCAGTTTCAAAGGTTTCGAAAACGCGCTGTTTGCTTTGCACATATAGCTTTATTACAGCAAGTTTTGAGTCTGTTTGGAAACTCTCAGCAATTTGCGATCGTTGTGGAGCTTGGCTTGCAAAATTTACTCAACGCTCTGCGAGTAAATGTTGTTTGTTGTTATTTTAGCGTTATTGTTGTTGTAGCCGATTACGCACGCGTAGACGCATACGCGCTTTCACGAACGTGCTCAATCCGACCAAAAACGTTGTGCGTCCGTGGCTCTAGTTGAGCAACGACTGCAGCAACCTGTCGTCGTTCCACGTGTGCTCTCTTTGGTTGGGTTGTTGTGTGTTGTTTTATAACTACTCACTTGTCAATCGCAGCATACACGTTGTACGCGTGCGTTTGTGTGCGTGAGTGTATCTGAAAGATTGACTCAAAAGGGCTGACGGCTGGCTGGCTTGGTATACAACGCAGCGTTTTCGACTAGAGGCTAGTCGACGGACGTCTTCTGATTGCAAAACTCTCTGCTCTGCTCTGGCTATGTTAGAGTGAGGGGCGACGTCGTAAAAAGATGTCGGTTTACTTTCCCACCGTTGACGACGGCTCTGTGTATTTGTATGTGTGCGCGTGCATTTATCTGTGTGGCTGGCTGGCTGGTCTGCTGAGTAACTCTGTATGCGAGTGTATCTGTGTGAACGCTGGCTCTTCCAATATGTTATCCTCTTTTGTTGAAGTGGTTTTTCTTGTCGCTGCAGTCGTCGTCGGCGTTGTTGTTGTTGGTTGCTGTGCAAATGTTTCCTTGTTTCTTTATTCTGCGTACCTCTCTGCTCTGTCGATATTGTGCTGCTGCTTTTGGGTATTCAGGCGTCGACTACGTCAATTTACCTGGAATAAAATAAAGCAGGTATGTGAAAAAGAGTCTTGTTTCACACTTTGCATTGTGTTGCACGCATACATTCAAATGTCCCTTATAACAATTATGTATAAAAACAATATGTATGTACTTGCAGTTTAGACTTGCATGCACACTCACACACTCTTCTCACGTATATATATATACATACTTTACACACATGAATGCACATATTCAATATTTTTTGGTGAAATCTGTTGTCGTTGGTTATATCCCTTAAAGCAAGTTGTTGTCTACTCCTCGTACAGCATTTCTGAACAGATGTTCAACGTACTCGGATTTCAAGTCTCTGGCAAGGCAAAAAAGTAAATAAATATTCTGCTGTGCCAGCGGTAGTCCCAATTCGTCAGACTCTACATTGGTCGGTGCCTTTCGTCTTTTTCAACACACAAAAATGAGCTCAACTATACACAAACAAAAATTTTTGTTGTATTGTATTTTGTTATTTTTTGGGTACGTTGAAATTTTTCGGTATCTGAGAATTTTTGCAATTTTGATGTGAATACTTTCGGCTCTTCTTCGTATATGTGGAGCATACATATTTTTAGTTGTTTATCTTTTCTTTGACTGGGTAAGGTACCGTTTTTAAAAGATTTGGTTTAGTCGTCCCCTATTCTAAGGTTCAGGTAGATTTAGCTCATACTGGTTTGACCATTTCTATTTACACTTTTGCTATGATTATGACCCTAAGCAAGACTTATTTTTATTTTAGACCGCTTTTAAGTCATCTAGCATTTACAGCATTTAAAGAACATTTTTATCTCTAAAAAGAGAGTTCCGAATACATTAAGTTAATGCGTACAGAGATTCCTTATAAAAGGGAGTAAGTTCTTGTTCGAAGTATAAGCTGCTTCGGTTTCCAGCTTACTACCGGGCATTCAAACGGATAACCTCTCTTTCAATGACGCATGTAAAGTGGGATAGATATGGGACAATTAATTTCAGGGGGTTGTATCTAATCACAAATGCTAGCTTCTTTAAATGGCGTACGCTAAAGTCGGGTGCAGATGACTCTGAGATACTCTGTACAACATGTAAATAAATAAATCGATACTAGTAGTGCTGGGCTTCGATTCGATCTTATATCGATTACACAGTCCCACAAAAAAAAAAAATTCTGTACTTTTGACGCGACACATCTCATTATATGGATTTTGATGCGCTGAAACCGAATCTGAAATAAAAACAACACGTATGGACATGTCTATTAACATATCAATTTCTCTGGTCAGGGGTTTTTTCGACGTGCTCTATAGGAGCTATATTGAAAAAATAAACCTTGTTGGCCGTGGCATTATAAAGTGTCTAATTCGAAAGTTTGATTGTTCTACCTGGTAAGACCAATGAGATATAGGTGGCTGTTCGAAAGGTCGGATAGACGGACATGTTTATATACATTTTTGTAGTTAGGAGTCCCCAGCTTGCACATTTAATACACTCTTTGTACCTTAAGGTACACGGCACAAAAATACGATTTTTACCTTTTTTAAATGAAACTCTAATGGTATTAATGGATAGTGGTGCGTTCAGAAAATTCAAAAGATCCCTTTAATAATAATAAAAGGTTTTTATTGCCAATTTCATCAGAGCTTTGAATGCCAAACTTAACAATCTAGGTTAATAAAATAAAGTATAATTTTCATGGGCCTCCTGTGCGTTAGTATTTGGAAAGCTGACTAGTGAATTTTTTTTTTTGAATAGGGAAGGCTGGACTGAGGTTGGAAAAAAATCTTCCAATACTACTACTTCTATGAATTCTGAACTTTGAAGTGGAGCATAGAGCCCCACGGGAATTGCCCCTTCTCGTGGTGAGGGGTCTCAGAGGGGTGTCAGATTAACATGGAATAATAATGGAAACATGTCTTCAAGGGGTGCCCAACAATTGTTGGCCAATCTCCCTGCTACAGAGGATTTGGTGCTAATTTCACGTTTTAACGACAACACGATAAATGTGACCAAAATCTTCCAATAGTGCAACAAAAAATCACTTAGAACTCTGACTTTGGGACTCATGTCACACTGCAGGTTCAAGAAAAAATTGTGTGAAATGTGCATCCTATGTGGATTCTGTGGGATTGACGGGTAATCCTTACCAACACGTACTTACTAAGTGTGACGTTCCTGGCTTGCCTTTTTGGCAGTTGAAGAATCTCGATGTATGATGCTAAATAATCTAATTTGTTTTGGATATTACACTTACTTAGTTATAGGTTGAGAAGCTCTAGAGCTGGAATGGATCAGAATAGATGTTTAGGGGCCCAGTGCAGCTTTCCCAAGAAAATTATTAGAATTTTGTTGGTTCTCGAAACTTATCTTAATTGTTGTAAAAATCGTTAAAGATCAAAAATCTAGTTGAACTTTTTCGCAACGAGATCTGAGAATATTAGATCGTTATAATTAAAAATCGAGATCAAAATCTAGTTCAACTTTTTCGTAACGAGATCTCAGAATATTGGATCGTTATACTGAAAATTCGTTTAACAGCGTTCTTAAACTTATCATAATTGTTGTAAAAATCGATTAAGATCAAAATTTTAGCCAAATCTAGCTGAACTTTTTCGTAACGAAATCTCAATTTAGCAGAATATTGGATTGTTTTAATAAAAACTCGTTATACAGCATTTTTGTAATATGATCCCAAAAGCAGTAAACCTCACAAAATTCGTATTATGAAAAAATTTCTTGTAAAAGGGGTTGGTTATAGCAAAGCTTACCAATACGTTCACAGATTCTGAGGTTGAAACAGGTTTAGTTATCGAAAGGAAATATATTCTAAAGAACGCGGAAGGAAAAAAAATACATGTTCTTCATAATGAATATTGATTATACAGAAATTTGTTGCCATATCAGTATATTTAAAAAAAAAAAAAATGGAGAAGCTCGTCATAGAGAATTGGGTCTGTAGGTTCGCGGGGACCAGTTTGAAAAAGTTTTAGTTATCGAGAGGGATTCAAATTGTAGCAGAATATTGTTTTTTTATATATGAGAAAAAATTCGGTAATGTATAGAAAATCAAAAAATATAAAAAGTTCTACGTAGAGGAGTTCTGTATAGTAGAGAAGTTGGACTATAGGTTTACACAGTGGTGATCCACTGGGGTGATACTCGGGTCCAAAAAAATGTGTTGAAAGTCTTTTGCGAGCTTAGATATACATACTCCTCGAAGTGAAGAGCCCCTAAGGCCAAATCCTAGATCCACAATTATTCTAAAGAACGCGGAAGGCAAAAAAATGCACGTTCGTCATAATAAAAATAATCTGATTACTTAAAAAAAGCTCGTCATAGAGAAGCTCGTCATAGAGAAATTGGACTGTAGGTTTACGGCTAGTTAGCTTGAAACAGGTTTAGTTATCGAAAATGATTCGCACTGTGAAAGCAGATTGGTTCTTTATTTGAAAGGAAGAATTCGTAATGTGGAGAAATTGAAAGTATACAAAAAATCTTTGAAAACGAGTTTGTTATAATAGAGAAGTTTCACTGTGGTGGATCCAAGGGGGTTATTTTCAAGTTCGAAAAATGAGCTGAAAGTCTTTTGCGAGCTTATAAAAGGAAGAATTCATAATGTGAAAAAATCAAAATATACAAAAAATTCAGATATACATACTCTTCGAAGTGAAGAGCCCAACCCCTAAGACCAAATCCTAGATCCGCACCTAGGTTCACAGGATCTGAGGTTGAAAAAGGTTTAGTTATCTAGTCGCACTATAGCAGAATATATCAAAAATTGTGAAAAAGAGTTCGTTATACGAAAAAAAATGTTCGTAAAAGTTTGTTATAGGAAAGTTTAACCATATGCTTAAAGACGGCTCAGGCCTCATAAGGTTTCATTATCATAAAAAAATATATTCCATAGAACTCTTAGTAGTGTTCATAGAGTAATGCTTAAAATGCATTATTTGACGTTTTACAAAATTGCAAAAAAAATCTGATATAGAAACGTCTTCTATTCGTATAAAAAATTTCCGTATTCTGTTTTGTCATGTCATATTTCTTACCACTGTTATGCTTGTATATACTTTAATTTCGTTTTAATAAATATTCTGATAACGCTGTAGTAGTTCCACGCTACATATGCTTATGTATATAACATACACACACATACATATATGTATGTATAAATAATTATTTGACGTCGCACGTACATGGCCAAACCGGACGCAAAAATTTGTTTTTTAAGCTAAAAAATTAAACGATGTGAATTTTTCGTGTTCATTTCGTTGGTATTTTTTTACATTGTATCCACTGTAGGGTATATGATTGGATTAAAATTAGGACAATTATTTGCTGTACATGAGATTTGCTTCGAACAGCAAATACAGCCGTTAATTAATTTAAATTTTCAACATGTCCGCATAGCAGGGTTGAAAGCCCTTTTTACATTAGAAAGGGAAGAAAACTCCGGCAGGACATCCGGGTAAAAGTATGTATGCGCGAGTCTGTGTATCTGTCGGGTTGTAATTGTATATGGATAATAAATAAATCCTTGTTGTAGCTTGTAGCAAAACTGGTCGAAAGGGAGCTCAAAAATGATGGGGAATAAAAATTTGCTGAGCTGTGTTGTCCCTGGAAGGGTCGAAGGGCTGGGGTCATTTATTTATTTTATGTTTTACAGCATATTGCGGAAAGTATTATGAAAGGCATGAGCTTAATGGTGACTAAATGGTGTAAATCGATCGAACACTTTCACAAAATTTTGTAGTCTATGTGGAACTCGTGACGAAGTCAAATTTACTAGAACTTACCACTTACTTTCTTGATAAGATTTCAGCCTAAGAGTTGATTAATTTTTTATAATAGGAGTAAAAATCTGAAGAGGATTTTGTCTATGTGCAATGGGGTTTAGGTAGTAGTAGACGATAGGGAAAAGAAATTATTTTGGGTTTCAGGCCGAAGGGTTTTTTTCTTGAAATGATTTACCAACTTTAAGCCAGCAAGAATATCTGGCAGATGCACTTGAGTCTGGAATCGAACCGTAGCGATACACATATGGAGGGCTCACCACTTTAGTTTCTTCAAATCATAGTTACTTGAAAATTTTGACTAATGAAATTAGTTGAGTCATTGTGAGACAGCCACAGCTTGACGTCAGGAACTGTTTTGAAACATCAAGTTCGTTCCCATATGCTGTTTTGCCGTATGATTCATACATACTCATGTATGCGCCAGCAAAGTCCAAGCTTTACGTGGAACACGGGTAATGCACACAGAAAACACTTTTTAGGTGAAAATGTTCAAATGACCAGCACTGTGTGCTTTTTCTCCCTTGGGTCAATATACCAATATACGTGATTGTTGGTTGGGTGAAACCCTATTTGGTGGAATGCGTTAAATATTTTACGGATAACGCTTTGCGGGGGGGATTGAACTGGTGATGATGCTGCCATGCTGCAGTGAATTCCGTTTACGTTGTTTTTCAACGGGGTCGTCGTCGCGTTCGCGTTGCACTCGACCATTACGTCGCACACACACACAGACAGACACTCGCCGTACGTACATACATATGTATATGCATGTAAATATCCAAAAATATAAACGTACGTCCTCTGTAGAGTATGTAATAAAATCCCTTGCGCTGCGTGCAGCAGCTCAGTGGCAGTGCAGTGCAGCACATGCTTCTTATTTATAAATTGAGCCTGCCCTTACATACATTTGTGCTGAACTTTGTTATATACTGCAAGCTCATATATGTACAAAACTGTGTACTGTGTGGCTTCATATATATATATACGAACGTGCGTGTTAGGTGCACACGTATGCGTATGCGCGTTTGTGTGATGCCTTCGTCGATATTGAAAGTACATATACATGCATATACGTACATTTGTATGTAAATATACATATGTATGTATATATATATATTTATACATATGTACAACGCTTTGTACGAATCATCGAAAATTGCTTGTGCTTGCGAACAACGGGACGATATGAATACACGAAGTAAGTTTTTTTTTTTCAGTTCATTCTTTATATACTTATATACATATATATTTTTTAATTTACACAAAGTGCTTACGCAGCTCAGCAAAATCACGTTGGCATTTTCACAGATAATTTTTTTTTTTTTAGGTTTTTATATCACTTGATTAATTGCACGTTTATAAAAATAATTTTTGATATTTTTTCTTGCTTTTGCGTTTCCAGCATTATACAGACTTTGACTTGCTGCTGATTGGATTGTAGATTGCGTTTTTTTTGTTGCTTTGAGTGCGTGATTACGCCATTTTCTTTACTAGCTTGCTATCGCACGCCCATTTCATTTACCTTTTTAAGTAAAATGGAGCCCGTTTTGTTTTACAAAATACACATATACACTGGGTTTTTTTTTTAAATTACCTTATTATAGTTTTTTATTTTATTGCAACAAATTTTTTACTTTGTTTTTTGATTATTTGATTATTACTAAAACTTCTGAGGTGAAAAGACGCCCCAACTAACGAGGCTACAGTGTAACCGAATGTGGGCAGCACTGAAATACCGGCAAAAGCTAAGCTGTAAAAAATACTAGCTAAGAAAAATAATACTTATTGTAAAATAATCACTAAAAAGGTTTTTTTTTATAAAAAATAGTTTTGTAAAATAAAATTAAAACGTTTTTAAAGCTTCAATGACATTAGCTGGCCTTAGGCTTTACAAAATAGAAAATATAATTTGAAAAACAGCGCTTCAGAAAATGCGTATGTTTGTTATCGATTTTAAGCGTAATCGAAAGTTAACCAGACAATGCAAAGACAAAAAATACTTACTCAAAAAAAAAAACACTAAAAACGTTTTGTTATAAAAATTTATTTTTAATATAAAATTTAAATATTTTTAAAGCTTCAACGAATATAAGCTGGCCTTAGATTTTGTAAAATAGCGCATATAATTTGAAAAACAGCGCTTAAGAAAATGCATATGTTTGTTATCGATTTTTAGAGTAATCGAAAGCTAATTGGTCACTGCGGGCAGCATTAAAAAATCAAACATAAACATATGCATGTAGATATGCACATAATTAAATTTCGTCTAACTAAATTCAGATCTCATTTATTTTTTATTTAATTATTTTACATTTAAAAGTTAGCTGACCAGCCAAACAATAGCTCTAAGTCAACGCCAATAATAAATCACTAAAGCTGCTTATTGACAACTGCTTTTGGCTTACATATGATGTCAGCGCTTAGTTATGCCCAAATCAAAACTTGCAATACGCTTCAATATGCATAATTGTTTGAAGCTGCTTTCCATGTACAAATAAAATACATACGCATATATATAAAGTTAAAATAAAAGGACACAGTTTAAGACAAAGCTGCCATTGCCTAATCAGTTGGATTTTGTATAACAATGAGTATAAAGTCCTTGTCAGGTGCCACCATTATTTCATGTTTTTTGGAGCGCACCCTCAGGAATGTCATATCGTTTGAAGGATCCAAGTCGCGCACAACGCTGCGTGCCTTGTCCGCCAACTGACTCATCAGACCAGCATACTGCACCGTCGTTGTATTGTCCAATGTCGACTTGACCGGAATACCTTATAAGTTATGATGATTAGTAATGAGTCAATATTTATCGTACTTAGGCGCACCTTCATTGTTGACAACGATTGTGCCTACTACGCCTTTGTGGGATTGTATGCGCTTAAGAGTTTCCTCGACTTCTTGTGACTGCAATGATATGTTTGATATATAATTTGTTTGTTTGTTTGCATGTTTATTGCTGTGCTGACCATAATTACTGAGAATTTGGCTAAAATTTACTAAAGTTACACCTCCACAAATGTTTGTTCGATTAAAAGACTGCCAACTTAACGAAAAAAAAATATAAATTTGGTATTTTGGGCAAAAAATGAAAGTTGGCAACGCGGCTAATTAAAGAACGTTTCTATTTGTAGTTTGATTTGGCAAAACGGATAGTTTGCAATTTGTAAGGTAATGTAATACAAATTATTATTAATTATTGAAATATATGTAATTAGCTTAATATTTGAAGTTTAATAGTGCATGTGTGTGTTTATAAGACTTTGTTGACCAACTAACACATAAAACAAACGTTACCTGGTTACAGGACGAAAAAAACAAATATTAATGAACTTTGAGGTTTTTATGCGTGCTATTTAAATATAGGTCTTGTTTCTAGGTGTGTTATTAGATTATAAACGTATACATATTGCAAATTATAACTTTTAGAGCACAGTAAAATGCGTAGAAATTCTCCCATAAGGGTAAGCATCTTGTAAAACTTAAAAAAAATGACTTTCTTGTACTAAAAACCAACTTGTTTAGTCTCCTCGCACAATTAGTTATGTTGAGGAGGTATTTCGACAGATACAAGAAAAGCCAAATATACGAGATATTGTCATACTCAACGATTTGGGCCATCCGGTAAAGAGTACGATGTCTAAAGCTGAAGCCGTGGAATTTACAGGCTTATTTCAAGCGCTACGTGGTAAACTGGAACGTGGAATGCATAAAATTGATCCCAAAGATGAATTGTTAATGTTAAGAGTGCGTACAAAGACCAATGAAGTGCTCCTTACGCCGGATTCAAAAATAACCGTCTTGGTCGTGCAAAATGCAAAAGATAATTTTTGCACTTAAGTGCATTGTTAGAAACTTGGTTTATTTGGGCAAAAAAAGAATATCTGAAAGGTGCAATTAATAAGAAAGTAGCTAAAAACTAAGCAAATCTTTTGTACGTGCCCTGAACTTAAATAATAATTTATTATTATGCTGCATTTATTTCTAAGCAAGCACATACAAATTATCTTGAATTTAAAATGCACATTAATATAGATAAATACAATTAAATAAAAGCCTGAAGGCCTACGTTGCTCTGGCTACAAACCTTTATAGCTTAGAATTAACTTATACTTTATAATTAAATAAATAAGTAAACAAAATAAAACATTTAAATAAATAAAACCTTTAAAAGCGCTTTCTTTTGAAAACTTAAATTATTTAAACACTTCCCAACACTTAAAAACAGCATTTACGTTGATGTGCACACACTGTTCTGTTAATTAACAGTCGCAACTTACTGACAACATGCTGTTAAGCGCAACTTGCCTCAAGTGCAAGCAGCTGAGCAATAGCATTATGTTAAACACTTGAGATGGCAATTATGTTAGTCTACCAAAACGTACACACTGTTTTTAACATTATCAAAAGGTACGTTTTAAAAAGAAAAACACAGAAAATCGCGACGTTCAATGGAAAAGATTGCTGATAAGATAAATGAAACAAGATTTTGCAAATTGTTGTAAATATTAATCTAAATTGTGCAAAATTATTGCTTAAATAAAATTCAAAAAATATTCAGTGAAAAACGCATTTTAGCGTTTTAGTGCGGATTAAACTCGGCTAGTTGCACTTCGCCGCCGCCCTCGCCCTCGCTTGCCTGTATCGTCGTTTTGAAGCCATCGTCGTGTGTGTGTGTGTTTAGCTGCGTGTGCGTACGCTTGTGTGTGTGTGCGCTGAGTTTTCGGGATAGCAAAAATTTATAATCAGAAATTTTTTATCTTTATGTCTTAATGTTGACAGATTTCAAAAAGATTTATAAAATAAATTGCAACATCATACCTATGCGATTGTTAAATAGTGCTTTAAACATTAACAAAAACAAATTTGTGCGCAAAAGAATATAAAATTTTAATCCCTTCCAAGCAGCTTTAACGTTAAAAAGTTTTAAGCAAAAACGTCAAAAGCGACGACTGCAAAAATCTGTCGCTAAAATAAACAAAAAAAAGTTTCACATAAGCAGCACCAGGTAAATATTATTAAATGCATTCTATAGATTTTTCCTATAATCAGTTTTAAGTTTCCACGCAAAACATTCTGCCTACGTCGCAAATTGAGTTCATTCATAAAAAGTGGGTGCTCCGGCGCCATTCTAGTAGCGTAGTAGGGGCTGCCCCATGCCCCATACCGACGCATAGCGACGCAGCCAAAACGTTTCCTTCCCTTGGCCGGAACGCCCTACCCCATTAATTCTTTTGATGGCTTTGGTTCTGACTGTTTAGATTTGTTTGCAAATATTGTTTGACGATTTCGTTTGGTTTTATTGGGTTTATTCATGATTCCAATTTTCGTTGCGCGATTTGTCTATGGAATTTGGCTCGTTTAAGGCTTTGTTATGGGATTTTTTATTTATTTTTGTTCGTGTTTAATATATATTGGGTATTTATTATTATAATATTATAGAGTAGCGCTGCATTAAGTCTCTGGGTTTCGTGTAGACTTAAAAATTCCCAGCTGAGCAGCTATTTTTCTCCCTCATAGGCTAGAATTCCACAGCTAGTTAAATTCTTTAAAATGGTTCTTGTGGAATTCTTGGTATATCGGAATTTTATAATAACTTGAGGCACGCTCAGTAAGTACGAGCTGAGAGATGAAGATGCGCATCGGACCATGACCAAGGCTTTTGCTGATGACTATAGACAGAACCTCAGCGCACTCATTTCCCCTGAAGAATGTAAATTGCTTGTTCATGAAGAAAAAAAATATATACAAAGTGTAACCTTTCGTTAAAATCGTGATTTTTTGCATACATGTTGGCTATAATACATTGCGGGAGCCTACGGAGGACTTCACTGTCTGTCAGTATACCAATTCAATGATGTGCCTTTTTATTTTCACAATATTTTTTTTCTCAATTTCCATGTTTATACAATAGTAGGTTTCACTGGAGACTTCCAATAACTATACTTCCATTTTATTAACTACATTTAAATAAATGTACCTATTCATTGAAGGCAAAACTTTTTTTCTCCAATTTCTATGTTTATATTATGGTAGGTCCACTGGAAATTTCTAATTATTATAATGTAAGATTAACTATATTTAAGTAAATTTACTTATTAGTTGAAGGCAAACAAATTACAAAATTCCTTGTTAGGATCCTTTTTTTTAGTATTATATATCTTAATTGTTTAAGTTTGAAATCATCCCTAAAAAAAAGTTTTAACACCAAAAACAAAAATTGTGATTCAGAAAATTTCACCTATGAAGAGATAAATATTGAGCTTCTTTTAAAAAAATTGGAGTCTCTTACTAATATATTATTCCTCGAGATCTTAGTTCTTAAATAGAGGGCTAGAAAGTTAGTTTTATATCGACTCGACATTTGTATGCTAATAATTTTTGTACAATAGTTTTTTGAAAAAAAAAACACATGTAACCCATTGCAGCATTTTTTGGATATATGTAATAATATTAGGAGATATACAATTTTTTTTTAAAAACACGACTACTTTATTTCTGCTTATACTGACGGGGATTCTCCATTATTTAGTCGCCTAAATTAAGTAATTTTTCACAATAAGGTTGTTATGTTCATTTCGCCGTGCTAAGCTGCATAAAGGCAAGAATACCCGAAAAACGACGTGAATAACCCTAACAATAAGGCATAAGGGCAAAAATGCCAGACTAATTAATAACTTTTGGATTGTGGTGGTGGATTCACGAGAGGATTTTAGATTCGGACCGTCCCCCCACAGAGTTGGGAAAAATCGGTTGATATTTTTTTTGTGACTTCCAATATATATCGCAGACTTACAAGAAGAGTGTCATAATTCAAAAAATTCGTTTTTTTAGATTTGGATTTATTCTATAGGAAAAACTGTAAGTTGTCTAAAAACTTCATATTGATATCATCAATCAAAAAGAATATGCTGTTTTTTTTCATTCCAATTATTTCAACGATTTTTTGTTTGATTTGGTGGGGCCTATTCAAAAATTTAAAAGCATTTTCTAAAAAATTACGTTTTTTGAGTCATGACGTTCTTTTTTAAGTGAGCGTTATTACTTTGTCCAAAAAGTAAAACTTTTTTTTTCAAGATTTCCTACTTTTTCTGATTCAAACGTTTTTCGTCGCCTTGAAAGTAATTTTCTTCGAAGACACTTATACCAAAGTTTTATCCAATCCTTCATTGAAGGTAAAAAGTCATTGGCCGGAATGACCTTTATAGCTGGCGCCGATTTACATTGAATCTCTTTAATCTACTTAAAACGCTGTTTCTGGAGTGTTTTTTTTTTTGAGTTTTGTAAATAGGTCACACGGTGCTGAATGCAGAGGTTTTAAAATGATTGGGGCTTCGATTCTGACAAAAAATCTTAAAGTATCAAAACCAGTGGGTTTCTACGATTTTTGTTCTAAGATTCAATATTTTCGATAGCAATTGACATTTTAGACCCAAAACATTTTTTGAAATGAAGTTCACGGATTTTTTTTAAATTCAATTTAAATCAATTTCAATTTGAATTTAAAAAAAAATCCGTGAACTTCATTTCAAAAAATGTTTTGGGTCTAAATTAAGTCAAAGATTTACTCCCGTTCAAGAAATTTAAAGATTTCGGAGACTTTGGTGCTAAAATCCCAACTTTTTTTATATAATGCTTTCTCATTTCGTGCAAAATTATTTTTAGATCCAAAAAATCTTTTGAAATGAAAGTGGCGGATTCTTTTGAAATTCAAACATTAAGTCAAGAAATTCAAGATTTGGGAGACCTTGGTGGTAAAATCCCACTTTCTTTATATAAAGGTTTCTCGTTTGGGCCTTTAACACCAAGGACTCCCAAATTTTTAATTTCTTGATTGGAGCTTTGTCGTTGGAATTTGATGGTTCACCAGAGCGCTGTTCATCTTTAACGCGTTTCCTTTCTACGAACTGTTTATAGCGATTGTAAAAATTTCTTTCAGATTGCTCAACAAATGCCTTCTGCACATGAATATTCATAATTCATTCATTCATAAACATAGTTTTTCCCAATTTGTTTGCTTAATGAAGTCAGACCTTTTAAAAATCGACGAATTGACTTAACGCGTCTATATAATAAATACCATATTTCGATGTGAATTTCGATGCGAAGGTAAAGGATAGTGTGACCAATTAAAAAAAAAATTAAAAACCGATAAACTGAATTTGATTTTAAGTTGAAAATAGGTCTTATTTTTGGACAAAGTCGTATATAAAGTGCATTTTTTTTTAGAGTTACATATCATAAATAATAAATAAATCATGATAAAAGAAATATACAGGGGTGCCACAGAAAACCAATTCGATTCAATTTCGATGCAATTGCAATTCTTGGTGCCACAGACATGGCTAACAACGGTTTTAAAACCGCTCATAGTCATGTATGTGGCACCAGAATTGGAATTGTAACGAAATTGAATCGAATTGGTTTTTTAAAACCCTTGTTAGCCTTGTCTGTGGCACCAAGAATTGGAATTGAAATCGAATTGGTTTTCTGTGGCACCCCTGATATTTTTAATAACAATCAACCACCATATGATGGTTATATGGTATTACTTTTTCGACACAGTCGTAAAAGGGCATTTGTAAAGGGCATTTATTTTTTAGTGTAACATATAATAAATAAATCATAATAAAAGAGATCGTAATCGTTGGTAAGGGTTAGGGAAAGGCCTGTATGCACTGCGACCATTTTGATCTATTGTGCACTAATAAAAGAGATATATTTTTAACATCAATCAACCACCCTATGACCAAATCATAATAAATTGTTTTTGTTAAGAAAATTGTGTGTTGGAAAATCAAAAATTATTAAGTTTTCGATATTTGACGATACAATATACTATATCTTTGTAGATCTTGTTTTGTCAGCAGCTGTTTACTTTTATAACACTCTAGAAGCTCTAAATAATATCAAGAACAGTTTAAAAATTATATTCAATCTCGTAGATATTGACGTTTTTACAACACTCTTTTAGGCAAATATATCCTACCTTCGTCTGTGTTGGGCAAAAATACTGAAATTAATCTACCAAGTGTTATTTGTCTAAAGTTGAAGCTAAAGTATTTTGAAATATAAAAATGGTTCAATGAAAATTGGAGCCACAGAAATCTCAAAGATTTAAATTTTCGGATAAAAAATTCAGAATCGTTAGGCTTCTGCTACAATGGCAGCAAAGGGTTGCCACTTTCCACAAGCGTTTTAGAAAATTTAGACACGAGCAAATGTTTTTCAACAAAGACCCAAGAAAGTACATTTATTCATCATTTTTTGGAAACATTTTATAATGAATAAAAGTGGAATATTCAATAAGAATACTATTTACATTATACTGTGCCGCTGTGAAAATAAATTCCTTTCTAAGAGCTTTGCTTAAAGCACTTTCTGCTGAGTGTACTAGTGATAACCTCACTTCGATTTATTTATTGCAATGTCAAAAGTCTTTATATTAGTTATAAATTAAATTTTAATTGATACTATATATGTTATAACAGGTGGGCTGAAAATTCCGTATCGTTTCAATGAAAAAATATTTTTTTTGTCAAAATTCGCTTTTATTATTCAACATAGTTGCCTTCAAGAGCGATACAGCGATTATAACGGTCTTCAAGTTTTTCGATACCCTTCCGGTAGTAACCCTTCGACTTGTCCTCAAAATAGGCTTCAGTTTCGGCGATGATTTCTTCGTTGGTGTGAAATTTTTTTCCAACGAGCATTCTCTTAAGGTCCGAGAAGAGGAAAAAGTCGCTTGGGGCAAGGTCCGGAGAATACGGTGGATGGGGGAGCAAATCGAAGCCCAATTCATGCAATTTCGACATCGTTTTCATGGACTTGTGGCACGGCGCATTGTCCTGGTGAAACAAGATTTTTTTCTTCTTCATTTGTGGTCGTTTCTTGGCGATTTCGGCCTTCAAACGCTCCAGTAACACTATATAATAGTCGCTGTTGATGGTCTGGCCCTTTTGGAGATAGTCGATAAAAATAATTCCTCGCGCATCCCAGAAAACAGAGGCCATGACCTTGCCTGCTGACCGTTGCGTCTTTCCACGCTTCGGAGGTGGTTCGGATGCAGCCGTCCACTCGGCCGACTGGCGATTTGACTCCGGTGTGTAGTGGTGGAGCCATGTTTCATCCATGGTGACGTATCGGCGAAAAAAATCGGTTTTATTGCGCAAAATCACCTTCAAACAGGCCTCGGAGTCGTCGATGCGTTGTTGCTTTTGGTCAAATGTGAGATTGCGCGGCACCCATTTCGCGCAGAGCTTTCGCATATCCAAATATTCATGAATGATGTGACCGACGCGTTCCTTTGATATCTTTAAGGCCTTGGCTATGTCGATCAACCGTATTTTGCGGTCTCCCAAAATTATTTTGTGGATTTTTTTCACGTTTTCGTCCGTAACTGCCTCTTTTGGGCGTCCACTGCGTGCGTCGTCTTCGGTTGACATATGACCGGTACGAAATTTTTGCAAACCACTTGCGAATGGTTGCTTCGCCCGGGGCAGAGTCAGGATAACACTCATCAAGCCATTTCTTGCATTCGACGGCACTTTTTTTCATCAAAAAATAATGTTTCATTAACACACGAAACTCTTGACTTTCCATGGTTTTCAAAAATAACAAAAGTAGCGTCACTCTCGATACGATAACTCACAAACTAATGATCCGACAGCTGTCAAATTTTTACAGGTATCTTTTGAAGGTTGGTACTACCTAAGAAGGGTATGAATTTTATTCTGGTGGCGCCATCTCATAGAAACGATACGGACTTTTCAGCCCACCTGTTACTATTGAATTAAATAAAAAACGAAAGTAAATAATTTTAGTATTTTATGGCTGTGTTGTCATAACAAAAAAAAATAAGAGTGTTGCCAATAAAAACTTTCGAAATCAGCTGTGCAGCATCAATGAGTCATCATCTATGTTGATGCTAGACAAATTCTTTGTTGTACGATGACTCAGTTACTATTTAGTCAACAGAAAAGAACCCTGCTGTAAAATTTAACATTTTAAAACTGTTCTGCTAAATGCGAACAACGTTACATATATCAGTAGTGTGACCAGATGTATGTTAAATTTCGTCAAAACTTGTAACTATAAAAAAAAACACAATGATGAGTATTTTTTTCTTGGAAATAAATAGAACTAGTTTTTTGTAACTGATTTATTTTACACTTCTTCGGAAAGACCTGTTCTATGATATTGTAAAATTTCAACTCTTCAAAGCTATTTGGTATGTTATAAACTGAACCATGCTATCAAGTTATCACACTTTACTCGATATATATTATTGTCATTAACAGCTCGGTTTCCTATTAATTGTTCTACTTATCAATATTGACTCTACTTTACCTGGCCTTATCAAATAAGCAGCCAACTGCCTATTGCCTATCTAGAAAACTACTTGAAATTAGATATTATTTGGCCTACTAAACAGCTATTTATTAAACTCTTTAATCACCTTATCTCTAATTTTTTCGAAAGACTAGTTCTAACTGCATTTGCTAAACATTTAAACTTTTTAATATTCACATTCCTACTTATAAACCAAACTAAAGCAGCTAATTGAGCGGCTTCTTAAAATGTGTCAAAAACTCGTACACAAAAAAAAAGAAGATACTATAAAGCGCAACATTATACAAAAAAAAAAAACAAAATATAAATTAAATAAAAAAAAACATCGTATATGAAAACAATCAAAATAACTTGGTGACATCATTTTGACTAATCGCCAATTTTAGCATTAGAACAAACGGCGGCTGCTGCTGCCGTCGCCGCGTGGCTGACGCTACCATGGATCGGGTCGGGTGTGGGTGCGGTTACGGGTACTAAAGGTGGGGAATGTAGGGAGCTGTTCGCGCCAAGCACGCACACAAACATAAGTCGGCATAACCGTGCTGACATGGATAGTCACTACTACGGCTTAATTTGGGCTAGAGACGGACGCGGGCCTAATATCTAAGGTCCGGTGAGAACACGTTAGAAAAGCGCGATATATAAATACTATCCCGACCGTACGAGTGTAAAAATATTATTTATTATAATTTTATAAGCCATTATCAGCATTAGTTACTTAAGTTAATGGAGGAACATTAATTATAAAGAAGATAAAGAACGACGTCGTCAGGAGCTGCTTCTGAAACCACTTAGTTAATAAAGTTATTCTTTATGTAGATATGACAAAATGAGTCAAATTTTATTTCTATCTTTTTATCGATTTATAGTATAGTTAGTGTGATCAACTCAATTTTGAGCGAAACAAGGACATTTTCTGAAAAAAGTTCAGAAATCTTAAACTTAAAACCGGGTTATTTTTTAGAAAAAAATATAATAATAATAAATATAATTTTAATAAATTTTCTGTTGCTTTTTGTTTAAAATCGTATTAATTATTAATTAAGTAATTCTGTTGTATGTCAAAATGAGTCGAATTTTATTCACAATTTTTTTTATCGATTTATAGTAATTATAAAAAATATAATTTAAATAAATTTTCTATTGCTTTTTGTTTAAAATCGTATTTGCCTTTGATGATATTTGCTTAAGCAATGTTAGAGGTATTTTTTAAAAAAAATTTTAAGTTTAACGATATTGTACTTTGCAAATTCGGTCCACCTAGAGGTAGTCATTGGGACTCTGGAACATTGTTTCTAAAACCAGACTATGTCCCTGATTTTCCGAGTCAGTTGGTCACACTAATTATAGTACTATATAACAATTTATATGAAAATAAAAAATATTGTATTTTGTATGAAATATTTTTCGTGACTGAAAGTCCAGAAAAATACTAAAAAAAAAAAACTAGGTATATTTTTTGGAGTCTAGCGCCTTTTGGCAGAGTGCTCTCAAAAAACTCGATTTCCTGATAAATTGCCATTCCAAAATGTTAGAGACCCATGGGACATGATATACATTTTTTTGTGTAGTAAATGTTTTTGAGTGCCTCTTCGGACATTTTTTGTTCTACCCACTCAAAACTCGAATTCGTAACACAATTCCATCGCGGAATGTTAGACATCGGTAACAAATAATGAAATATTAAATACACCTTATTCTGTTTTTACGAGATATATTCCCAGAAAATACGGGTAAAAAACAAATGCGTAAAAAAAAGTTTCTATTTAAGAGTAGGGGACTAGCTCTCTAAAATCCAACTAAAATAATATCAGTTTATAATATAAAATAATCGTTTTAATAAAAATTAAAATTTTGTATTAACATTGTTTATTTAAATAGCTTATAAGATCAGGAAAACCGTAAAAATATGATATGATTACTCCTAGTGGCACATAGGGCCATCGTGAATTTTTTCCATTGATCCCGATTGTGAGCTAGAGCTTTTAGTTCACCCCAGGTCATTCCGCTATCTTCAACTGCTCTTTGCAGAGTTCTTCGCCAAGTTGTTTTTGGCCGTCCTCTGCGTCTGCTTCCTTGTGAATTCCAGTCCAGTGCTTGCTTGCATATTTCGTTTAGCTACCACCGCCATTTCATAAGTTTAATTTAATTGGCGATCGGTATCTTGTTGGATCTTCTGCGGAGATCTTCGCTTGATATAACATTCGGCCACCAGATTTTCAAGATTCTTCGCAGACAGTTGTTAATAAAAACTTGAATCTTATGGGTTAGACTCTGTTGTAAACCAAGTTTCGCATTTATACAAGAGAACAGATTTAAGGTCCAAACGAAATATGAAGAATATTAATTTCACGAAAAGAAAATTTAAATTCATATTATGAATTATCGTTTATTGAAGTCAGTAAAATTTCTAATTTTTCATTGTTTTAGATCTTAAATTTAATGAAAATGAAAGACGCATCACCCCTTTCGTTTTTTTCATGTCTATCGTGACAAAAGCACGACACGCGCACAACTCTAATTCGAGCCATAACACTTTGTTAGCAGGTGCTGTTTACCATATAAATACCAGACGAAGCCGAACTGCCGAGCGTTAAGTCGAGCGCTAATCACATAGCTTTAAATACCAAAAACACATTGTAGGGCGTGCCGGGGAGGGGCGGGTTAAAGCGTGCGTGTGTTTGTGGGCGTATTTGATAAAATGAGATACTTTTTAAAGCTTGTTTATGGAATGATTTAATCGCAATAGAAGTGGGATCAACAATTTGATGTATATATGTTAAAGTTGTGTGATGTCTTGAAGTTTTATAGATATCACATAGCTTCTCATTTGGCCTTCAGTTTGAAACGTGTGTCTCAAACTTTGACACTCGTGAATTAATCCAAATGTGTACCTTGAAATTTGCATACATTACGATCTAGTATTTGTTTTTTTAAACAAACTGGGCGCGAATTTTTTAAAGGCAGTTGCTATGTAACTTTAAACAGGTGGTCTGGTCGGGTTTCACACAGTCGGAGCAGTCTGATTGTGTGAAACCCGTGAAAATTAGTTGGGGTGAGTGAGTTTTAGCTCTAAGCAGTAATACTAGAGGGTACCCACGGGTCCAAAGTTCATAAGAATAGTCCGTATATTTGAAAAAAAATGAAGTATTGAATACTTTGGAAAACGGGAGTGATCTTAGGGCCCATCGAAATTTGACACGAAATCTTTACTTTGCCCTTCATGATCCTGAGCGGTAGATGATGCTTTCCGTTTTATATTATTTGTAAATTTCTTTCTACTAACAGCTTCAATATGACTTTTACTCTTTGGTTCGAGCTCTAGAGAGAAAATCAAGATACGTGAAATATCGCAGTACTGCTAATATTTTTGAAAAATACTCTACAGTAAAGCATTCACAAAGTATCCTTGAGCACCCTGGTCTCTGAATACAATGCGTAACAACCATATATTTTTCGATTTGATTCAAATAGATAGGTTTATTGGGTGATTATTCAGAATTTAAAGAAGTTCAGTAAGACAAGATTGCACTAAATTTTTGTATTTTAGGGATACCATAACATCAAAATATATATTAATCTTCGTGCATAGGTTCGAAGAAATGTTCACTATAGAAACTCAATGCCATCTTTTTGATAATAGATGCGATGGTTCTCTTTTGTGAAATAGCTTCTCCTCTAGTTCCACCTTAAAAGCGGCCGTAGAAACGCCACTGTCCAAGATTCGTCCCTCGCCGATTTGCATTGGTACGTCTCCATTATTACTGAAATCCGTAGTGCTGCTCAGGGATTTGTTGCAAGTGAAGCAGCGACTAAATAGCTCAAAAATGGTTCCCATAGCTGTGTTCCAGGAAGACATTGTCGCCATGTAGACAGTGTGTCGGATATGCAGTTAAAATTATTTCTTAGAGGTGTATGCAGAATTATTTTGTCTTTTTTCAAAAAAAAATTGTGTGTATTACTTGAATTTTGAATGACAGAAATAGCTTTGAATTTTAATTATTTATTTTTAACATTGTAACTTAGAATTAATTCTAGGGAACAAAGTTGTTTAAAGGCCTTCAGGCTAATAATTTTGATACATTGTTTGAGATTTCGGGTATATATTGAAAAATAGATATTGTAATTTAATTATGGAATTGTATTTAAAGCATACCCTGCAGTAAAAATATCTTATATTTTCTTACGACTCAGCATAGGTTTTATTCAAATCGATAGGTTTATCCGGTGATTATTCAGAATTTAAAGAAGTCTAGTAATCCGATGATACTTAATTCGGATATTTTAGGGATACCATAATCCCGAATTTAAATATAAATCACAAAATTCAAACTTAAACTCAAAACTTTATTGCAATATTCCACTGCCTCTATTTTCTCCAAATTCTACGATAAACAAATTTATTTTCAAGAATTTTTTGGAAGATCTAGTGCTCAGATCTTCAAGAAATTGATTATCATAAAATCTAAAGTTTAAGTGGGGAGCTTGTAATCTCTAAAGGGCGCGTCCCCAAAGTGGCGGATAGGTGAAAGCTTATCAGGCATGGGTGGTAGGAAGAAAATGAAATACCTCCCGCGGACCACACAACCACTCCGTTATTAAACCATTACGGTCTTCCCATAGACCTTCAAGTGGTTTGCGTTGGGACGAAGTGCCTGTCGAGCACTTCTCGTAGGACTCTAAAGGGTCTGCCGAATCCATCGCCACTTACGATCGCATACTTCTACTGACGCAAAGCTGGCGAAGTTCTAAAGCGTTATAATGGATCTAAATGTAATGTTGTGGTACAGGCTATCCCAAAGTCGTCGTTGTTGACGTACGTTTTTTTTAAGATTCGTAAAAAAATGTTAAAAAAATCATTGCCTAAAATCTTAAGGCTCCGTAGAGAACCATATGCGATCCTCTCTATTTTTTCAATCTTTGAAAAAAATTTTTGGAAAAACAGAAGTTTCATTCTTAAATGTACGAACTATTTAGAAAACTAGGTTCCCCACATGCCTGTTCCTTGAAGGGACTGAATATTCTTATGTGCTGAACTGTTTGCAGTAAGACACAAACCTCAGTAGTCTGCTGAACCCAAAAAAAACTCCATATTTTTTTTTTAAATTTTACAAAATTTTTGACAAACAATCTGCTTATGGTAAAAACCAAAAAGTAAACGAACTCCTTAAAATTGTCAGGATGTGCAAAAGGTGTCGTCGTAATTCTGAACAATTTAATCCATTCTATATTGGACCATATCCAGAACGCGCTTGTGGACCCTGCCCCTATGGCATATACTCAGGATATAATCCCTGCGGTTGGGGACGTTGTTGTATGCCATGTGGTTGCTGTAGTCCTTGTGATTGGGGTTGCTGTAGTCCTTGCCTGCCATGCTGTGGAGGCTGCTGCGTTGGATGTGAAGGCTGCTGCTGTGGGGGATGCTGTGGAGGATGTTGTGGTGGGTGCTGTGGTGGATGCTGTGATGAATGCTGTTATTAAAGACTGCTTAATAATTTTTATTTTTGGACTTTACTGTTTAAGCAGATTTGTTTAGTGCTAAATTGTGGACCAAATCAAGTTTAAATTGCACGTTAAATAATAATTAATAATTACAAAGTAAGCAGAGTGTTTAAAAATAGCCAGAACTTAACACTTGAACAGTTTGCAATCTCGTTTAGAGGCGGAACAGCTTTACATGCCATAGCTCCCTCATCATCATCATCGTCATCATCAGTCGGCTGACCCAACGCGAGCTATACTTGATTAGGTCTCGATAATGCATGCATGTTTAAAACAAAACCAGTTGGAGGAGCTCAAGGGAGTGAGATTCGAGGCGTTGCCTTCATCAAGAATTCATAAGAAATTCGATTAAACGGCATAAGCGTTTAATTAAATTGTATATAAAAATAATATTGTCGTTGTGGCTGATGTATAAACTAATTAAAGCGTTAAATTGTGGCTCGTTACGCTTTAATAAAAGGCAGCACGACAATCAGACAATGTTGGACACCTAGCCAGCCAACTCAGCACCCAAGCCGCCACCCAATCCACCCAATCAACCCAAACCTCGCAACTTTCGTCGCATCCAGAACTCAACTTCAAAGCAAATACTGAATTGGCCTTACAAAGCGTGAGAGAGACAATGGGAACGGGTTAATTGTGTGACCTGCTCTGTTCCTCTTCTTCTGCTTCTGATTCTGGTTTCCTGCCATGCTTTATTCACACTTTATTCCACAATTTTATGGGCTTCCTCCCAGTTTTTATGTTTGCTGGCGCCACAAACTTGGATATCTGCGTCGGTAATCTCTGCGCCAAGGGATTTTTCAATAATTTTTTGTTATTATTTGCCATTCTTTGACTTGGCCATTGTGTTAGAGAGGAGGAACGCTTCTGGACAAAAATTATTATTATTCCAGTATGTGTTTTGCACTTGGTTTATGGTACGCACTCAATTGTCAAGTACTTTGCGATGCTTTTATGCTCTATCCTATAGAAGCCTATGGGTGTGCATGCTAGAGATGTGAATGGGCTTAATTTAGTGGAGTCGTGTTGTCACGCGTGAGTAAATTGAAAAGTCGCCTGCTTTAAATTGTAAACTCTTAATAAATATTAGATTAGAACAATTATCATAAGATATTATGATCAGCTTTATGAAACAGCTAAATAAAACCAAAAACTGAACCTCACCGTGACACAGTAAAGTTCTGGATATGCGTATTGTATACTATATCTGTATATTTATAGCAAATCCTTGTTTTGACTGTAAACGCTAGTTGACAAATTTAAGTCTCATCGAGTTAACCTTCGTTTTTTAGAATAATTTTGTAATGTTGTAGCTTGAATAATTTACACTTAATCGCTACTAACATACGAGGAGTATTCAAAAAGGAAGTTTCCCTAATTTAAAAAAAAAGTACAAGCAAATTTTTACAATTTTACAAAATGAATATTTATTAATTATTTGACTCACAAACTATTTTTCTACATACTCACCTTCGACTTGAATACATTTTTCGTATCTGTTATAGAGTTTATAAAAACCTTCTTTTAAAAAAAAACGTGTCCTGTTTTTTGGAGCCATAATTTGACAGATGTTTGGACTTCTTCGTTTGAATTGTTTCATGGTGCCCACTTGGTGCGAGATCCGGAGAGAGAAAATTTCCCATTTGAATTTTTCCAATAAAGTTCTCGTTTTTTGAACATAATTTTGTTCGTATTCGGTCTTGCGTGCTTCTTAAACCGAATATTTTGTCGATAATTTCCCTTTTTATTTTCGTCCAAACATTCGTTTTCAAAATGTATCCGAATAAAACAAGCGGATTCGGTTTCCGAAGGACGTCTGATTGATAAACTAAAGGATAAACTGAAAAAGTGATTAACAGAATTTTCTTCGAAAAAATCTCAAAAACCGTGCTTAAGAAAAAAAAAGGGTGGCATTTTCGTGTTTCACGACTCAAAATTAGCCTTAAAACCACTTTTTTACGAAGATGTGATGTAGTGAAAATTGGAACTTTGGCATTTTTCGTTTATGCTTCCATAACATCTACAGTTCCTATTCGATATCGAAGATCTTAGACTTGAAATATTCGTAAAATAAGTCATCTTCATCTTAAAGCTTAACAATATTTTAAACAATTTTTTCGCTAATAAAATCCATACCGAATTTGTGTAATTTTTAAAAATTGTCAAAAATAACAATAACAAAATATACTTGACATACGATTTTTTTTTATTTATTTCAAGAACATTTCGTCCTTATCTTTTAAGAAATCACATTTAAGAATTTCGGAAAAAATCGAAATACTTGATGTAAGATCAAAATTCTACATTTCAGGATTTTCAGAGAATCGAGTGTGGATTTCCTTGTTTTAGGTACGAAATACTTGGTTATTTTTCTCAGTGTAAAAAAACAATTTTTACTAAGGTTGAATTTTCATGTAAACTTGTGTAATGGGCGAAATATAGTCGGAATCTCTTGAAACTAATAGTGAGAAATTATAATCTAAATCCCTTGAAATTATGTTACACGCCGGTTGATCCCATACATAGACTTCATGGCCCTTAGTGGTCCCTTGAATTTATATAAAAATTAAAATTTATTAATTGCAAAGCCCCCATACTAGTTAATATATTCCTGATGATTTTATTCCTGATCATAAATTCATTTTACTTACTCATACGATAAATTAATACATACCATGTGTGTTAAAAAAAAATGTTTTAATGTGGGCCATATAAAAAACTCGGCCTGGTTTCCATCTCTAATGCATGCACCACATGGGAGTTTCTCACTTCCATTCACTCCCTCGGTCACACCCTCGCACACTATCTCTCACTCTATGTGTGCTCTTATTTTCATGACACGCTTCATTTAGTTTTCCACAACATGAACGTTTCCGTCCGACGACTATCTAGAGTATCTGGAGCGTGCTCTTTACTTTTACTTGGTTTGGTATTCAATATTTACTATATTTACTATACAGTGGTTTCATATATAAACATTTATGCAAGAAAATGAATTTAGCAGATCAAAGGGTTTATATTCTTTTTAGCTTGGAAATTTTTAATCAAAGAAATAAATAATCGTTCAACTAAACTGTTGAAAATTTTAGAATCAGCTGTTGACGTTTTTTATAGTCAAGTGTTTTTTGTGGAGCAAAGATAATGTCTGTCTGTTTTCTCTTTATGGAAAACTGTTTGTACCTAATTTTTACTAGGCTACAAATTATTATTATTATCATATGTTTCAAAGATGGTTCATCAAATGTTGTGTTAGTTATTTAAATAGGGGGCGCCGCAACTGTGTGCTTTGTAAGTTAAGCCCCTACAGCCTGGTTGGACTGAAAGTAGGTTCAACTTTAAAAAAAATATAGTTTAAAAAAACGCGCTTTAATAGCAAACCGAACTAAAAAAAAAATAATTTTGAAAGAGAGAGAAGAGTTTTTATTACAGCAAGGGCCGTAGAGAGAATATCCGGGCCCCGGAAATTTTGAATCCGCGCCCCTATCAATTTTTCTTGATTCATGAAATTGATTTTCGACACCCCCTTTTCGTCGGGCCTGATTACAGCAATAGAAAATTCCTTCAATCAATTACGAATTATTGGTTTGGAATAAGATTAAATTAGAAATTAAATTAAGTAAAAAAGTTTGTGGTGCTTTATATTAAATGTTACAATTATTTCGGTAGTAGCTATAATATTTATAAAGTTATTATGAAAATATAATAAATTGCACCCGACTTTTTTTTGCTATATCTTAATTATTTTTTTAATAATTTAATTTTCAATTCATTTTCCTTAAACATTGGTGTTAGACACTAAAATTTGGTTTCTACTTACTTAATATATCTTTTACACAGTATAAAAATAGAATGCAATCTACTTTGATATAGGGTGGCCCATCTGTTGGTTGGTTTGTTAATTAAAACTACTGAAAATAATGACATCCAAATAAACATCGAAATTTTCGCTGATTTGTTATTTTATTGTTGTTGTTTTATCTGAACTCATCTGGCTGTTCTTTCATCCATTGAACGAATACGTAAAGCTGATCATGGTCAGTGAGCTTCAATTCTTGATCCGCATGCAAAATTCGAAGCAAAGTGGACCTTACTTACTGCAGTCCTCTTCTCCTTATAGAGCTTAGAGGTCCAAGCAAGGTTTAATTTTTGCTCCTGGCCTGTACTATGTTTTTTTTTTTACAGAACCACCATTTTCATAGTATGCCTGTAACATTTTTACGCGTTGTTCGGTTGTTAAACGATCCATGACTAAAACTGAGCAGTTTTGAGGGGTATGTTACGATTTATGATGCATATGTTGGAGTCCAATAGCTTTTAGAAACTCCAATGCAATATATCTTTAGAATGGTAGTTTGGTTAGTCTTGGGTTTCATAACCTTAAAGAGGCCTCCATTTCGAAATAAATCCCAAGATATTAAAACCGTTTTTATAGCATGTTTGTCATTAGAAAGTCGGAGTTAATGTACTCCGAATAAAGTTGAAGAAGCTAAATGCGGCCTTGCTTTTGATTTCCAAGCAGATCCCAAGACCTCCATCGAAGTAGAGAGTAGTTAAAGCTTTATATTAAATGTTAAACAATCGTGCCAGATGAATTCCTATAAAGGGCGATTTTTTAGAGTTACACAAGTTTAAATCGTAATAAAACGGAGAAATATATTTTTAATATCAATAAAATGGGCTTTATTGGATGAAAATAATGTTTAATTATGATTTCGGCCACGCCTATCGCAATCTGGCACAACAATTTTCACAAACTTTTCACAGCAAATGCGGCCGGATATCGCCAATAACTTTTTCAATGTTAATTTACATATGTTCAATTGTCTCTGTTTTATATTAACATAACCCAAAAAAAAAAATAATAGAATGGCATTAAATCACATGATCCTGATGGGTAATGCCTTTATTCAAATAGGCCGCTCTGAAGGACGATTATGTGGAACCATTATTTTTTTGAACTCCAATACAAAAGTAAAGGGTGGTCCATTTAAAAATTGGAATTTCATTTTGCTATAAAAAAAAATGGGGGAATATTTTTGAATGGTTTTTTTTGTTGAAAAATAATTTCGGTTAAATGATCACCACGGCTGACTTGGCATTAACCAATTCGATCCATCCAATTTTTGAGTACGTTTTCGATTGTTTCGGGCCTTATGTCAGCAATTGCAGCTTGAATCCCGTGATTGAGTTCTTGAATTGTTTCTGGATGGTTCGCGTAACATTTATCTTTAGCCGCTTCCCAAAGAAAATAATCCAACGGTGTCAAATCGCTGCTTCTAGGAGGACCATTCACATCACCGTTTTTGCAGATTATGCGATTTTCAAAGAAAGGGCGCAAAACATTGATTGAAGGTGTTGCATGTATGGCATGTAGCGCCATCCTGTTGGAACCAAACATCGTCCAAGCCTTCCTCTTCTATTTGTTCGAAGAAAAAAATAGATAATATTGCGCGGTAGCGATCACCATTGACATTTGCGGCGGCTCCTTCATTTTCGAAGAAAAATGGACCGATGATGCCACCAGACGAAAATCCGCACCAAACAGTCCCTCGTTGTGGGTGCATTGACATTGAGCACACGGGTTGGTTTATCCACCAAATTCCAGTTTCACGAACACGCTTCACAAATTTATCCACAAATTGAGTTTTTCGAAGGTTATTTTTGCGAAATTTTTTCACAACCTTTGTCAAGCGAATAGCGTCCCATTTCGTAAACGTCACGGTTTTTACTAAATATCTGTCATTTGCCGAATAATATTTGACTTTTTAAAAGTCAAAGAATTGATAGTTCAAATTCCAAATACTGGATTGACCACCCTTTATATCAACTTGAATTAAAAATTTTACGCGCTCCAAAATTTTTAATTAAATTTATCATGTGCATATGATCGAAATAAGTTTTTATTTCTTTATCGACTTTCTGTTGTAAATCCCCAACATAAAAATAGATCAAAATGACTAAAATACATTTTCGATACTGTATAGTAATAGTTTTGTGCCAATTTAACATTCTCTTAATTGTTTTGCGATTTTTTAATTTAATTTATGTAGTGCATATCAATTCGGTATAAGTTTTTATTTGTTTACCAATTTTCCATCTTTCTTTTGTAAATTTGAATACATTTCGATATTGCAATATTTTTGAGCCAATTTAAATCGCTTCTAATTGTTTTACTACATTTTAATTAATTTTAACTAGCGCATATCAATTCGGAATAGTTTTCAAATGCATTCTATATTTTTCCCCATAGCGCATTTGACAAATATAATCACTTTTTAGTGACAGCAAAACTCGAATGAATGAATGAATGTATGAATGTCATACTTATTTTAAATCTCATTATGAATATATGCCAAAGGCATAAGAAAAATAAGAAAAAAATATATATACCGAGTATATTCACTTTTTTTTCCAACGATGGCATCGACTTTCTGTGCTTTATTTGTGACACGGTTTTTCTTTTTTCTTTCCAATTTGTTGCAGCGTCGTCATAGTATTTGCTGCAACCTCTTTTGACACACTCAACGAACGAACGTACAAGTCAAGTCGATTCTACTTATGACAGAGAAACGTCTGAAATGTCAGGCCCTTGGAACATTGCAGAAAGCAGCTTTGTTTATTTCTATCTATTTTATTGACGTGCTCATGACCGACCCCCTCCCCAATGGTAATTGATTCAAATTGGTTTAACTGAACCTGAACCTTGTGAGGAGGGCAAAAGGTATTCCTATGAGCATCGAAAATTATTTCTCAATGCTGCAGCATTATTTGAAGTTTATTTTGGTATAATAAAATTACAACCACCTACGCCACAAAATGATGTGAAAATATGCGTTTTCCCATGTCGCAAGCCACTTGGACCTACTTTTAGGGCGCTTGTTTTATATAGCAGACTATATATAATATAGACACATATATATATGTATGTATATTACTTGGAGAGATTGCTGTCGATGTTAGCACTTTGACTTGGCTGAGTTCCACGCACTAGCTGCGGATTTGATGCTGCGTGGGTTGGTTGCATTTTTCAACTTAATTTGAAGTGGATATCATTTTGCAGACAAGTAAATCACAAAAAAAAAGTTGGAATCAGTAGAGTCAATCAACGATAATTGGATACCCTGCGCTAAAGATAGGTTTGGTAAAGGGACGATGAATTTGTCCCAAAATAGACAATCCTTAATATACATATATGTTCCTTTAACTCTTATTTGGAGCGTAGGCCGTCTTTGACAATGCGGTAGCAAGCAATGTTTCAGGTAGGTAGGTGACTAGCCCTCCTAGCTTGGTGATAGAATCTTTGTCAGCAAATGGTATTCTATTTCTCACTGACCCTGTATAGTGCCGAGCATTCCCCTATCCGCCACCTGGAGACGCGTCCGATGCAAGACAGAAAACTTCACACGGATGTCGTAAGCAGTCCTTACCAACAATTAAAGTTAACAAAAATGTTGTAGACCCGATATTAATTTCTGCACCTTTCGGAATCAAAGAAAAGTGTGGGACCATGGAAAAGAGCTCCACTAATTCCATACTTTTTATCAATTCTTTACCACCAGGCTTTTCATAGAACTTGAGGGTATTTGAATTTATTCCAAAATAGACACTCCATCTCGTAAACAGTTTTTGATAACAATTGAAGTTAACAAAAATGTTGGGAGCCTGGCAGTAATTTCTGGATGTTTCGGAATTAGCGAAAAGTGTAGAATCATGGAAAAAAATTCCACCTACCCCATACTTTTTATCAATACTTTACCACCAGTTTTTTCGGGTGCCATGGGATTGAGAATTCGGTAATATCTACATCTTTACCAAAAAAGTTATCATCGGTTCTTTGAAGAAAACTCATAATTACGTGATTAAGCTCAAAACATATAGGACAAATTTTAAGACCCCGTTCCCATAGGTACAAAGGATATACGAGATTTCTGCAATGTATGTAACGGGCAGAAAGAGGCATGACAGACTATCAAAACCTCGGTAGCGATTGAGCCATGTCCCTCTGTCCGCTTACCTGTACGCTCGTAATTTTTGACATCACGTAAATATGATAAAAAATGATCTAGAATCAATTTTGGTAATGCAGTCCTAATGAACAAACCCACATCCAAATTTTATCGATGCGGCCCCTCTGCCTATCCCAATCGATTTACCGTGCTCTCTTCCATAGCCCCCTCAACATATCCCCTTGAAACTTATCCCTTATATTTTAAATAAGACGTATCTTCCAATTCTCAACAAAATCGGTAAGAATTGTAATGTTTTTAGAAGGAAATAAAATTTTGTTCGAGAAGAAAGGTACAGGGTATGCCCTTGTCGGGTACGGCCTGGACTGTATCGCATATTTTTAGGTAGTAATATAGTAATTCAAAGGTGGTCTGAAATTTTTGTATCTTTAGGTCTGATCACATTTTTTTTATTTCTGATTTTGGCGATATACTTTAGGTAGTAATATGACAAAGGTGGTCTAAAAATTTTATATCTTAAGTTCTGATCATAATAAATTTGCAGCATACATTTTTATTTAAATATTTAGAAGCGTTATCCTTAGGTCAAAAGTCTTTCAATGAGAAATGTTGCTTCGGTAAGCTAGGTTATTCGAAGTTCGGTGGGATAGATGACTGAAACTGAAACCGTGCTCCAAAAATGAATGATACACTTAATTTTGCATTGTAGCGAATAGAAGTGAGATGTAAACAAAAGTGGCTCAAACTGCCCACAATTGTTAATTCTTAAACATTTTAGAAGATTTAACCTTTAAGCTTTTTAGGTCAAAACTCTTTGATTATAACTCTTCAGTTATTTGGGCTACTCATAGTTGGGAGGGTAGATGGTTGAATCTGAACCCGTGGTCCAAAACCAGGTATGTCAGGGTTCTGAGACATGAAGTACTAAATTTTACAATTTTTCGAAAAAGTCAGCAAGTTTGGTTGTAAAGAAAACTGGTTCAATTTTTGTATGGCAGCTATATGAAATAGCGTACCAATTTTGATCAAACTGCCCACAAATGTGAATTTTTAAACATTTTAGAATCTTTAACCTTAGGTCAAAATTCTTTGAAACACAAACGTAGCTTCGGTTATTTGGGCTACTCGTAGTTGGGTGAGATAGATGACTGAATTTGAGCTCTAGGTCCAAAAAACCCTGGTATGCCAGGGTTCTCAGACATCAAGTACTAAATTTTACAAAATGTCGCAAAGAAGTTTATTTTTTGTATGGCTGCTATAAGAAATATCGTACCGATTTTGATCAAACTGCACACAAATGTGATTTCTAAAACAAAATACAACCAGCTAAAATTTGCTCACGATATTTAAGAAAAATAAAGAAAATTTCTGATATTAATTATTCTTTTTTCATAATAATACTTAAGCATCAGCTTATTCTTACAATTTATAGAGGTTAGCTAAAGTTTCTGATATGCTTTCATGTGTTTTTATGTCTTTTATAAAGTTTGGTATGGTATGAAATTTGATCAAAATTGGTCCAGAAAAATTGAATTGCGCAACCTTCTAATTGTTTGGATCATGGTTCAAAATTTCCTTTTTTAATAAGCTTTAATGTTAAATCAGAAGTCCTAAATTACTATCATAATTTCCTGTATCTCCCACAAGATTGCTTTATTACATTAAAAAGTTCAGACTTTTATAACCACCAATAATTACAGTGTATTTAATCGTCCACATCCAAAGCTCTCTTTGGCTTTGCAGATATATAGATGTAAAAAGAAAACACCAAACCATAAAACATAAAGCTCACCTTCTTCATCGTTTTTCGCCCACAATTATCTGTCAGTTTCTTTTATTTTTTGTTTCTGTTAATGTAAAATGGCGTTTCACGTTTTTCTTACAGATGTTTATTGATTTGAACTTGAAAAATTAGGCCAAAAATTGATTACAAACCTTACAAAAATACCGGCGTTAATTTGTTTAAACAATTAGCTTTATGTTTAAAACTATAGTAGTTGAATTTTGTTTTAAAACATAAGGCCGACATGTTTGTATATTTTGGACGCATTTAAATTAAAAACATTTTTTTTCTATTTTTTTGTAAAATTTACGATCTGCGGCTGTCATGCATTAAAAATAAGTGTGACTGGAATTTTAGAATATATACTAAATTTTAAATACAAACATATTTTTGTACAATTACTCAAAAAAAAAAAAATGAAAACCTAACAAAGGCATTATTCAACTGCGCTAATTTTAACATATTGATTAATATGGTTATTGCCTAAGTTGTTTGTGATTTTGAAAATTTTTCGCCGAGAAATGTGAAAAATGTGATTCACAATTGTTTACAACGACTCCCTACAATTTGATATATGGTTGCTGTGAGGTCACCAATGTCAACTTTTGTCATCACCTTTGAAAACTTTTGTCATTTTTTTTTTGGTTGTCTATTTGTGCCTTAAATGCTCGCAAAGAAGCGTTCTAAAATATGCCGATTAGTCATAAGAATAATAGTTATTTTTTTTAGTAGCTTGAAAATATTTCATAATAAATTTTACCACCTTGAATTAGAATTAGTAAGGAATTTAAATCGTGATTAAAAAAATATGAATTAGTCCGGACGTCCAGGTTCCTGATAATTTTTGAGAAATCGAGATATGCTTGAACAAAGCTGAAACTTGGTGGATTTGATAATTACACAGGTCAACATGGTTTAGTTGTTAGAAAGCTAAGGATTATTTCCGAAGAAGTTAGCTGCGTAGACTTCGAATGCGTGGTCAGAATTTGCACAGCTAGTCAGAATTTTGGGATATTTGAAATCGAGATATGCTTGAACAAAGCTGCAACTTGGTGGATTTGATAATTACACAGGACAACATGGTTTAGTTGTTAGAAAGCTAAGGATAATTTCCGAAGAAGTTAGCTACGTAGAATTCGAATGCGTATTCAGAATCTGCACAGCTAGTCAGAATTTTGGGATATTTGATATTTGAGGTTATGTACCTGAAAAACGAGGTTTTTCCCTTTTTGAGGTTATGTACAGGATGCATTAATTTGAAAAAAAAAATCTTAATTAATCACTTGAACTCTTAAATTAAAGGGTTATCCCTCAAATCTCAAATATCTCAAAATCTTGACGTGATAGAAAGGTAATGATCATCCCGAAATAGTTAGCTGCGTAGAATTCGAATCCGTGGTCAGAATTTGCAAACCTAGTCAGAATTTTTGATATTTGAGGTTATGTACCTGATGATTTTCCCTTTTGAGTTTATGTACAGGCTGCAAAAGTTTGACAAAAAAAATCGTTATTAATCACTTGAACTCTTTAATTAAAGGGATAATAATCTAAAATATCTTTAAATCTTGACGTGATAGGCAAATTCGGAAATCATACCTAGCTTTCCAACAACTGATATGACCCCTGTATTTCTAGACCTGTGCTATAGAAGTAAGTAGTGCTCATCTTGACATGCGGAAATGCACAAGTTTTCGACTAAGGACATGAGCAACTCCAACAACAAGGCAGATGTGCAGAAGTGCCAGACTAACAACGTGAGTAGCTACAACCAGCTGCCTAATAGAGTCACCTAGCGATGAGTTTTTGTGAAAAAATTACCTTTAAAAGATTAAATACAATATATATTTCCTGATAATATGTACACACTGGACTTGATTTTTAAAAGATTAAATACAATGGAGAGATTTTCGACTTCAATTATTAAAATGATTGAACCTTCTTGTTGGAATGGTTTACTTTTCTATTGTATTACAAGCGCTAATAAATAAAATCCCCCAAAAATATGTACACACTGGCAAGAAAAAAGGAGTCTCGGTTTTTGCAACACAGTTTTGAGCGGAATTGCCTTGTTTATTGTGTTTGTTGTAAATCGTATTTGTGCAAAAATTTAGAAATTTTTAAATGAATGTATATTGGACTTTCCGCATTTGCGCCATTTTGCACTTTAGCCCAATAACTATTTATGAAGAACTGTTTATTTAAGTTAAAAACTCGCAAGGTTTCCCTTTATAAGTTCTTGTGAATAAGTTTTTTCTCAAAAAAATCTTTGCTTAGATTTCATGCCGCCTTTTCTCATCTTTAATAAAAATCACCTTTTATTTATTTTTCGCTTCATTTCTTCATTTTTCTTTAAAATCACATTTTTCATCACTGCCCTCATTACTGCAATCCTTTTGAGTTTTTTAAGTCTACTCTTCTCCTTGACAGCAAATAGAAGCGACAATTTTGTATTTTGAGTTAGAAGCCGCATTTCCATTTTCACAACCGGCTTTCCACATCCTCCACCACACCTCTCGACTCGTTTCCCGACCTAAAAGCATCGATGCTCTCATTCTTGTGCATAATTACCCTGCTGTACACTGGAGGCAACATTCTTTGCGGTTTCTCGGCAAAACTATGCAACATCGTTTAAGTATGACGTTGACAGCCATCTAACTGGGACGCAACTTCCACTTTGTGGCCAGGTTCATTTCTGTTTCCATTGCTGCTTGTCCAGTTGTAAATTAGTGCAGAAATTACAAAGGGTTGGCTCCTGGTTGGTGCACATGTCTGGGTTTTTATAAGTGGTAGGTAGAAAGTAGTAGCAGAGGATTTTTAGTGAGAATTGTGGAAATGACGTTTTATGCAATGCTTTAACATAAATGCAATTTTCAAAATATGCGGAGTGTCAGAAATATGTAACCCAGATTCTTAATTTTTTGTAAAGACTTTGGTAAGAAATCTATTTAAAATTTCTTGGTCTATCTTTTGAGACCAGACATAAAACCATTTTTTTTTCTAGCGAAATATCTGATGTTTTAACACATTGATCTTAGGCAGTCAAAGATTTCATATATAAGATAAGAAAGAAGGCTTTGCTGAAAAAAAACCTTCTGGCTGGTCAAATCAAGTGAATAAATGTAACGTTTTGTTATCCTAGCTTTCCATAGGCTCCAAACTCCATGTTTTCTTAAGAACACACGGACGGAAAGAGAGACGGATAGAGAGTCAGATGGAGACAGATATACGGATAGATAGTCAGATAGATAGAAAAACAGACAGATGGAGATGAGAGATGGATAAACAGACAGACGGAAAGACAGACAATCGAAAAGCAGACAGTCGGATAGACAGACAGAGCGACCAATTGACAGGACTAAGGATAGACAGACAGATGGATAGACAGACAGATAGGTAGTCAGGAATACGGATAGTTAAAAAATGGATAGTCAGGAAGACAAATAGTCAGGAAAAGACATACGGAAAGACAGACAGAAGGATTGACCGACAGACGGATAGACAGACAGACCAATAGACGGAGAGTCAGGAAGACAAATAGTCAGGAAAAGATATACGGAAAGACAGACAGAAGGATTGACCGACAGACGGTTAGACAGAAAGAAGGATTGAAAGACAGATAGTCAGGAAGACGGATAGACAGGCGGATACACAGACGGATAGGCGGACGGATTGACAGACAGACAGATAGTCAGGAAGACGGATAGTCAGGAAAACGGATAGTCAGGAAGATGGATAGTCAGGAAGATAGTCAGGAAGACAAATAGTCAGGAAGACAAATAGTCAGGAAGACAAATAGTCAGGAAGACAAATAGTCAAGAACGGATAGTCATGAAGACAAATAGTCAGGAAAAGACATACGGAAAGACAGACAGAAGGATTGGGCGACAGACGGATAAACAGACAGAAGGATTGATTGACAGACGCTTAGACAGAAAGACGGATTGAAAGACAGATAGTCAGGAAGACAGATAGACTGGCGGATAGACATAAGGATAGACAGACAGACCAATAGACAAGCAGATGGATAGTCAGGAAGAAGGATAGACAGGCGAATAGACATACTGACCCATAAACAGGCAGAAGGATGTTAGGAAGACGGATAGACAGACTTGCGGACAAATGAAGATCATTTTTTTGTCTTACTGATTACCATACTGGAAGTAACTTCGGTGGGTAAAAATTTTGATTTTGTAGCTCATGTAACTTTGATTTCCTAAGGACGGTCAGCAAGACACTGTCATATCGCCTCGTCTGTTCAAGAATATAAATACTTCATACTTCCCTCTACTTTTGCATACATTGACAGAAATTTATTATGCCTATCTACCCCCATTACTTTGAAGTTTTTTCAAAAGTTTATTAAACGAATACGGCAGCTGCTCGCAAATGGAACTTGTTTCCTACTCCTATGTTCCTTGTTTTATCTTTCGTGCTTGGCAGCCTGCCTATTTGGGTTTCCGTGCACGAAATCAAACCAAAAGTTATCAGAACTAACTAGTTCATTACTCGAATTATGCTGACAAACCAAAGGCACCTGATTGTAGTTCCAACTGATGTTATTTTTTCTGATTTTTAGACAACTCCTGCCGAAGCTCCACCACATTGCATGTCATGCGAAAATGATTATCTAGAATTGTAAAGCGTACAATAACCTTTTCCTCGGCTGTTTATAATAAGGCAATAAAACAATAAACCTAGAGTGGAAAAGCAATTTTATTATATATATATTATATAGTATATAAATGTACATAGGATGCCCGCTGCCTGAAATGGGACGAGTTAATTGAAATAAGAAACAACAAACGAATGCCTTTGGGCCTTGCATTTGGGTCAGTTGCTGTCTAAAATAAAAAAATAAGCAAAAAAAGTTATTTTAAGAACTTTGTGAAAATTTAGCTTTTCAGTCAGAATTCTGAGATTTAAGGGCGGTTGGTTTTGGTTGGGTTGGTGGTTTTGAGTTTCGTGAACCACAAATTGTGGTTTAGTTTATTTTCGTAGCATGGGGAGTTGTGAGACAGTTTGTGTATTTCCTTTTGTTACATTTGCAAAAATCAGCTTTTTTATGCTCCTTATTCGTAGTTAATATATTAAAATGAGTCATATTCTTGATGCCCTATGCTCCAAATAGGAGTTTAAGGAACGTATATATGCTCATATCTATGTATGCATCAGGAGCTCTTTAAAGAATATATATTTCTGATCTAAGCTAGGAAAACTAAAAAAAAGTGCGCGTGTTATGGGCTTAGATAAAGTTTTTTGAATTTTCTGCCCCTTATAAGTATGAAATTATTACGTTCGTATTTTTTATCCCGAAACTTGACGAAATATATGAAAATAATTGAGTTTTAAATTTTGCCTCCATAGTAGTTGATTTATGTATCATAGCAATTGATCTCAATTTAATTTTGTCAACGATTAAGTTCCATAACCATGCCTTCCGATTTGTCTACTGCATATTGCCTGTTTCTCAAAGACCAATTGAGCTACTAGTAGAGCCGTAGAGTAAAATCCGGGCCCGGGGGATCTATATAATCTATAGGGTCACCCCGACATAACAACATTCGTTAAAAAAAAACCGATTACGATGAGCTTGCAAACGATATCTATCCTCCAAAACGAATAATGATTTACACACTGTAACCGAAAAAGGGACCGACCGAGATGGTTGGATGGAGTCGAGTCAAGATGCAGAGGGCTTAGAGACTGTGATGTTGGAGAACACAAGCCCGAGATCGCGACGAAGTTGAGATAATTAGATGGGATCGATGAAGATGCAGATCGACTCAGGATTGAGATTTTGAAGAACACAAGCCCAAGATAACGTCGAATGGAAGTGAAGACTACAACCCGATCAAGGTTGCACTCGGCCACAGATGATAATGATAATGATGCAGTCCGACAGTAATTGCACTTGGGCCACTGACAATCCTTGCCTTTCCCCCTTTCGTCGGATCTAGCCTGTAGCATGAAATGTTTTCACACATATCTTTTAAATTGGGTTCCGCTTTCTCCCAACAGAATTTCGCGACTTACATCCTTGTTTTTCAAGCAAAAATATTGAAACTTAACAGAGACTCATTTGTGATTTTTAGCTTCAGTAGTTACAGAAACGTTAGGTAGGTCTTCTAAAAAACAACCTAAATGAAAACAGGGTCCTTACTACTTAAAAATGGCTAGGCAAACTTAAGCATAGTTCAGCGTATAGTATAGTCGGGATGACCCTGATTTACGGGACTTGGCGTTTGAAGTTTCAAGATATTCAATTGAAGGATAAGAATAAGAACTTTTGGTCTTAATTAGGGAAATTTTGTTCTCTTCCTATCAGAATTTTTGGTTCTGACTATTTTTTTTTTTTTTTTTTGTTTTTTGTTGGTTCTACATTTTTAATTTTTGGTCTTATATAAAATAGTTGGAATGTCCCTATTCGGTTGTTCGGGGTTTTACCTATAAAGTTTCAAGTTTTTTAGTCTTATTTATAGGCATTTTTAGTCTTCATTAAAACATAGATCTTTTATTGTGGGGTTTGGAATACGGTGTTTCAGGATTTTTAATCTTATTAAAAAAAGGTGTATTTGCTGCTCTTTGGGGCCGAGGAATCTATTTTTAATTTTGAGTGCCGCTTTTGTGTATTTTATTTTCTAGGACAAAGTTTCTGAAAATTTCCCAAAAAATCAAAATCGCTGATAGCACCAGAACATTTTTTCGTCCCCATACAATTTGCTCCGCGCTATTCTACAAACTTTTCCCAACCCAGTAGTTATATGCTGTATTCAAAGTTTCATTTCCTTTCTTAAAAATAACTTACCAAGAATAATATATTTTAAAATAGAAGACAACAAGTTTGTTGTAACTTGGTAAGTTATTTTTGGGCTGTGGCATGAATTCCATATGTCAACCTATCACCTTAGGCTTGTGTGGTCGCTAGGTCGTTTGGTTTGGTCCTTTTGGGTCCACCATCAAGCCCGTTTCGCCCCTTAACTTTGTAAGTGTATGTTGCAAGTAGTGCAGCAGCAACATCAAGCAAAAGGAAACACTTGAAAAAATGTTGCAAAAAGAATGTAGAATTCAAAAAACAACAACAAAAAAAGTTAAAGTATTTTTGTATGCAATATGCGGGCACCAATTGTGTAGACATTTATACGGTTGACACAAATACGGAGACACACACGGACGGAGTCGTATAGTGCCAGGCGCCATTATATGAGCAGCCAAAGCCCACACGCAAGTTTCAAGCATAGACACACACAGCTGGTCGGATCTGGTCTCTACGTGGCTCTATTTGCATGAACTGAAGTGCGCCCAGAAGCAGCCAGAAACCAATGCCAACTGCTAACCAAAATGCTGCTTGGTTTTCTGGGAATGAGTGAGCAGTTATTTGCAGCAAAAGCAGTAGAGACGTGGCCACTTGGCGGATCCGGCATTTTTGCCCATGCATGCAATTCATGCACACACACGAACCGGATGTCGTTGACGTCGTTCTTGCTGCTGCTCGTCCCGGGGCCGGCGGCCTCTTTGGGCGTCATGCAAACACAACCCCTGTCGGCAATGCGGAATGCGTCGTCATCATCATCGACGTCATCATCATCATCAGCAACATCCTCATCGTCATCGTCGTTGTCGCTCCGAAACTCGAATTACAGGTCTTGCATACTTTGGTGCGCAAATATTTGCTGTGCTCGTCGTCGGGGCGGGCGGCGCTTGTCCTTCGGCAGCTGCTGTGCGTTTTCAAGATGCGTCGTTGTCCCACATCTGCTTCTCAGTATAGTAGCATAGTTGCTGTTTGACTGCCCAGCATTTTGTACGATTAGTTATGAGTCATTCTCATAGTCATCTTTTGACTGTCGCCAAATCGTCGACTTTTTTTTTTTCCTAATACCCTGTAGCTAGGAAGTGTGTTAAGTCGTTGGGAAAAAATGTCTGTTGCAGAAAAACATTTTCTGGGAAGAAAGGAATATGATGAAGCCAGGTTGATCATTAGGTGCCGTTCCCAAATTATCTGAACCAATTTTTTAAATTTTTGAACCCCTCCCTCGGTGACCAACCGTAGTACATGAGAAGACCCTCCACCTCTATCGTTGTCAAGTAGTCATTTGTAAGTCCTAGCAATTGCTAAAAAAAATATGAAAAATTCGGAAATTGGTAGAACAAATATTTAAAAAATGGTTTATTCAGGAGCGTAGCGAGAGGGGTGTGTCCTGCAGTCGGCAAATCTCGGATATTAACTTATCACTTTTACCCAATTATTAATCATGTAGTCGGTAATTCGTTGAATCGAGTCGGCATTTTGAGGCTCATCACCCCCTTATCTGAGCTGCCTACTTAGCCTAACCTAACCTATTATTGTTCCGAAGCACCGCAGTTTTATTAGTCGAGAAAATCGACCCATTTGGATTCAGCATTTATTTTCAAAACCTCTTCACGAAAATCGTGGAAATCGAATAAAAATGGTTATTGCTTTCAAGGCATACAAATTTGATCCTTTTTCTGGTATAACGATCCATGATTGGATAGTGTGTAGGTAACCGAAGAAGAGGTCGACCGAAGTTGAGATGGTTGGATAGGGTCGATAAAGATGCAGAGGACAAGGATTGAGATGTTGGAGAACACAAGCCCGAGATCGACCGAAGTTGAGATAATTGGATGAGATCGATAAAAATTCAGAGGACTTAGGACTGAGATGTTGGAGAATGTAAGACCCTTAACCCTAAACCTTCTACGTGTAAAGTTAAAAGTTGTCGCCAAAGATGAGATAATCGATACCAATCTTTGATTAGAAATGATTTAAAATGGATAGGCAATAAGAAAGAGAACAGTGTATCTTCTAGTCTCTATTGCAAATCTCCACATTCCATTAGATTTTTAGTTTTTTTCTTAGTTTGGAAATTGAATTCGCAGGAGTATGAAAGGCAACTATGTTGCTATCCGACATTGGGTGCGGTTTGCTGTCATATCATCTTTTCAGTTGTCAAATTTATACTATATACATATTTGTAGTTGAGTACTATGTATGTACTGTACAAGAAGATAGCCATTAAAATGGTAAATCCATTTTAAATGTATACGAGACAGGCTTCCCATGCGGCGTATACTTAATTTCCTTTATGTTGTTTGCTTTTCCATTGGCCATGTTTATAGCTGTCATTTTGTGCTCTTTTTCGACGGGAGTTACATGACAGAATCGTCATCACAGACACATCTCGTCCCATCATCTTTTGACATTCATATGTTGAAAATTGTGTAAAGTTGAGTGGGTGCCCCACCCACATGCTCTGGTTTCTAAGGGTTACACAAATTATATGTTTACTTTAATTTATTTCTGTATTTTGATGGCAACTTATAATAACAATCTGTTGAGACGGATAAAAAACAAGTGTCTTGGAGCTGGGTATGTGGGTGGTAGGTACATGTAGTCCTTTGTTAATTGGCTGGATGAAATTGTGAGGTACAGGCAGACAGGATAATTGCCTACGAAGACAATGATCTAAAAATAAAGTTTACCCAGACTTATAAGGACTTACCTCAGCAAACTTGTTTGTGTCCCAACTTCGAAGTGACAGATCTCGACCTTGAGCAATGACACTTTTTGTGAATTTCTTATATCGAACTGGCGACCTCGATAGCCTAACGACCGTGCACTAGACTATCATCCCAGAGGTTGTGGGTTCGAATCCCACGTTAAGCACGGTCCGGCCTAAGGGAGTTGGGGCGCTAAGTTCCAAATGGCGCCGTAATAGGTCTACCTATATGGAACTGAGATTAACAAATAAATGGTACCGAAATAGAATCGTTTATCCTTGTTGGGACGCCCTATAAAAGCTAACTTAACCTAAGCTAAGCAGACCATAACCTTTGTGCGCAAGGCCTACGGCATAAAGCAATTGCTAAAGCCCAGGAGCGGATCAAGGGTAGGAATTTAGCGAATGGAATATCTCTTACGGACTCCTATATAGATAACTTTTTGTGAATAAATTTGCGAGCTGCTCCGACATTTTAGTCTGGAGCGGCCCTGCACAGAAAGCTACTACAAAGAACTTACAGAACAAACGCTCTGTAGTAATTGAGCAAGTTTTATTTTTTCGCTTGTTCTCATGTCTTGTTCCACAGATTACTCACTTCCAGTTCCGGCACTGGCTTCGGTGTGGTTATGTCGACGCCAATATTTCCAGGCAGTCGGCAGACGCCGCACAGTCGTGCGCTGTGCAGAATACAATAAAAAAGTATTGTTGTGGCGTTTGTGGAGCTCTATGCCAGGCACGACGACAGCCCACAAAATCCGTAGGAGTCTGTTATAGTGCTTTGGATTCTCCATTTCCTTTGCTGTATTGTTGTTCGGTTTCCATATTGATGTCGTAGCCTGCTGCTGCTGATTATGACACAATAGTGAAGATGATGATGATGATGCTGATGATGTAGTTGTTGTGGTGCTCTTGTCGTCACTGATGACCTAGTTAGGTCTTGGGTGTGGGGTGTTCTCTATGTTTTGTGGCTAAGAGAAACATGTTACATGTACACATTATTGTTTATGTGTTAATTAAATATTTACTTTACATATGTTTTAATTCCTTTTTATTAGTTGTAAACTAAACAATTGAAAGGAAGTCTTATTAATAGTCTACAACTTTATATTTAATTGCAGGGACTTAAACGTGCCGCCATAATGGAACTGGAGCCGCGTGTTGCTATATTACAGGATCTGCGTCTGCAGACCTTTGATTCGATACGTTTTGCTTCGTATCGCACGGCTTCAAAACTACGTTATATACAAAAGTCAACCAATTTGCATTTAGTTGATATTTGGAATGTCATAGAAGCCTTTCGGGAGAATGGTCTTAACACACTGGAACCGCAGAGTGAAGTGAGTGTAGCGCGTTTGGAGACACTCGTTTCATCTTTATATCACAATCTGAATAAACGTCTTCCAACGGCACAACAAGTGCCGGTTGATTCTAAGGCTGGTCTATTGCTGAACTGGTTGCTGGCGGCTTATACCACGTAAGCTCCTAACTAAAAAGTTTCCACATTTCCCTTAATTCTTTTTTTCTCCTGACTCTAGTGACAACTCTGGTAAAATACGCGTCTTTTCTATTAAAGTGGCTTTGGCCACCATGTGCTCAGGCAAATTGGTTGACAAACTAAGATGTAAGTCGTTGTTCTCCTCCTCCTTTAATCCCACTTATTCTCTCCTCCCATTCCAGATATTTTTTCACAAATTTCGGACGGTGCTGGCCAGCTGGTTGCCTGGAAATTAGGTGAATTTTTGCGTGAGGTTTTGGCCCTGCCCGCCGCTGTCTACGAATCTCCCACATTCCATTATAAGGAGAGCTTGGAGGATGAGATCTTTCCGGCCGAAAATAAGGTTACCGTGAATGATTTCATGGCAACACTTATGTCCGAACCGGGTCCATCTTGTCTGGTGTGGCTGCCTTTGCTACATCGGCTAGCCACAGTCGAGACAATTGTGCACCCGACGATCTGCTCTGTTTGCCATAAAGAAAACTTCACAGGATTTCGTTATCGTTGTCAGCGGTGTCACGCCTACCAATTGTGTCAGGAGTGCTTTTGGCATGGCAAGACATCGCTGAATCATCAAAACGATCACGAGGTCAAGGAGTACTCAAGCTACAAGTCGCCTAGCAAACAGATTGGTCACTCGTTGCGTAAAAGTTTCCGATGTGTGCCCGAGAAGACGACGCAAGTGTTGCCACGATTCCCGGATCAGCCCGAAAAGACTTTGAATCTATCGCATATTGTGCCGCCCTCACCGTTGCCATCGCATAATGGCTTCTCAGATCCAGCGTTGCTACATGGCCCGGGTGTGGGGGCGGGACCAGGTGGCATTTTCGATCGCTCAAGCACATTAGACTCCAGGGCTACAGGACGCAGTTTGGATAGTGCTACGGGTACTACAATGTCGCGTGTGGCAGCGGCTTCGGCTCACGATGAGGAACATCGTTTAATAGCGCGTTATGCCGCACGCTTGGCGCAGGAGAATCGCGCAGTGAGTAGCGAACAAGCTTCGGTATTTGCTTGAATTAACAATTTATATTTTGCAGCCCTCCAATATGGCTAATGCTGAGAATGCCAGCAATATAGGCACGGATAATTCGCGCGCCCAACGTGAGCTCATTGCGCAATTGGAGTCCAAGAACAAGGAGATCATGCGCGAAATAGCGCGTTTGCGTCGTCAACAGGAGACTGAACAAATGGCACCTGAGAATCCGGCGCTAATAAATGAGCTGCGCGCGTTGCGTCAGCGCAAGGGTGAGCTGGAGGGACATTTGGGCGCACTGCAGGACTCACGTCGACAGCTCATGGAACAACTGGAGGGACTCATGCGCATGTTAAAGAATCAACAGACCGCTTCGCCACGTTCCACACCAAACTCAAGTCCGCGCTCAGGCAAATCGCCACCCATGCCGGGTGGCAGCGTGCTGGGCACCTCACCCATGAGCGCGCTGCATGCACAGCAGCTGCAACAGTTGGGTCATCCCATATTAGGTGGCGGCGGCGGAGCCAATGTGCTGCGCTCCCAACAACAGCAACAAATGCTGCAGGCTCAACAGACACAAGCAGCCGCCATGGGTCATGGACCATTCAGTCAAAGCCAGTTGGAGCAATTGAATCAAATAAGCAGCGATATGCGCAGTGCTTTCGCTACAAATGGCAGTACAAGTAAGTATATCGATGTAGCTAACTCGAGAGAGTCTACCACGACTAAATTGAGAGATAGGTTTTATAGGTTGCGAGAATTGAGTACAACAATTAACTTTTATTGGCCTTACGGAAACTCTAATAACATATCTATTTTTTTTAATCTAATTTGTTGACAAACTGCCCGCTCCACGCTCTACACTTAAACAAAACTTACTTAACATACTCACCACGCTCCACAAAACAAACCCACCACACCTACATATGCTCTCACCATAAACCTTATTTCGCTTTATGGCTTCACAGCCCCGCCCGTAATCCGCACTGCAAATGCAAACACAAATGCAAACGCTGACGCCGAACTGAATGAAGCAGCTGATAACATAACCTCGGCCATTTCGACCATGGTCAGTGATCTTAATGCAGGTAACACACAGGCTCCGTCTCTCTGCTGTCTCTTACCTAAACACACGCTCTCTCGCCTCTCTTAAATGCTGCCCCGCAAAAGTACAGTCGCTTCAGTAAATGCAATGCACCTGCTAAACACAAAAGAGCTTTTAGAGAGAGAACTAGCACGGTTATACTTAAAATAGTTGCACCAAGTAGTTGCACCGCTTCTAGAGCATAAATAATCACCAAATAAACACCATGTCCTTAATAGTCCTGCTCTTCCGCCATAACGTTACTCAATGCAATGCAATGTTCTCTCGCTTAACTGTGTCTGTGTGTGTTTTTCTTTGCGTATGTTTGGCAATGTTTTTACAGGATTATCAAGCTCTTTGCCTCAGGCACGATTTATTTTGCCATTGGGTAAGTTAAGAAGGACATTGTTCTCAACGTTTAAACTCGTCTACATTTCCAAGTTAAGGCAACATGATACAACTATAAGGTGAAGCAAATGGACAAATGTTTTGCTCTCAGAGCGCGTGACGTCACAGGCTCAACTTTTCTACAAGAAAGAAGTTTGCTTGGTAGTTAGTTGAATGAACATTTTCATCGACATATTATCCAATCTGGCGCCCAAGAGATTAGTAATCATTAGCGATAGGGAAAACTTACAGAACCTAAGTGCTACCGACTTAAAATTCAAACTTAAGAGTGACCTTTTTCCTCCATATCCGGCAAATCCTTAGAAATTATTATTTTTTTTTGGTGATATATACTTCTAAGTTGAGTTTTCTGTTTCTTGAAATTGCAATCATGCCTATTTAAAAAAAATGTTAACTTGTGACGTCATGCGCCGCCCTTTCTTTGCGGCACCTTGTGTAACTTCACCTTGCATCATGTTAAGGCAAAAACTCGAGTCTTATAACTACAGTACCCCCGATTAAACCAAAAATCATTTGCTTTCGTTTTATTTTTCTCAATTTTTTTTATTTTAGACTATTTCCCAAATAGACGGCATAAGAAAAAATGCTGCAAATATTGAAAAAAATTTTAAAAAGTTCCTTGTTATAATTTTAATCATTTTTTGTATGTATGTATCCAATCCAACTATACAACTATGAAAACCTTCCACGTTAACTAAAATTGTATACAATAAAAATCTATTAACTAAGAATATCGTCACATCGAGGGTGGCGAATCCTCGAGCTCCGATTGTGAAGCTTATGAAGAAATCTTTCGTAATGATGAGGAATATGAATGCGATGGTGCTGCTTCACATACAAATGATATATTCCAAGGTTTTCGCGGCACTTATAATCCACCAACCTACAATTTTGGCCAAAATGATGAACAAGCGCTTCTTAATCGTACATTGGATTATCAGTATGCTCCCGAACTTTATGTAGACAACGATCAGGTTGATTTTCCAGCGCTGCATGAGATCGGTGAGACAATCGATGAATTGCAGTTGATAATGCACGCATATATTATGAAATATAGTTTGAATATATAAGCAGAGAGTTAAAGAATTTTAGGTATTCATGCTGTTCAGGTAAAATATGCAAATTCATATAAATTCTATATAAGTACTCGTAGTGCCCATTTTTATATGCCAGCCTAATGTACTATATCTCATTTGATTGCATATATTCTAAATCTTAGTTGAGATTACGCTAAAAGAGATGTTAAATTCTGTAACTTTTTTTTAAAGCACTTGCACCCTGAACATTTCCACTATTTTCACATTTTCTGGGGGGCTTGATTGTACATTTTCAACCTTTGTAGAATTTTCTAAATCTGTCAAAAACTCATTGAAACTGCTTTTAAGTAGTGAGCGAAAAGTTTATAGCACAGCTATAAAAAATAAAGTCGAATTTTAGATCCAAAATTTTTTTAGAGATTAGCACCTACATTCTTTAAGCTTTTGTTCACGGTCATAACCTCAATAAACCATTTACAACGAGTTATTTTGAAGCTTATTTGGAAACTCTGTCGTGTGGGTATATCGAATTCTGTTTCTATGATATCAAAAACCTCTAAAAGAAACTTCGTTTCCGAAGTCGAATAAGATTTTAAATGGACTGTTTTTAGGTTATGCAATAGTACAGCTACAAAAATATCGTTTTTCAGGTTTGGAGGTCGGTCAGATCATGCCTACAATATCTTAATCCAGAGGTCAGACCCTACATTCTTCAAGCTATTGGTGGCACGGCCATAACCTTAATAAACCCTCCAAAACGAGTTTTTTTGGAGCGTATCTCATAACTCTGACGTGCAGGTTTTTTTTTACCTCAAACACTTTTTCAACGACCTCTAAGCCCCTAAAAAAAAATCGTTCGACATCCAAACTCGAGAAAGATTTTTTTATGGGGTGTTTTTAGGCTATGCAATAATACAGCAACAAAAAAATAGTTTTTCAGACTATACATTATTCAAGCTTTCGGTATCACTGGCATAATCTCAATAAACCTTTTACAATGTGATATTTTGGAGCATATTTCAAAACTCTGACGTGCTGGGGTTTTTCGTATCTCAAAAGTCAGAAAGACTTTATATGGGGGTTTTTATTTTATGCAATAATAAAACTACAAAAAATCGTTTTTCCGGTTTGCAGGTCAGATCATGCCTACAATACCTCAATCCTGAGGCCAGACCATACATTCTTCAGACTTTTGGTGTAGTGGGCATAACCTCAATAAATCCTTTACAACGAGCTATTTTGGAGCATATCTCTAAAGTCCGAAGTGCGATGTTTTTGTACCTCGAATTCTGCTTCAACAATATGAAAAACCTCTTAAAAAACATCATTGGGCATCCGAATTCGCGAAAGATTTTTATGGATTTTTATGTTTTAAGGTTATGCTACAAAAATATCGTTTTTCCGTTTTGGAGGTTAGATCATGCCTGCAATATCTTAATCGATTTCGCTGAAACCGAATTCTAGATCAAAAGAGAATTTAGGATTAAAGGGATATTTAACAAAATACTTCCATGGATTGTGGGGATTTTTGAGGTTTGGATAAAACAAGGCGCGGGTACAGGACTTAAGTTAGGTTAGTTTACAGCGGCTAACCCCTGGGAGAAGACACACATTGATTGTATAGTTCTTAATGGAACCGGAGGGTGCGGCTGGTGTACATGCACTTTAGTCGTCGAGAACGCTAATAGCTTCTGAGATGCCCTGTCGGCTGCCTCTTCCAGTGAGATAAGTGAGAGCCAGGGTTTTACTAGATATTTCAGTCTGGATGTGCATAAGGCGGGGCAGCTTCAGATGAGGTGCTCTAGATTCTCTTTGGCCTCTGTCTCAATACACCTTCGCAGTCAGAGTCTTAATTTGGCATCTCGTACCGTTGTTGTTGTGGCTCTCAAGCCATTTTCCATCATTTGGGTGAAAAGTCCAGACCCCAAAACCCCATGGATATACCAAAGCAAACCGCTTAATCTAATTCTGAAAGTGGATTGGCCTCGTGCCAGATTAACGGCACTTCTGTTTTGTAGGTTTTATTCATGGAAGATTTCCCTCAGTTTTAAAAATGTTTTCCATATCCATATTTGAGCCAGGTTATCCATGTTGAGTTCACGTTATCTCGGAACCCTGTAAAGTTTTTAGAGGTTGGGATAAAACCAAGCGCGTATAGAGTATTTGGTCATAGGAGAGGTTTTTAACTATGAAGTGTATATACATATGTCAAGAAATTTTTCTAACTTTTTGGTGGAGAGGTTCGGCCTTAAAAACCCCTTGATCCAGTTCTGAAAGTGAATTGGCCTTATGCTCTAATTAGATAAATTCTTTTGTGAGGGTTTTATTTATTGAAGATTTCCCTCAGTTGTAACATTTTTTTTCATATCCATTATTGAACAAAGTCCCAACTGCAATTAGACTTCGAAAAACACTGTTTTTCTCGGATATAGCGGTTTAAATTCCATTTTACGAAGGAACCAGACCCAAAAACCCCCGTGGATCCGTTTCTGAATAAAACCAAACCGCTTTAATCAATTCTGAAAGTGGATTCGCCAACGTCCCAATTGCTACTGTTTTTCGCGAATATAGTGGCTGAAGTTTTTACAAAGGAACTACACTTTTCTTTTTACTTGGACACTTCTTGTCCTCTTAGCTCATCTTTACTTAGAAACGACTCATTTTTTTTAGTCAGTTTTCACTTGGGATCCTCGCGTCCTTTAGTTTCTTGAATTGGTTAGCTGTGGTTTTAATTGAAATGAGCGACGGACGCAGGAGAGATTTCCTAGGGACCCTCGAAGTGCTTTTCTTCCAAGATCCTTCTGATCAAAGTACATTTTCATTATACTGAATAGTTGTCCAGGAATTTTCAAAGTCCTCCTGTACTACTTTTTTTTAAGATCTATTTTTTTCTTGATTTATATCAAATTTTTATTTTTTGCTGATCTTACAATTTTGAGACTTAGCAAGATTAGTCTACCAAGAATGTGCCTTAAGTAAGCTTGTGTTCATGCTTTAATCATTTTCTTTTAATCGGAAATAAATCTAAAAAATTTTCACTGCGTTGTTACCTCCAGCGAAGACCCTATCGAACAACATCATACTCTATAAATATCATCTCTATTGGAGCTCGTCAGCCTTTCTTTTGTCCTTACTATTGTAGTTTTCAACTTTCACTCTACTTTCCATAACTCTATGCAACTATCTATAAAGCATATTCATTCGAGTTGTACCCTAGTTGTTTTTATTGTACTATCTATAACTAACTATTATAATTAGGAGACTTAGTTAGTTTTTGTTGGTTGCTCGCAAAAAAAAAAAAAAATTAAAAAACAAACTCAAGAGTTATAAAAATTATAAATTTTTTTAAGCGGCTGTTAAATTTATGTGTTTTTGCAACAAACTTGATACAATTTCAGATTTCGATGAATCTCAATCGTATAATCCCGAATGGAATGAAAAGGTAAAGGATTTCTTAAACGAAATCCTGCTTTATAAGCACTAGATGTTGTATGCGTTGTATACTCAACTTTAACTATTATATACACATTTTATCTATCAAATTTCTCTTTTTTTATTTATTTATATTTATCTATAAACAAAATGTAGTTTGTGTAGTTGCGCCCAAAAGTTAAGTCAAAATTGAAGTAAATATAAATATTTCAAATATGCTATTTTTCTGTGCTTTTCAATTTAAAATTTAAATGCATGTTGTATTTTTTTATTTTTAAATATTTAAAATAAAATAATTAAGCCTTAAACTAATGCGTTGTTAATTTTATTTTACAGGCAAATGCGAATAGCCAATGGCAGGAACAGTTTGCACAATGGAGCCTTAATTCGGGGAAGAATTAAATTGGAACAGGCTGAGCCTGGATGAATGGATGGATGGATTCGCTTTTAGCTTAAACTTAACTTAAATTTAATATACTTACTTAGAGGAATTTATTTATTGACTATTTTATGAAGCAGCAGCTTACACTTAAATTATATGCATATATTTATTTATGTGTAATTTATGCAAAACATTTATTTATAACAGCTATGCATATTTATTATAAATTATAAACAAAAAAACAGAAAAGATTCTTTTTAAGAGTCGCGCATTTTTGTGAATCTCTAAAAAAGTTGCTAAATTGTTTGCAAATTATAAAAAAACTTGATTTTTTTTATTTGTTTCTACGCTGCAACTGTCGAATTAACCAAGTGAAAATCAAAGCAACTAAATTATTAATACTTAATAATAATAATAATGAATAAAATAAATATGCTTAGAGGTTGTTCCATTTTAAATCGTTAAGAGAAACGTTTTTCTAATAAACTTAATATATTTGATTGATAGATGCTTTGTTAAAATCTAAAAGCCTGTGAAATTAAGCAAATTTATTTTATATAATTTATATTATTTAATTCTGATGAGTTTTCTTGAAAAATAATTGATTTTCTAAACCATTTAAATTGTTTAAGACGTGAAGAATTTATGTGAAAAAAGTAAAGTCGTACTTCCATGGAGAAATGTATATTATAGGCATAAGAAATGAATTCTACTTTCTAATCTTTTTATTAAAAAAAACTTAATTTTTTGTTAATAAGACAACCTATATTAAAACTAAAAAAAAATTTCACTCCAATTTTATATCTTTTCTTTGAACCAATTCTCTGTCTTTCTTCATCCTTTACTTTTTTCTACGATATTAAAAAAATATTTTTTGGTGTTCTGAGAAAAACTCCAAAACTTCTCATTAAATCTGAGTTTTTGAGGTTATCTCAGAACCCTGCGAGCTTGGAATAAGACAACCTATATTAAAACTTAAAAAATTGTCTATCCATTTTTATACTTTTTCTCCAACCGATTCTCTGTTTTCTCTTGATTTTCTTCTCTTCTTTGACATATTTTCTGGATCCGCTAATTCAAATATTCTCAGCACTTTAAGTTTTTGAGATAACTTACTAAGCCCGAATTCGTGGTTCAAAAGTCCTCAGCACTTTGAGTTCTTGAGATAACCTGCCAAATCTCCTTTAACTGTTTTCTGAGATATTTTTAAAAAATTTTCTCTGCTTTTTCCTTCTCTTCTTTACCTTATTATCTGAATTTTGAGCCGCAAAATCCGAATTCGTGGTTCAAAAGTCTTCAACACTTTAACTTTTTGAGATAACCTGTCAAATCTTTTTTGAGGTATTTTTAAAAAATTTTCTCTTTTTCATTCTCCTCTTTACCTTATTATATGAATTTTGAGCCTCTGAATCCGAATTCGCGGTTCAAAAATCCTCAGCACTTTAAGTTTTAGAGATAACCTGCTAAATCTCCTTTAACTCTTTTCTGAGCTATTTTAAACTAATTTTCTTTGCTTTTTCCTTCTCTTCTTTACCTTATTATCTGGATTTTGAGCCGCAGAATCTGATTTCGTGGTTCAAAAGTCCTCAGCACTTTAAGTTTTTGAGATAACCTGCCAAATCTCCTTTAAGTTTTTTTTAGATATTTTTGAAGTTCTGAGAAATTTCCAAAATATATCGTTTAGTGAGAGTTTTTGAGGTTATCTCAGAAGCAACCTATATTAAACTAAAAAAAATTGGTCTACACGATTTCGATACGTTTTCCTTTAACCGATTCTCTGTTTTCTCTTCTTTTCCTCCTCTTCTTTACATTATCTGGATTTTGAGCCGCTGAATCCGAATTCGTGTTTCAAAAATCCTCAGCACATTACATTTTTGAGATAATCTGCCAAATCTCCTTTAACTTTCTTCTGAGGTATTTTTAAACATAAGTTTGGGGTTCTGAGAAAGGTTCTAAAATATCTCGTTTAATGGAAGTTTTTGAGGTTATCTCAGTAGCTTTTTTGGATCTCTGATTTGTTTGTCTACACCATTTTTATACGTTTTCTTCAATCGATTCTCTGTTTTCTCTACTTTTCCTTCTCTTTATTACATTAACTGGATTTTGAGCCTATGAACCCGAATTCGTGGTTCCAAAAATTTTCAGCATTTTAAGTTTGTGAGGTAATCTATCAAATTTTCTTTACATTTTGTCTGAAGTAATTTTAAACATATTTTTTGGAGCTCTGAGAAAATTTCCATAATATCTCGATTAGGGAATTTTTGAGGTTATCTCAGAAACTTTTTTGGGACTCTGACCAATTTGTTTTTGTGTAGCTAACTTCAATTTCTGTTCTTTCAATTCTTGAATTTCTATTTTAAATGTCGAGAAAATGGAAGTCGACACTAAATATTCGATGCCGATATTTTGGTTCTCGATTAATCGTTGATCCGGTACCAATTTGCTTAGTATCGGTATCGAGATCAATTTTAACATTTAGCGCTTGAATTTTATTTTCGAAGAGGTCGTTTTAAGGTCGTTCATTCGATATTCTGGTCTAGTTGAGTACATTTCCAAAAAAAATATAAAAAAAGAGTGAACACAATAATTAAAATGAACGACTACTTGTAAAAACAAAAATCTAATATCATTCTTAATTTCATTTTGTTCAATTCTCCTTTAAAAAAATGCCAAAAAGTCGATACCGTCGATATCGATTTCTTTTTAGGAGGAATCGAATTGGATCGGTAACGAGTTTTTGGAATACATACTCAATATTTCGTTTAGATTTTTTTTTTCGGTATCGAGCATTAGGGATGGGATCGAATCGGATCGGTAACGAGTTTTTTGGAATACTCAATATTTCGACTCGATTTTTTTTTTCGGTATCGAGCATCCCTAATTCAAAGTATGACATTATGATAATGTAAAAACCAAAAGTAAATTAAAATAAAAAAAGTAAAACTATTATAAAATATATAATAATTATGTCTTATAAAAGTCAATTAATTTTGATGTATTAATTCATGCTTGAGGAAACAAAATTTTTGTGCTCTTGTTTACATAAATTTTTTATGCTTGAGCGACTTTTGTTAAATCAACCGATAAAAGTCATCAAACGATTATTTTTAACGATTTAAAATGGAATCTCCTATAAATAAATAGTGGTACATATTTAACTAAAACTAGAGACTCGTTATAAAACTAAAAATAATATTCTAAATGCTGATATTTGTCAGGCAATACAATACACAATACAATTTGATATACGATAAAAATAATATAAACGAAAATTGTTCAACTAGTTTTGATAGACGTAGTCAAAATTAGCATTGATAGATGATGAGAATAAAAAATAACTAAAAAATGAGCAGCTGAAAATAATTCCAAGTTTATATATAGGCTTATTGGGTTATATATATATACATATATATTTACATACACATATTTTGTGGCTTAAAAGTTTCGTAAGATTTTTCTCTTATACAAAATACATTAACATTATATTTGTTAAGTACTTAAAGCATTAGAAAACTTGAGTTTTAACTTAAGTTTTAATGCATTACTATATATAATGTACTCATATACATATAACAATGTTAAATACTTAAACATGTAAAACTTAATGCATAATGCACAGAACACAAAAAAAAAAAATCAAACATTTATAGCAACTATACATAACCAATGGAAACAAAATTACCAGCAAAATATAAAAAAAAGAACAAAAAATAATTCATTTTAAACAATAAGATAATAAATTGTTTTATTTGGTCGGTTAGGGAAGGCACATGGTAAAAGATAAGTTATCTTTTAGTTAGATGAGTCAACCTTGGGGTTTTATCTTGTTGTTGTCAGCTTATCGTAATTGATTGTCGCTCAAAAATAAAAATATGCGCATATTTTTTAATAAGTTGTTAAACAAATCATTAAAATAAAACATAACAAACTGGAAAGGGTATTCAGGATAAATCGAAAAGTTGGTAGAGTGTTGGATGTAGCTTTTAAACAGCAAACCAGATATTTATATAAACTTGAATTTTGCTTAATTTAGCTGAATTTATTTGCTTTTTGGAACTTAAATTTAAAGAGACTTAACCACAAACACATGGTTCACAAATATATAAAATTGTTAACTTGTCTTGCCAACTTAGTTATAGGTATAATAATGCTACAAATTTTGGCATCGTGTGGCTTAAATTTATTATATATAGTAGTTATATATATACTTGTATATCCGTGTTAAGTGATATGTGTAAGGATGTGCACACATACTTAAGTAGTAAGTATATAAACATAAAGGTAAATCATATTGTGTGCTTATACAGCTAATGCAAATTGGTACTAAACTGGCATAAACTAATGACATACATATATATGAAAATATTAACATCCGTATAAATAAAATTATATGCTTAGATGCTATTCAATGCGTATACGCGCCGAACGACGCAAGGATGAGAATTCCTTGAGCACTAAACGTATCAGCAATATCATAGCAACAATATCAGCAAAAATTAACATATAAAAGACATTTTGCCAGCCTGTGCCGGATATGAGTCCAGCTAGCAAAGGACCCACTGCAGCGCCTATAGAACCTGTGCCATCAATAATGGCAGTAACGGTGGCCAAGGCATTGGCATTGCCCTCCAGTGAGCTGTGCTGGCCCAGTTCCGCGCTTACCGAGGTTGTGATAAGCGCATATGGACCATTGACAAAGATGCCTACGACAATAAGTAGTATAACGCTGATGGAAACGGATATAGCGCCATATTGTTGATACATGAGCAGCTAAAAGAAGTGGAAACAAAGTTTAGTAATAGTTTTGAGTAGTTCCAACTAGGACGACTTACAACAGGTGAGGCAAGGAAAAGCATAACCGTGCATATGGTAGCAGACATGCCCGTTAAATCTGAGACATAGCCGGCAGCAATGGCACCTATAATGCCGCCCACATCAAATAGCGTTGAAAGATCAGCGGATAATGTGGGGCCTAAGGTACCTGCATATAACATAGTTCAAATTATAGTGATAGCTTTATGAATTAAACGCCAAAGACTCACTGGAAGACTGTATATAAAGCGGCAGCCAGTACATAAATGTGTAGCTGACTAATTTCGTAAAAAACAAACAAAGCGAGAACTCCATCACGCCTGGAATGAATAAGGCGTCGATTAGACTAATGGGACGACCTTCGCGATCATGTGGTCCATGTGATTGTGATGGTTGCCTAGCCAATATGGGCGTGCGCTCGGTGGGCCTATAGTTGACTTCCTGTTAAAGACATTAGAACAAAATTGGGTTAAGAAACGTTCCATATTATGTATATAGATTACTTACAGTATTATAAGGCGACGGCTCATCATCCGATGCATTTGATACACGTCGCTCTAATGGCGAGTGCTGCGGATAACAGCCCACAATTTCCGGCGTATCAACCAAAAACAAGAAGAGCAAAAACCCAACAGCGCCTATAATAATGCCGGGCACCACAAATGATAACGCCCAATCGCTTTCCACATAGTGCGCAGCTATAAGTGTGCCCAATATGTTACCAATAGAGGTATGACTATTCCAGATGCCAAAGATGAGACCACGCTTCGCCTTGCCAAACCAACGACCGACGAGAGTAACCACACCTGGCCAGCCTGTAGTTTGACAAATGCCAGCCAATATTTGCATGATAATAAAGTACCAAAGATTATGAATATTTGCAGTGCGTGCAATGCCAAAACCATAGGTAAAAATGCCAGTGAGAATCATGCCCATGGATAGGAAATAGCGTAGGGAAACGCGTTCGGCTATAAAGCCGGACATGAACATGGCTATGGCATAGCTGAACAGAAAAGCCGAGTCCAGCATGCCAAATAACTTAGAGGAATCAGGACCATCTGCGAAATAGAGTTATTAGTTGGGAGAGCAATTTAAGTTAAATGTGCAAAACCCACCAAAAGGCGCATAGCCACATTCGTCGCCGAGCTGTTTAGCTATAGTGGGCTTTGTGCAGTTGCCATGTAGCACAGATTTAACCACCGATATAGGCTTGCGTGACATATGGTAGCACATATAGGCAAGGAATGTGAGCATAAATATGGACATCTTAAACCTAAAGAAAAAAGGGTTAAATTTAATATGCAAATTCGTATTTATACAACTTACACTAGCTCCTTGCGCACACGCAGCCTGGGACAGCATATTCGGGCGAAATGCGTGACCAGCTTGATGCCGCAGGGTATATCATTATAGTTGTTGCTCATCTTGCGTGTTCTGGACAGTGGTTTCATCGACTGCCGCAAGCTATGTGTGAAGCAATTGCACACGTCCAGGAGGCAGTGACAGAACGTCGTGCGCGTCGTTTTGATTATTTCTGCAAAGAGATGAACCAAAAAATTGCAAACATCAACAGGTAGTCGCCGCGCTGACTCAGGTAGTCAAACAAATGTCAGTTGTAGGTACATGTAAATATTTTCTATACACCATATGTGTATATTTATTTGGGCCAACTTTTATCGCATTGAATGCGGTTTCCGATGCCAAGCGTAGAATTACAATTTATGTTTTGCTCGCTTTTATCGCAAAACATTTATACAAACATATATGCAGCTGTTTGTATGTGTAACTTGGCAGTTGTTCGCAAACTGACTCCTCCACACGCAAACAAAGAGCGCATTTGTTAAGTGATTCATAAATAACATCTAAGGCTTTATTCTGCCGACTGCTTTAAATGCATGTGTTAACTAATGGTATGTTTTTATATTTAACATGCCGGCTTTGTTTTTTGCGTTATTTACCATTAATTGTTTCATAAAAAACATATTTTTATTTTATTAAAATTTGAGCACTTCCAAAATTACGCGTATGCAAAGTTGACTATTGTGGCTGCTTCTTCTTTGCAGAGCAACTAAATGCCATTCACAGGAAATTTTGGTATTTTATAATGCGTTTTAGCAAGTTGGCAGCTTGGCGGACAGAAGGTTGCCGTACTGATGTATTTAGTTTACAAATTAGTTGGGCGGCATTTGTGCTGCTTTTTGAAATGGTTAGAAGTAGAATAAAAAATTGATTGCTATTTTAATTAATTTCCAAAGTTCGATTTTGTTTGTAAAGTATTGACATAACATATATTTAAAGTATCCAATATTAACATCAAATTATAGAATTATGATAATTTAATTGCTGCTTTTGAAGCGTTTTCATTATTCTTAAGGCAATGTAAAAATTGATTTATTTATTTTATTGAATCTCTTTAATTTGCTTTTATAATGATTAAGATCTTAATATAACCATACATTACATAGAGAGACTATGTAAAAAAAAAAAACAATGAAAAATTGTAAATTTAGTAAAGTTAAACTTCGGAGCAATATCCAAATTAAAATAATAAAATAAACTATCTTATAATGCATACAACACATTTTTAAACATCTAAATTTTGCATTTATTATAACAATTAAATAAGAATACTTTTCCTTTAGGTTATCGTTTTTAACAAATGATTATTTATATTCAAATATTTAATCACATTAAAAATACGAACAAAAGTCATTATTAGAAAAACTTTTTAAATTACTTTAAATACATTTCTGGATATAGTAGCTTGTATATAAAAATTCAGTTAGTGCCAGCAGGATCTCTGATTTTTAGAGAGACAAAAATGATCCTGCTTGTCCTTCTTATGCTGAATCATGCTTGCTGAGTAAAGAAAAATAAAGCAAAAGAGTATAAAAATAAGTAAATCGTGTCCTTGGCACCGTCGATCACGCGCTGCAGTTTAATGTAAAATTAAATTTAAATTAATAAGTTTATGCGTTCCAGAAAAGTGTTTTAAAATAAACGTCTGAGTACTGGTGCTGCCAGAGTGTTGCGCTCAACTTTAGCAACACTGTTTGCTTGTTATCGATAGTTAGTTATCGAAGAGGACGGCGATCTCGACAAACGTTTTAGCTGCCGCGCATTTTTAGCTTTGCCAAATAACGGTGCTTTGCAAACAAAAATATTATAAAATTTATTAAAAATCGTTGCTTTATAAGTTCGCTTTGTTGCTGGCACTGCTATAAACATTAAAATAATAAATTAAATAGTAAAGTTAAAGCATGTACAAAAGTGTTTAGTTGGCGCTGCCAGCGACGTGTTGCGTGTGTGGGTGGGGTGCTCCTTTGGCCAAACGCCGCGTCGTGATAACCAAAGGACATCGTAAAGTGTTTCTGCAATCCGAGTGACTTAATTTGTTGCCAAGAGTGAAATATTTATTTATATTTGTTAAATTAAAAGCAGCTTGTTTTGCTTAGTGTGAGTGATTTTTTTGTTGTTTTTTTAAGTGTGTGTAATAAGTGATTTGTTTTTGTTGTTGTGATGCCCTGTAGCCAAATTGGTTATAAGAGTAAAGTGTCGAGAGAGAGCAAATGATATTTTAATTACATAATATTGAATTTTAAATGCACTACAAATAAATGGTATATGCAGGTAAGTCGGCATGATTTTTATTTTTTACCGAAAAGCATTTTGATTCCCAAAATTTTTTGGCAATTATATTTAAATATATTCAAATTTTATAAATAAAAATTTTGACCCGGTCGAGACAATTTACCATATCTTGTTAAACTGGTCAAAAAGCATTTCTCGCCTTGCAAATTCGAGCAATCTGGTTGTTAAGAGCACCTCCCTTTTTTGAGATGTAGCTATCAATTTAGCAGAATTTATCGACGTACTTAATAGTAATGAAGCTGCCATTAAGTAGATTTAAATGTTTTATATCGACTTTTTTAGTCATTCTGAACATATTTTAGGCAACTTTGGGGTGTCTCCGACGACTCCTTCTATATGTTACATACATTTTCTTCTTGCACAAACTTAATATACCCTTTGTACCCCAAAAAGCACCAAAATATTTTACTTTACAAATATCGTTATTTCTTTTAGAAAAAGTCAAGTTAGATATTTAATATTATTAGTCATGATATGTAGCTGCGATTTCTGACAATAAAAAAGGACTGATTTACTGAATTTTTAGTAAAAATTAAAAAGTGTGGTTTTTGGAAGTCATTTTTTTTTTCACTTTCATCTTCATTTAACCTTTGAAAACTGATTCACTGTTCTGTTTGAATTTTTTATAAAAAGTAGGAGTTATAACTCGATTTGAATTTTTTATAGAAAGAAGGAGTTATAACCTTTTAAATAAGTCCTTTTTGTGCAATTCGAATTGTTAGCGTAAGAATACGAAAAATCATTATTTCACCAAAAATAAACCAATTTTTTGTATGATCTTTCTTACTTTGACGGGAAGTGACTTTTTTACTTGCATACATTGGAATTATATACTACACTTTTAATTATTAAGATTCCTTAATAAGAACTCAAACAACACTCTCAAATTTTAAACTAAAAACTCTACTTCTGCGAAAAACAAAAAAAATATATTACCTTATAAGTGCAACAGTATTTTAAAAAATGCCCTTAAATAAAAAATTTTGAATGAAACAGTGTCCTAACAAACTTATTCAAAATTTCTTTCTCCGATTGGGTAACTCTTAAAAAAACACCCCTTATTTACATAAAAAATTTAAAAATATTTTGTGTTATTATGAACAAAGAATATCAATTCTATTAACTTTAACAAAAATTGATTTATTTTTAGCATGTTTTTAGCATTTTTAGAAAAATTATTTTTCAAATCGTAGCACTAAATTGATTTTATTCATTAAAATTCCACAATAAGCGTTGGAAATCTTTGTAGTCAACCTGGAGCTGAATATCTTAAGCCGCATCAGCAGTTTGAAGATTGTTTATGGTATGACCATCATACCAATCCAAGTAAAGCCGACCCGAAAGATGGTAGGGTGATTTAGACGTAATAGAGTTGACCATATTTTCTCTTGTATAGTAAATCCAATGAGTGTTATAACAATCAGCTTTCTGTAGCTATCAATGAAGCTGAAGAGGGTGAAGATCGTAGTACTTCTGCTTACGTCTAGCTAAAAGAAGAACATTCTTCAGTTCAGTTTTCACAGCATAGTTATTAATATTTTATGGAAGTCGTGTTATTTATTACCTTTGCCTCAAGTCGTAAAATATTTTCGTATTTAAATCCAATCCATATTCTTAGTCTTGGGTGTATCAATTCCAGTTGTGTATAACAAAGGGCATATTTAAGAGGAAGGATGTACAATCATATCAAGCCAAGTAAAGCCGACCGTCTAAATCATCGTAATAGAGTTGACCACATTTTCTCTTGTAAATCGAATGAGCGTTATCAAGTATCAAGTAAGCAGAAGAACGACGATCTCCACCCTCTTCAGCTTCAGTCTTGCTAAAAGAAGAACATCCTTCAGTTCAGTTTTCATAGCTTAATTATTAATATTTATGGACGTCGTATTATTTATTACCTTTGTATTTAAATTCAATCCATATTCTTCGTCTGGGTGTATCAATTCCAGTTTTTTATTAGGTCAAGATTTTGTTTATTGTGTAAATACTTGAAAAATTCAAAAGTAAATAAAAGTTTTAATATTTGAAATAACTTTTAACTAATTTGTAGTGGCCTGCCTAGAGCAAAATTTTTTATATAAGTAAGAGTTTTAATATACAATTTTTTTAAAGCCTTTTTTTTATAATAAAGCACAAGTTCTTGGGATTTTAATTTTTTTATAATATTTGTGTAAAGGAGCAAGTGTAGACGTAATAAGAAGTGAAGTAGTGAAGGGGCAAGTTTAGACGTTATAAAAAGTGACGTAGTTAAAAAATCTAGATCATGAAGATTATTTAGCGTTGGTGTTTTCTGGCATTTACTTTTCAATTTTTTTAGAAAGATAAAATTCCCTCTTTTCCTCGAATTTTTAGTTGTTGTAGACTATTGCAAAAGTGACACGCCTAAAGATGAAGATGGATACGCTAATTTCGTAAAAGCGTATAAAAAAAAGTATCCGAAGGTCGTCTTAAAATCCATTGTCAGCAAGAATGGGACAGTAAGTTTCAAGTTGATATGTTGAGGGGTGTGGGAGAAAACACGGTAAGTCGATTGCGTGGGCTGGGGGGTCCGCATCGATAAAATTTGGATGTGGATTTGTTCATTAGAGCCACATGAATCAGCTTACCAAATATTGGGACACTTTTAAACATAATTAGGTAGGGTCAAATACTGATGCAGTTTGTAGATTTTGTTCATATTTGACACACAGTAGCCATAACACATCACTCTGTTAAATTTCAGATGAAAATATTAAAAGGTGTGCCCAAAAACCGCGAAAATCTACTGGGGGAACGGGTGAAGAACGGAACGATTCAACAAACTTCATCTTCTGAGGAAATATGCGCACCAGCTGGTAAATTTTGGTGTTTCTAGCCCTTCTAGTCTCCGAGATATAGGCGTTCATTCGAACGGACGGACATGGCTCAATCGCTACCCTAGGTTAAGATAAGCATTTTGGTATAAAGGACTTGGGATCTGCCGTGTCTAATTCTGTCGGTTACATACAAATCTAGTATACCCTTTGAACTTTTAAGTACAGGGTATAAAAAATTTGAAAAAGAAGACACGGCAGCAGCCGTTTGCCCATTTCCAACAAATTTCCTGAACTACTTGCGGGACGAAAAACGAAGCAACACTTTGGCACATTGAAGTCAATTTTACCAATTTTGAAAGTTCTTCCATGAAATCAATAATTTTATCTCTTCTGTCCAAAAATGTTCAGCAAAAATATAAAACAAAAAAAAAGTTTGCTGGATATCTCATCGTCACTAAAAAATACCTTTATAAGTAAAATGTAGTTCTTCATCTGTAGTGTATGGTGGCTACCACTTACCCCATATCTCATAGCTGTTGGGTCAAGATTTCCGTTTCTTTTATATTTATTGAAAATTTTGACTAGAGCTCCGAATGTTCACACACAAATAATTTAATTTATTAAAACTGCCCAGCTAAATATGAAAACTATTTCAAAGCTACTTCGAATTTTTGAATCATTTTAGGAATTTATTGAAAATTTTGACTAGAGCTCTGAATGTATAAAAAATGTAGTTTATTAAAACTTCCAATCTAAATATGATAACTTTTTCAAAGCCACTTCGACTTGAGGTTTTATAATACTAAATAATAAATTGGAAAATTAACTTCAATGTTCAGTTATTGAGGGTTTTATTTATTTTTAAGCCTTCAATAACTTTGGAAGGTGCATAATAAATATAAGAAGTCTACTAGTTTGAAAGCCTAGATCATAAAGACTATAAAAAGTTGTGTCTTTCTGGGATTTACGTTATATTTATACCCTGTACCGTATGGTCCAAGGGTATATTAAGTTTGTGCAAGCCGAAAATGTATGTAACATATAGAAGGAGACGTCGGAGACACCCCAAAGTTACCTAAAATATGATCAGGGTGAATAGAGAAGTCGATATACCCATGTCCGTCTGTCCGTCTGTCCGTCTGTCCGTCCGTCTGTCCGTCTGTCCGTCCGTCCGTCCGTGTGAACGCCTAGATCTCAGAGATGGTAAGAGCTAGAGTTACCAAACTTTCACATTAGATCCCATATTATTCCATAGGAGGCAAGTTTATTTTATTTTTTTGATATCGGGGATAAATTATATAGCTCCCATGGGGGTGTTTGAGACGACCTCGAAAAAAAAAAGCGTTTTAGATGAATAATTCGTTTGTTTATGAAGATATCGTAACGAAATTTGGCAATCGAAAGTTTTTTATAGTTCCCAATCACTGTACCAAATTTGATCAAAATCGGTTGACTATATCATATAGCTCCCATAGGACCGATCGGCCAAAATAACTTTTTAAAGAAAAATTGGCTATATTTCGTTTTTTAATAAAGATATCCTAACCAGATTTGGCGTTTGGAAATTTTTTAGACCAATTAAGCATTGTGCCAAATTTGAACAAAATCGGTTGACTATATCATATAGCTCCCATAGGTCCGATCTTCCAAAAAATCGATTTTTTAACAAAATTTGCTGTGTTTCGTTTGTTTGTTAAGATATTGGGACCAAATTTGACATTCGTGAGTATTTCATAGTTCCTAAGCACTGTACCAAATTTAATCCAAATCGTTTGACTAGATCATATAGCTCCCATAGGACCAATCGGTCCAAAAACACGTTTTTTATACAAAATTCGATGTGTTTTGTTTGTTTGTAAAGATATTTGAAATAACTTTGGCGTTCATATCTTTTTTAAGGTATTTAAGCACCGTGTCAAATTTTATTGAAATCGGTTGACTATATCATATAGCTCCCATAGGAACGATCGGTCAAAAAAAAATTTTTGCTTAAAAATTCTTCTGTTTTTGGTTTTTTGTGAAGAAATCGGACTTTATTACAAGCTAGTGGTACAGGGTATCCTAAAGTCGTCCGCGCCCGACTTTACGTCCGCCATTTTTTTTTTGGCATTGTCTTTTTTCTTCTGCTGACTAACCGCGGCCACTTAACTCTCCTCTCCATTCCTAGACCACGGCATGATATCTGAGCAAGAGCAGAAGACATGGAAGAGAATAATCAAAACAAACGCACCGAAACTACTTCAAATTAATTTTTCAGTTGTAAAGCGGCGTTGCCACTTATTCTACAGCGCAAGCGGCCATATTTAAAAAAGTACCATTAGTGTGGCCGTATGTTTAAAACTAGGCAGTTTCGCACTAATTAACAAATTTGAAATTCAATTTAAAAATCGTGGCTCTCTTACATAAAAACTTGCTGTAAGATATTTTAGAATTTAAATTTAATTTTTTAGTATTTAAATATTGCAGTTTTTAGAGTTTATTACTTTTATTTGTTATATTTCAACAGACATCACAATTGTATAATCTTGTTTAAAGTTAGGGCCCATTAATAACGAATTTATTATCACCCAGCACATGTGCTTCTTAGCCATAATAACACATTTTAACCTAACTCAACGTTTATTTACCAATATTAGTCATATTCTAAAGCCTTTTATTCGAATTCACGTTGAGATCATGTGTTAATATTATTATCTAAGTCACACGCCATTTGTGCTTAATTAAATAAAAAATATTATTCATTTGTAAATCTATAATATGATAATTAATAGTAAAGTACAGGAAATTACTGGTACTTAATTCAAGCTTTACAAGCTTTAGCAAAAAAAACAAAGGGTGTTAATTTTAATGTAAATATATATGTAACTTTAAGAAAATATGCATGTGAAAAACAGTCGGAAAAATTAGAACTATTCGGGGTGCTAATCAGCGCAAACTTTTACTACCAGCTTTTGCACCAGACATACGCCAAATATAATAATATATATTTTTCATATATTAAGTACTTGCTTAAAAGCAGCTGAGCAAAGTAATGAGAGCACAGTAATATTTCTGACATAGATCGAATAACAAGTAATAGTTAGAAAAGTGAAAAAAAAACAATCTTCAAGTAATTCAACATGTGGATTAATAAGGTAAGAGCAAAAAAAAAAACAAAGCTTAAAAATTAAATTAAAAGATTTGCTTTCATAAACAGCCCTTAATTCTGGAACTGCTTTTGGCCATACTGACATTAAAGCTTGTACAGGCGTATCCACAAGATCTATCAACTACCCAAGAGAACTCAAGACTGAGCACAAGTAGTGCAAATAATATAGAACTGGAACGATTGTATAGTTATGACAACAGCTTACATAGATTAAAGCGCGCTTTACATGAATTGGATTATGAAGAGAGTGCCGACGATTTGGAGCTGGCGGAGATCAATGTTTTTCGGCCATTATTTCGTTATAGAGGCGCATTTGCGCAGCAAGTGAAAACCCGTCAACAGCAATCTGGCTGACAAAAAATAAAATTATTTTATAAATTATTTATTAAGCTTTAATAAGATGATGCATCTTATAAATCCCAAGTGTTCGTTAGTGTTGTGTAATGTACCATTCATACCATTATAATATACAATTTCCTTAGTCTTAAGGCCAACGTTGCTCGTTTTGTATAATTTAGAATTTACTTCTTTTTTATCATAATAATTTAAAAAAATTAAATTTAACTCATTCCTAAAAAAAGAATAATAATATTTTCGTAGCTAAATATTATATTCAATTATGCCTGAATTAAGTTTTTGTATAGAAAGGAGCATCCTCCATTTTCAAACGGCTGTCCGGGCACGATTAACCCCAGCATTAAGCGCTTTATAGATTTGTGCAACGCACAGTGGGCATATCTACAATAATTTTTGTAGGCAGTTAAAATTTTCCATATTTTTTTTAAATCTTGAACGCTGAATTTTTAGAAACTTGACTAAAAGTAATTGTCAATTACGAAATGGCATTCAAAAAGCAAGTTTCCCTAATTTTAAAATGAAGTACAAAACAAATTTTAGGTTACAAAATGAATATTTATTAATTATTTGACTCACAAACTATTTTTCTACATAGTCACCTTCGACTTGAATACATTTTTCGTATCTTTTATAGAGTTTATGCAAACCTTCTTTAAAAAAAGACGTGTCCTGTTTTTGGAGCCATAATTTGACAGATGTTTGGACTTCTTCGTTTGATACAAAATGCTGCCCACTTGGTGCGAGATCCGGAGAGTAGGGTGGGTGATCGAAAATTTCCCATTTGAATTTTTCCAATAAAGTTCTCGTTTTTTGAGCAGAATGAGGCCGTGCATTATCATGAAAGAGTAAGATTTTTTTGGATAATTTTCCTGGACGTTTTCGTCTGATAGCATTTTTAAGCTTATTTAAAACTTCGCAGTAACGATCCGCATTGATTGTTGTACCAGGTTCCAAAAATCAACCAACAAAACACCTAACGCAATTCACAATTGGACACGTTTTGCAATGGTAGCTCCATGGTTGTTGTGTTTATACTGCTGAAAAAACTATTTTCGGTCACCAATACCAGTGCCGCTCTTATCGATAGACTCAACACTGATGTTGTGTTCAGTGCGAGGCCGCTAGATGGTGCATAATAATAATTAAGTTGGTATGGTACAATCTAAGAATATTTAAAAAAAAAATTGTAGTATAAATTGAATACTTTTTTAAGTCTATTTTTTTCATTCGTTTCAATTTCTCTTGCCAAAAAACATACGTTCTCCACGCCCTTGAAAAATTCGGTTTGGTGAAATGGGCTTCACCAAACATTCGGTTTCAAAACGAATTCGAATAAAATATTCGGATTTTTTTTTCCGCCCGATAAGCTAATCAATTAAGTTTGGATGTACAAATTTGGGTGCTATGAGCCTCAAGTGAATCCCAGCATTAAGTGCTTTATAGATTTGTGCAAAGTGTGTGCACAGTGGGACCAGATTGTCAAATTCTGCACAAAATTCTAGCATTTTCGTAATATTGATTTTAGGTGGATAAAAATTTGCATATATTTTCCCAATCTTGAAAGATAAAATTTTTTTTTCGGTTATTTTGAGTTATCCTTGACTTTTTATAAATATAGATAATCCTGTCAAAAATTATAAAAAGTTGAAAACATCCACTTTTAAAAAGTTCTTTATCTTTCAAATTCGTCCATATTTTTTTTGTGTATATAGCTGAATTTTACAAAAATACACTAGCTTACAAATTTCCAAAAATTATTGTATCCTCAACGTGTTAAAACCGAAAATGCAGACAATGCGCTTGTCGAGACATGGCAAAAAAAAAACATTTTTCGAAGTTAGCTAAAAAAGATTCTTATAAATATAAAATATCTTAGATTATATTCAACTGGTTTTCATAAATTTTTTACTAAGCAGTATATAAGTAAACTTCCCATCGATGACATTTTAAATTTTTAATTAAATTGTATTTTAAGATTATAAAATGTTAAAAAATTTGTTTCATAGCTCGTAAAGTCCGATTCCTTAAGAGTATATTAAGTTTCTGCAAGCCAAAATCTCTTTGAACTTCTAGATCTCAGAGCTAGAAAAGGCACACTTACAGATTAGATCCCTTATTATTTCAAGGGAAGCAAGTTTTTTTTTACTTGTTTGATATCAGGATTATGCAAATATACTTATGGTTTTCATAGGGGCTTTTCAGAGGACATAACAATAAACACGAATAAAACATGTTGAGGATACAATGGATCGGGAATGGATTAGGCCATAATCTTTTGTCAGTTCTACCTTTCGATCACCTAAAGTTACGCATTATTTGTAGCTAATTCATTGTTTCGTTAAATGTTCTCAGCATACTTACCTTTAAATTTAACGAATACTCATAACTAAACTATTTATTTTTACTCTGATCATCCTCATCATTGTTATTAGATCACCCAAAAATAATAAAAGGGTTCCTATTAAACAGCGAAAATTAATTTGTTTTATTATTATCCTTCATTTATATATAATACTTAATAGTGTTTTAGAACATATATCCATCAGTTTATACTTATATGTTATTGGTACATTATTTATTTTAATTGAATTAATTAAATTGTATATTCATAGACATGTCGCTACCAAACAGGAATCTCCAGTTATACATATTTAATAAACGATTTATGTTAGTAAAACAAAAAATTATTATATATAGGGAGGCAGGATTTTCTTTACTATTTAATCTATAAATATATATATTTAACATTAATAAGGAAGACTGTAACTGTATAAAAAATGGAAAATAATTGAACAATAATTATTATAATTTGAATCCGCCGATATTGAAAAAAAAAACATATTTTATATATTTCTATTATACATAAGTTGGTTTTTTTTAACCTGTATTCAAAAGTTGAGTAATGTGGCGAATTTAGAGAAATGGACTCAAAATATCTTAAATGTATACAAATTTTGATTATGTTTATGAAGCACTGTACCTAATCGGCTAGAAATCACTTTGTGATGGAATTTCGGTTGGAAATCACTTTGTGATGAAATTCGGACAAACCCCCAAATGTTAGCAATCGATTCCCACCATACCAAAAAAAATTGTATTACTCAAGTAGTCAAGTTCTTGGGCGTTCACTTCCCAAAGAAATTCAGTACTTCACTCAACTGTTGGATTTACAGGATATCTTATAGTCGGAGTATCTCGACTTAGAAGACTTATTTCTAGCTACGAGCTGTTTATAGTAAATAGCAAACCCTGTAAGACTTCCTTTACACTTAAAAAAATTGCTTATTATTTTGAGCTCAACGATAAGTTTTAGTATTTTTGCTATATACATATAGACAAACTCGTATACATTAACACATACCTACATAGACATATAGCTACAAATCTTATAAAAATTTAATTTTTATTTATATTTATTATTATATATTTTATAGACATAAATAAACATAGTCTCTTAAGACAAATATCTAAGATTTTGTTTATGTTTTTTTCACTAGATAAAGTTTTGTAAGAGTTTTTGTTACATTTGGTTCCATTAAGTTCTTCGAACTAGTTCTTAGTTCTGCTGTTGCACCAACATGGTTTGTTTTACATTAAATTTGATTTAATTTTTGATTATCAGGCTTTAGTTACTTGTTAAAAATTACACTTTGGACATTCATATACATATTTCTTTATATATTTATTTTATATATATAATATTAGTAAAGATATTTTACTAAAATGAATATGCTAAACGGTTCATCTATAATTTGAGCAATATAAGTACAGAATTATTGGAAGTACATTATGTGAACGTTTTTATGGAAACATCGAAACCTGTTTTCATATTTGATGACCTTCTGCATAGACACTCTCTTAGGGATTTGGTAACATATATATATATTTCCTATGACTAGCATATATGTATTATTTAGAAATTATAATTTTTATTTACGAATTTGGTGTTTTGCTTTTTTTTTAAAGACTACGGCAAATTAGGTTCTTTATTTAAAGCACTTGCAGATTCTCGCAATGCTTAAATTTAGAATCCTCCTTTCCCAATATCCAAGTTAACATCTGGCGTGCCTTCATGCTGGCCAAAACAACACTACGACTTTTGTACCAGTGAGCTGGCGAACTTCCGTCTCGATGGCCCTGGAATTGGTTTTAAATAAATTAGTTAAAATCTAGTTTTATTTAAAAGTAGCTTTTTTAAATTAACAATAACACGATACAACAGCATTTTTGTCTCTCGAGGCGTTTGTGGATTTACGATTTAAAAATTTGCAGAATTCTTGGAAATTTGTATTTTTTTATTTTTGACTGTAATAATGAGCTTACTATAAATTTTATCATGATTTTTTTGTACAATAAGGTCTGTAATATTAAATCCGAATTATTTTGTAAGATATACCATCAAACTAATTATTTTTATAAAGTTCCGAAATGATTTTTTTTTTATTGGATAGTAGGAGGGGGAAATCTTCAGAAAGACACCCGGGAGGGTAGTGTCGGATTCGCATTCTGCGCCTACCGACTAAAAACCCCCCTCCTATTTGGTTGCCAACCTTTACGGTTCTAAACCTTAGAGTGATAGGGGTACCATCAGAGGGTGTATGAGGGAGTGCGTGACGCGGTATATTATGTATGATCGGTTGAACCGATCTCGCATATGAGAGGGGGTGCGCGAAGCGGTATATTATGTATGATCGGTTGAACCGATCTCGTCTCCTATCCGTTCCGAAATGATTTTTTTTTTTTTTTTTTATTGGATAGTAGGAGGGGGGAAATCTTCAGAAAGACACCCGGGAGGGTAGTGTCGGATTCGCATTCTGCGCCTACCGACTAAAAACCCCCCTCCTATTTGGTTGCCAACCTTTACGGTTCTAAACCTCAGAGTGTGGAGGTACCATCAGAGGGTGTATGAGGGGTGCTTGACGCGGTATATATGAGAGGGGGTGCACGAAGCGGTATATTATGTATGATCGGTTGAACCGATCTCAATTTCCCATTTAGTCGCCTTTTACGACAAGCAGAGGAACACTGAGGTGGATATTCTTAATCCGCCACCTCACGGCATTAATTTCCGAAATGAGTTAAGCAAAGAACTTTTGTACCCAACCTCGTTTAAACCAGTTGTGAATTGTAAGAAAATTAAAAAAAAATATTATTTCATCTTGCCTATAACTTTCTAAGTTTCCAATCGACTTAAAAACTTTTCATGGGTAAGTAAGAAGAAGCAGAATTGGATTGTGATAAGAGGGGTTGGTTTGGGAACTGTACCACATTTCCTTATGTACATTTCTTCTGTACAAAAAAAAAACTTTGATACAGTGAAGAATATGTAAATGAACTTAATTCCTTAGAATTGTAGATATCGGTGTGACTTCCAATAAAGTATCAGTCAGTTTTTAATTTACGCAACGTAAGCGTGGTCACTGTTATATAGAGATATGTCCTTACTTCGTATGAACGTCTATATCTCAAAGATGACAAAAAATAAAGCAAATTTGGGTTGGACTCTTATCTATTTTTTTTTCGATATCGAGGTTATATTATAGAGCTCCCCGTTTTAAATACATAGTTCTTTTCCACGCAAGGCTTAGCTTTGTCTTGATTTTTTTTATATCAGAAAAAACTAAGAATAGTTTATTAGGTGCATTTTCGAGAGACAAAGAAATACTTGTTGTACAGTGTAAATAAAAATATATACATATTTAAAAAGGGGGTTTTGAGCTAACTTTTATTTGGAACTATTATACACATCAAAAGGGTAACATCTGTATAGAATATGGGGCGGAGGTGGGATATTTTTTTTAAGCGAGCAGTTACGGATTCCAAAGGAAATTTATGAGGCTACAGATCCGCCGAAATATCAAATTTTCTTAGTAATTTTGAACTTGGTACAAATGAATCTTAAAGAAAATATTTTAGATACAAATTTTTTGGAATCCGCGGCGGTTATAAAAACATCTTAAAAGGTAGAAAACCATTAAATAACAATTATATATTTTGACATCGGGGAGTATGGTTTATACATGCATTAGCACTAGCTCAATATTTACTCGATTAATAGACAAATTACTTGACGGGGGTATGGGGCAATTATTTACTAAACAAATATTAAACAACAATATTTTTTTTGTACTCTTTTTGTACCGAGGATAAGGGTAACTTGGGTTCGGTTACTTACCACATCCTCGTTTTTTGTATCAGTTAAGCACTTTTCGGTTTCTAGCTCTACGTGCTTATCTTTTTCTTTGTCTTTACATTTAAGTTTATCTTTAGATTTTTTTGGATTTAGCTGCGAAAGCGATGGATTACATTGATTACATATATAAACCAAAGACAACATATTTTTAGAGGCGCTCATGGGTTAATCAGCTATAGACTGGTCATAGATAGTTAAGTTTTATATCCATTAACTAATTAACAGCAGCTAAATATGCTGTTACAACTAGGCTACCAGCGACCAATTAACTAACACCTAGCTTTACATTTAATATACTTTTTTGAACTGGGTCAAAACTTACCTGCAAGAGATTTTGATGCTTCTTCAGGCGTATTTGGGTTAATGTTCCGGCCAAAAGCTCATCGCAATTGTGATTAATGCCCACGGAAACTTCTATAAACTTTGCTCCGAATGTGCAAGCCAAACACTTGCCATCTAATCAATTTTTTTGGGGGAACGGGGAGTGGAGAAAAAAAGAAAAACAATGCATATATTTAATTACACTTTAGAAGTTGGAAATATGAAACTGTGTTTATTAATATATATAGTATATAGGTACATATGTATATGGTATATATTAGTCGTATGTATATTGATTACTTGCAGTCCATTTAACGCGACTTGTGAGCTAGCTGATAAAAGTAAACAATAAAACTACACTGAGAAAAATTACAGCAGTGTAAGTATCGATACTTGAAGTGTTGGTAGAGCAAAAGTTACTTTTTTATTGTTTATTAGGCTCACATGAGAGTATTTAGTTCGTTTTTTCTAAAGCCAAATTTTGCTGTAGTTTTTAGTTTTGGCTTTAAGAAATTTATATCTTTGCGGAATTTCATCTAATTGACGATTGTTACCAATAATGCGAAATTTATGCAATTGCGTGCTTTTCAGAAGTATCGAGTCTTCGCCTCTCCCTTTATGAAGAATAGTGTGACCAGCTGGCAATAAACGTTTATCCAAATGTTACGCTTCAGAAAGGCGGCCTCGATAACGAAAGTGCACTGGACTATGATCCCAGAGGTTGTGGGATCGAATCCCACGTAAAGCATGGTCCTTCACTTTCCACTTTTTCTATTCTCCCAATTTTTCCTATCTATACTACATTTTTGTCACTTCCTTCCATTATCGGTATTTCAAAGGGACTGTTCTTGGCCTAAGGGAGTTGGGGCGCTAAGTTCCAAACGCATTAACCAACCTACCTACTTACGCTTCAGAAGCTGTTAAGGTTAGCAATGTATCAATGACATCCTGACAAGGTGAGGTTAGGTTAGGCTATATAGACAGCTCAGATAGGGACTGAGATCATCCAGAGACCATGGGATCCATTGTGTTGCCTGATTAAAAAAGGGCACGAAAGGAATTTAAGAAAGGGTGGAATAGTGGAGGAGGATCAAAAATTGTAGATCCCTATTCGCGTAAGTCTCTCGCGTTGCAGAACCATTTTAAGGATTCGACGAAAGCAGCCAGATCCGCTATGGGCACAAAGGATAGACTACCCATATCCTTAAAGAATGGTTTACACAGAAACTGGGTTCGTCTTCATAGAAGCGCCAGGCAGTCGCATAACAGGTGTTGGATTCTTTCTGTCTCTTCCTCATCTTTGCAGCTGCGGCAGAGATCGTGATGTGGAACGTGCTGCCTCTCAGCCATTAAGTCAATAGGGATATGCCCTGTTCAAACTCCTACCACCATCGTTGTCCTATTTTTCTGGACGCGCAGGAGTTCAGATGTTCGCTTTGAATCACATCTCGGCCAGAGTTCTCGGGAGATGCAGCAACCGGACACCATGTCCCATTTTCTTTCTGCCAGAGCTCTAGCCGTCTTCCTGATTTGACATTCTGACAAAGTTTGAGTGAGTAAAAACAGACGCAGATAGACGAGAAGTGGGCATTGCCAGAGATTCAACCAATCCTTGTGGCTGCATATATGTTGATGTAATTAAAATCGGACGCCCAAGGACAAACCAGATAGCAATAAAAGTTTTTCTAATTTTTACTTTACGGAAACTGTCAAAGTTGAGATGACAATGACATCCTGACAAAGTTTGAGTGAGTATAAACTGACAAAGATTGTCGTGAAGTGGGCATGGCCAGAGAGTTAATCAATCTGCGTGTTTGGATATGTGCTGATGAAGAATTAAAGTCAAATGTCCATAGACGCTTTTTGGACATTCGAAATCTTGGTAAACTATAAGGAGAAACAGCAGAGGCGATGTTCCAAATTGCTTGGCATGAATGTATTAACAAGATTGAATCCACGTTTGTAGGAGGAATAAAACATTGCACTCTGGGGTGCTTAGGACAAGCTGGCAGAGCTAGCAAAGCAGCCCAAGAAGCCAAGGGATAAGCGACAAACAGCAGCTGTGCTTAAATCCCCTATAAGGGATTAACAAGTCCCTACTCAGTGGACAAGATTGTGCGTGTTAAGGCTCAGGTGAAGACCGTAGGCATTAATAGACTTTGACTGCAAGGTAAGAGAGAGTACACATGTAGACTCCACAGCACGTTGGGCAATAGATGCTTGCGGGGACGTGCGGGCTTAGTAATTACAGCTCAGCCTTTACCGCCATGGGATTGGGGACACGATGCCTAAGTGGTCAAGGATTATCGCAGCATTAGCAGCTTTGCAGATTTTGCCTATTAGCCGGCATTTGGCAAGGTGGGCAGTAAGCTTAAACATATCATGTGGAAGGAAGTTCATGGATAGAAGGTGTAATTTTGGTGTCCACAGAAAAGATACTGCTTAAAGTTTATGTAACAAAAACGCAGCAAGAGGACTACTATAAATAGGAAGGGGAAAGCTTATGAGCAGCAGGTGGAGTTATCTACAAAGAAGGAGCTGGGTAAAGTTTTTGCAACAAAAATTGAGCAAATGAACCACTGTTAATAGGAGGGAGAGGAAACCTATTGAGCAGAAGGTGTAGGGGCCCACAAAGGAGGAACTGCTTAAAGTTTGTGTAACAAAAACGCAGTATAAGGACCACTGTAAATAGGAGAAGGAAGAATCCTATTAAGCAAAAATTGTAGGTATCCACAAAGAAGGAACTGCTTTAAGTTTATGCGACGAAAAGGCAGTAAATGGCCCACTGTAAATAGGAGGGAGAGGAAACCTATTGAGCAAAGGTGTTGGTATCCACAAAGAGGGAACTACGTAAAGTTTATGTAACGAAATCGTAGTATATGTACCACTGTAAATAGTTAGGAGAAGAAAGTCCAAAACAGAAGGGGTAGGTATTCTATCTGCTTAAAGTTTATGTAATAAAAAAGTAGTAAATATACCACTGTAAATAGGAAGAAAAGAATTCTCATGAACGGATGGTGTGTATTTGACATCAGAATTATGTTTTTTACATTAGGTGTATAGGCAACGCGGGACTGAAAGGGTTAACCTAAAAATTAGAAAATTTGGTTAGTGAATTCCCCTTTCTAATTATTTTCCTAGCAGCTTAAGGATACACCTTATGTCTATTTTTCCACCGTCTTTTTCTGGTACGTATCTACTGTGTAACAGAATTGGGATTTTTGTTTATCGAAGGCTGTTGTATGGATTTCATTTCCTATCGTTTTGATCTGGTCACCCTGTATGACTGAAGACAGTCGAATTTTATTTCAGTTTTTCGATATCGTCATTGAATGTTTCTGGTATAAATGTAGCGAGCTTGTTTCAAATGGAACCAGTTTCTCATATAGCCACTATACTAAGGGGAGGATCTTTCAGATTTGGACGGGAAAATCGTTTTTTTTTTAGAAAAATAAAAACTAAATATACATAAAATATGTGTACGAAAGGATTTTTCGATGCGATCGAGTTTTATAGAAATAGAGCGTCTCGAGCGCACTTAGCGCGCTGACTTTCTAAAACCTTTAAACGCGTTTTCTTCGGTATCATGTTTTTTTCAAGCACAGATCGATCTTCATATATTGTTCCAATTCCCTTAATTTAAATCATGTTTAAAAAGGATATAATTTTTTGTATATAGTAAGTAACAATATACATGAAAAATTTTTCATTTAAGCAATATCAAATACCAAAAAAGGGTTTTTTTTTTCGAACGTCCAGATTTCACTTAATTTTTCATCAAAACTCATTCTTATTAAGTATAGTGTCGAGAATTTGATTAATTACAATAATCAAAAAATATTTTTAATTTCATTTCACAACAAAAGGTTGGAGAACTGAAATTCGGGGACGACATTTTTCAGCCGCCATTTTGAATTTCGTCTTAATTTGGAATAATGGGATAAAACAGGTAGCTTGTGTGTTTTTTCATCATATCACAAATAATTCCAAACTGCGCCTCCTTTTCGAACTTTCAAAGAATCTCCCCTTTACCAAAATCACTTTTAGCCATATTTGCCTAATTTTTTTTCTCAGTGTATGCATATACAGCAGTTTATTTGTATACAAATTCCTGGCCAAAACATAAAGCGTTTATATAATTGCTGCTGTGTGTGTTTGTGTGCCTCTAGTAACGAGTTTGCTATCATTAGCAGAGTTGTTCACAGTGGGGATGAGAAGTACACGGACGCACATTGAAAGCCTACAAGCACGCGCTTCAAACTGATTGCTAAATTATATGGCCAAAAAACACGCATGTGGCCCATTAATTGAATATCTGAATATACCTCAGCTGTTACCAACTTTTAGGCGAACCTAAACTCGTTATGCAACTGGTACGCGTAAATTTCATACAATTTTGTGCAACTTTGCATGCAGCTGTTCATTTACAGTGACGTGTGACGTCATACATACGTTAACTTACCTTGAGCGGAGACAGCGCGTGATCTTGCTAAATCAATTTTATTTGCCACGAGTATGGTGGGTCGATGGCGTAGTAAATCCATATCCTGCAAACGTATGAGTATTTGTTTGGCACGCGTAAAGGACTCCTTGTCAATGCAGGAGTAAACCACGAGATACGCATCCGCCTGCTCCAGTTCGTCCTGGAAAATGTTAGAAATATAAGTCAAAAAATGTCAAAAAGTGTGTAAATTTAATTAAGTTTAACGTGCATTTTTGAAATTTGTTGAAAGTCTAACTAAGCTTAACTTTGGTGCAACCTAAAAGTATGCAACGTAAATTTATTTTGTGAGTTTAACTAAAAGTCAAAGTTTTTGATAGCAGTTAACAAAATGCAGCTCGTTTTAATATCCTGTGCAGAAAAAAACTTTCCAGCAGCAAATTAATTTTGTATAAAAGTGTTAGCAAAAGTAAACGTGGCAGTATGCGCTTCCAAATTGGCTAAAAAACAATTTTTACGGAAGCTAAATTTTTACGAGAAGTTAATATTTAAAAAGTTTAGCAAGACAACACAACTCAGCTAATTCGTTAGAAATCCACTTAAGACCTTAATAAAAAATCAATAATCTATTGTTGGATTGTTACCAACTAACTAGTTCTAGTTATTAACGAACTATCAATAATTAATTGTATCCGAGAAATAATTATCACTGCAATTGTACATTTCTAATAATTTCTTCAGAAACTAAAACTAGTTACCCTCTTCTTGCCCAAACTAATGCTATTAAGGTAAGTAACTAATTATTTGCCACTCGGACGTGTTCCTACCATTAGTTATACTAACCACAGTTTCGTGGCTTTACTCTTGTAAATCTCTGAAATAGTCAGCCAAAAACCATTTATCTTGACCCTATTTCCGGGAAAACAAACAAAATTCACATAACTAGTGTAATATTTAACAACAATTACAGGCAGAAAAAGGCGAGTCGCTGAAGCTGAAATATAGGGTGATTTTTTTTATATAAATAAACTAACGACTATTTATTGTACCTCATTGTATCTTAGAAACATGCAGAGCCAGTTGAAGCTAAGATATAGGGTGTTTTTTATATAAATAGATGTGCTACTAATTATTGTATCGTATTTGCTCTAGATTTTTAGTCGTTACATCAGGGTTTTTTTATACATATTCTACATTCAGGTCATTAGGATTACTCATTGCCATCAGCTAGGGCCTAAAATCATTATT